>JAWWEV010000029.1:3874633-3903354 GCA_035583235.1 Hafferia zeledoni | reverse complement strand
GAAAAACCTCCAGGGATGGGGAATCCACCCCCTCTCTGGGCAGCCCATTCCAATGCCTGAGCACTCTCTCTGCAAAGCATTTTTTTCTGATCTCCAACTTCAATTTCCCCTGGCAGAGCTTGAGCCCATCATGCCCCCTTGTCCTGTTGCTGAGTGCATTCATTCAACCACTCACACAACCAAATATACTCCATCAGCTGGCAAGATCTGGAATTAAGTAAAGCAACACCAGAGAGTGATACAAAAATCCAAAATTAACCAGATTCCTGCAGACCATTCATCAGGAATTCAGGCACAGGAAGGCAAGGACAGTGGATTACAAACCCTGAGATAACACTCTTGGAGAGGACAGTAAAGGAACCAGCACTGCTGCTGGAATGGTCACCCACTCAAACCTGAATAGAGTCCAGCCAAGCTCATGAGACAAATAGAACCACTCCCAAATGGGCAGGGAGGGTGGGCAGAGGCACCCAAATACTGCTTAGGTAAGAGTGGGAGTGTAGCCTGAGGGGAGACAAACTCAAGTACATAAAAAGTTAACAAGAAGGTAAACAAGTGATTATTTCAGGACAGAACAGAAGAGTTCCCTCTTTGCCTGGTGGATAATCAGCACTTGGCCTGGAGCTGTTCCTGCCACTGCAGTGGCAAAGTCCTGACTGGTGTTAAGATGGATTTTCTTAGTATGGGTTAGTGAAACACTGATTATTTCCATTATTGCTTATCACTGGGGAACAGCATTTAGGCACACAGTGAACACCTTGGAATGGTTCAGAAGCAGGAAATCAGGCAAAGGCATCAAGTAAGCTCATTTTAATATTAAAATTATTGTTAGCTTTAAGAACATGACATCTTCACTCGTAGCTATTACATATGTACTAGTACTTCAACTTTCAGGGTTCTGTCTTGGTGTTTGTTTGGGGTTTTGTTCTTTAAAACAGTGCAGCATGAGAACAGATTTATTTAACTTAATCTAGTGGGGAAAAAAACCAGTTATGCCACTAAAGGTAATTTGGAAGTTTAAGACCACAACCTTAAAAACTTCATACTGATATCACTATGAGTTTAGTAGAATTGAACTCATAATTATATTTATTTCAGCTTAAACTATTGATTTAAAATACTGGCCTGCCTCTTTTGATAGTTCATTTTTATTTATCATTAAAAGATTCAGTAATTCCTCTTACTCTTTCCAACCAGAGTACACTATCAAAAATGATAAAAGAGGGCCAGCATTTGAAGTGGCCATACATTTTTTTATGAAATTCTTTGTGTTTGCATTTAAAGTTCAGCAAACCCTACCCAAACTTTCAGCTCCAGAAGGTGGGAGCAGACCTCCCAAGTGGCACTGTGTACATTTATGGCCAGCTGAAGAATTGGACTGGAAGATGAATAAAATAAAGCCCAACCTCACAGCTGCCCCATGTAGTTCTTACCTATGGAATCTATGCTATACAAACTAAATTTGTATTTTCCTGGCCCAGTTTCAAAGTAATTTTTCATCTATGGAGGATAACAAAACCTAAGACAAGTAGCTGTTTCCTCCTGGGGTAGTTCTAAACACTGAAATTATGGTGGATGAAAAAAACATCTGTTGCCCCTTAAGCAGAGCCTGGTTTTGCCATCAGAAATGGTTGAGCTTGGTTATTTTTACTAGTTTATGTTGTCGTGTTCATCTGGCAAAGTTCCTCAGTGCACCATTGACATCAATTAGGATCAGAATAAAGTCAGAGGTTTGACATGGAAGCCTTGGTTTGAAGCTTCAAGGCTCAGAACTCCAGGGAATGTTGCCCCAAAGCTCTGCCACTGCCCAGGGACAAGATCTCTTCTGCTTGAGCACAACCAGAGAATGAGTAAAGCCTTTAAATAATCAACACAATGATTATGTATTTTTTTTTAAAGCCTAAACACTTTATTTAGCACTGTTGGGCTTGGCAATGGAACTGCCAGTTACTTACACAGGCCACCAAAGCCTAAGAGAAAGAACTTTGTTAATCTTCTGAAACTTCATCTGTGCTACACTTTATAATCCATTCTATTCCATTAAAAGCTAATTTGTCAAATGGCAATAATCTTCCATTTATGTCTCTGCTGGAATGACACATCATGCATGTAAGGGGACTTAGACATTCTACAGCTGTTGTGACATGGCAGAATTAAACCATTAATACCAGCCCTCAAAAGAACTAATTAACTTTTTATGATCATGAGAAACAAGCTGGAAAATGATACATAATCAGAAAAAGAACCTTAAAAAACAATCTGCCAGTCTCTACCAAATCATTTCAGCTTCTTCAAAGTTTATAAACCTTAAATATTGAATATGAAGAACGGATGAAGTTATTTTCCTTTGTTTTCCCTTTCCCAGATGTCAACTTCGTTTACAACTTCTGATCAATGAGAGTCTTGACCTGTAACATTTTCACTCTGTCAAGTTAAGCCTTCAGAGCTTCCCATCTTTGTAGGTGTGTGTTAGAGTAAGTTTGATCAAACTCTGCCTTGGTTGGTGCACCCTGTCTGGCCTCAGCTGGGACCAATAAACTGGCCCTGGTTCAGTGTCCTCCGGTCATTACAACTCAATCTTATAAAAGCCTTTTTGCTTTCTATTAGTCTCAAACATTGTAAGATTGAACAGTGCAAATATAGATGAATTGAACCATTTCCCTTAAGGATAATTTAAAACAGAGATGAAAATCAGTTAATAAAACTTTTGCTGTTGTACATTACAAGATTAAACGATCTGTCACTTTCTACTTCAATAAAGCTAATGATCTAAAATGATGCTACAACATCAATATTCAGTAGAGGACTAAATTGGCTCTTCAAAATATTGCTCATGTATTTACAAAACCCATAAAAGCTCATAATTCTTACTGTTCTCTATTTGCTGTTACATTCCATCCATTAAGTCACTGAGTCTTCTAATCCACAACAGAGTTGATGTCATTCTTAGACAGCTATTGAATAAAAGAAACTTGGTGCCTGCATAGTCTCATACAAGACCATCACACCACACACAGCAGAACTGTCAGACTCTGCCTCTACAGTTCTTTGAAAGCTGCCAAGTATTTAACTTTCTATATAGAAAGTCCTATGATCATGAAGTTAATTAGAAAGGGAAGTCCCTCTGGACACCTTTGCTCGTCCATTTAAATAGTCCCAGAACACCAGAATTATTTAGAAATTTCAATCTAAATGGAACCAAATATTGCTATGTGTATTAGTCCTCTGCTGAGCTGAGCTTATATTTGGAGTCAACCAAGAGCTGTGTAACCACAAACACTGAGCCCAGGTCACATGTCCAAACCCTCAGCAGAACTGATGGGAACCCAGCACTGCCCCACCACAGCTCCACCCCCTCCATTTCACACCCCAGAGGCATCAGATGTGTCTACTCAGAGCAAGGGATGCACTGACCTCCACCTGCAAACCACTCTGTGTTCTGGCTCACCCCATGGGAGCAACTCTGGCCATTTACCATGTGATTCACACTCACACCTTCTAATTACATTTAGGTGCCCATGTCAGAAGATATTGTGAAAGATCCAAGCACAAGGTGCCCTGCCAGATGAAGACCATGAAACATAACAGTGTATAAACCCCTTAGTTACTCAGATAATACATTCATTTTTTTACCTATTGATCAACCTTTAAGGACTGAGGTCCAATCCTACAAAACCAGGAAGCAGAACTGTTAAGGTACATGGTTAAGTTTTAGAACTGAAAATGACATCAAATAAATTTCAGCAGCATTTGTACTGCCCATGATTATGTCCCACCAGAACCAAGGAGTGGAAAATGCAGCAGATAAGATACCTTAATAGTCACTCTAATGGGAAAGCAGCAGATCCCTTGGCAGCAGAATGGTGTTTATCTCCTTTCCATGGGC
Organism: Hafferia zeledoni; assembly: GCA_035583235.1. Classification (NCBI taxonomy): domain Eukaryota; kingdom Metazoa; phylum Chordata; class Aves; order Passeriformes; family Thamnophilidae; genus Hafferia; species Hafferia zeledoni. The sequence continues at coordinate 3,899,468 of JAWWEV010000029.1, read as the reverse complement.
AGCAGCTGGTCCCTCCTCAGTCCTCAACCCAAAACTTCAAGTGTCTAAGCTAAGAACCATCAGAGATTCAGCAGATGCAACTTGCTTCCCACCACTACTCCAGAGAGTTTCAAGAAGCCAAGACGTTGGGGGGGTTCTGTTTCTTGTGGGTTTTTTGTTTATGTGGGGGTTTGTTCTTTTCCTGCTGTTTGTTTGGAATTTTTATTTTTAGAGGAATTTATTTTCATAGACCAGGTTCTACTCCTGTTAAGCCATTCCCATTAGCTGTGGAGTTAGCCAGATTTAGAGCCATTGCAGAAAATCTGTTACAAAATTACAGTCAAAAAATACTCTGGTTGAGTTTTCAGTGATCACTCAAATTCGGAAAGTCCTGGATAATCCAGTCCTTATTCCAGATAATTCCATTGTATATGACAAGGGTGTCACTCAGACTTTTACAAGCCTGTTGGACAACACCTTGGCACTTCAAACAAACACCATCTTTAGTCAAAATAAGCTGCTGTTCAGAAGCTGAGCAAATTACTCCAACTTACCGAGTTCCCTGAAAAATAAAACCCGGTAAATAACTGGGTTTGTGTAACCAAACAGAACAAACAGGGAGGAATGAGGGGAAAAGAATTTTGTCTTCCCTTCCTGAACGATGGTCTCGGGATATCGTTAAGGGAATTCTGCTCATTCAGTTCTGAATAAGTTCCCTGTGAAGCTGTCCCGGTATTTCCCACCTGGTTGCTGTGACCGCCGCAGCCTCAGCTCCCTCCGGAGTCACCACGAGGTGGCCTCAGATCGGCACTAACAGCATCGTTCCGCTCCTACCCTGACAAACCACGACTACTGAGCCCCCAGTGCAAACATTTCCGACTGTTCTTGACCTTCAGGTTATCTCCAAGTAAGTTTTTACCCTTCCGATGGTTCTCTGTTGCATCTGAGCCGCAGCTGACACGCTTCTGAATTGACTGGCACTGTTATATATTGAGGAGTAAAGGAAAGACCAACTCAGAGCTCAGCATCCAGATCCACAAAGCCTTTTACTTAATTTATAACAGTCCTGATGCCCATTTAAATTGCTTAAAACATTTGTTCAGTTCATTCTTATGCTCCAAGATGGGTCAAATTTTGATTTAAACATGCAAAAAATGGGGAAGTGAAAATTTCTTTGCTGAGCCCTCAAATCTGCAGGCAGGTCTTTCACCACCTGTAAGGAATCATAGCATGAATAGAGCTCAGTGGAAATGGGATCTTCCCAACTTCCACAAATCCAAGGGCTTTGATGTTTCAGCACCAGCCCATCCCATCAGTGTTCTGTTTGCATCTGTGCCTGTGTTTCAAAAACACTCTCTAGGAAGCAACCCAAGAGAAATTGCTGGTTTCAATACCCAGTTCCTGGGAGCTGCTCCATTCCCTGCTGGCAGTTCTGTGTGTTTGTTTTAGAATCTGCTCGAGTTCATTTTTCAGCTTTTTGATAGGAAGTCAACCTGCCTCTCTCAGACTGTGTATTTTTCTTTCTGACATTTTTGCTATTTTATTAACTGTTATGCATTAAAGTGACAGACTGCAGGAAAACAAATGGACATGAAGATGAAGCGCAGCCAGAATTCTGGAACACTGGCTGGTTTGTTGAAGGTGATGAAGGAAGAGAGGATTGCAAATGGCTCTGCTGCAGAGGAGCCCAGCCAGAGCTCAGTGCTGAGATCCAAGGACACTGCCCAGAGCCATCAGCAGCCTCCTGGGAGCATCCCTGGACCACTTCTTTTAAATGGGAGTTGCCATCCCTGCAATCATCATTACAGAGCATGTGGCAGACAGTTCCTAAATGCTTCCTTCAGGATTGACCAGGGTGCAGTCTGGGCAGTGGGGGAGAAAAATCAACTTCAGAAAAAAATATCTGAGGGCTAGATGGGGATAATTTACCCAAAGAATTTTATCTTTCATAAAAACTCATCTTTTGTATTTTACCCAATTGCTTGAACTCAGCAGCTGTTGAGATTCAGTTTCTCATTCCTTTCAATATGAAAACTAAGCTTAATAACAGTTCATAAATTGTAGTTAGTTATACAAGAGGACTTCCTGTGATAACATTTTTAGGCTCCAAACCACGTCAACTAAATCTTAAAAGCTTCTATAGAGCAACACCATTTTTCACAGAAATAAAATGCATATATTTGTTTAGGCATGAGGACATATTGCAAGAGCTAAGAAGAAAGATGTGTTGTCCAATGCTGTGGGGAAGCCTAAAAGCACAGGGAGATACAGAGCTGGTGCCCAGGCTGGGAGGAGGAAAGGGCAGGGACATCTGTCAGCACACCTGGCAAGGAAGGAAGTTATGACAGAGCTCAACAGTCTCTCCTTGGCCCTCCCAGGAACACATTGTAATTCTGTGAATACAACAGGAGTCAAGAAAGCTCCATTTATTTGCAGTTAACATCAAAAATTAACTGCATTCCAATTCTGCACATCAGCTCGTTTTGAAACAATTAAAAAGGTGCATCTCTGCAGTGTAATGAAAAGCCATCACCCCCCTGGGGACACAAGGAGGACATTCAGGAGCCTCCTGAGTGCACGTGAAATCATGTCAATGTTTTGATTTCCCTGAAGTTTCTCAACATGAAGCACAATATCCAGCTACAAGAAACAGCAGGAAAGTCTGATAACAGAGCCCAGAAATCACAGCACTGTGACCAGCTGGATCCACAAGTCTATTTTTGGAGTTAATAGGCATTTATTTCAAGAGTGTTCCAAGAACCACTGAAGGAATCCCTGCCTTCTGAGAACAAGGCTTCACAGATGAACTTTTCAGTGTTGAATTATCATAACACAGAGATAGGAATCAACTCTTCAAAGTGCAGTGATCCACTAATGTTGTGATGTGTACAGTCCCCAGGACTCGGAGGAATTATTTATGGATTCTCTACTAGCAATGGGAGAGGAGAATGACATGAAAATCAGTAAGTTCCAGGGAATTACTCCCACTGATGAGTTTTTTCTGTCCAAGGGACTCAACTCTTCCAGACTTTCTGCATCTACACTCCAATGCCAGCAATTAAAACTCCATCGTGGCTGTTGTGAAGAGTTTACTGTGACATCAAAACACTCCTCTCCTGCAACATTCCTGACCAACAAGCTATAAAAGATTATCCTAAGGAGAATTTTAGCAGTTTATTCCCAGTTCTTAGAAACTGAAGAGGTCCTTGATAAAGGTCTCAAGGATAAAAGGAACTTAAAGGAGGGTAGGGATTGTGTTAAGGGGACTAAAGGATGACCCTGCGCTACAATCCATCCTGAGGTACACTGTTTGTAACATTCCCTTTGACTTTTCAACTGAAAGAATGTATCCCCTTCCCCCAAAACACTCTGAACTGAGAAGAAAAACACTCAGAAAGCACATTTGATAGGAGCAGTGACATGGTATGCATTCTAGTCCTCTTAAATGCTTAACAGAGGTTTTAAAAAAAAAAAAAAGTGGGTTAAAAAACCCCAAAACAACAACGAAAACCTCATAAGATCTGTCAACAGCCAACTCTCAGTAAAAAGCAACTACCAGAGCCAGTATGGTGATTACAGTTACCCAGCTACTGTCTGTGACATCATCTGTATGATTTTATTATGCTGGTTTTATTAGTCTTTATCATGTTTTTTCATACTTATGAAAACCACCCCACATATTTCAGTTTTCTAAAGAATTATTCCTGAGTATTTTAAATCTGCCTATTAAGCCTAAGATGGAAAGTTCATAGCTCTTCCTTTCCATAGCCAAACACAACCTTTGTGGATGTAGAACTGGAGCTCAGCATCAAGAACTTGCAATACAACAACTCTCAAAATAAAATAAAAAGTAAAGAAGAGCTCTAACTTGGATTTAATTTGGTGACTGCATTAATACCAGCAAGCTTTCATATCCCAAACCTCATAGCTCCCTCTATCACTACTAATTTCACCAGAAAATGAAAATTCCTGTGAATTTAGTAAGTCAACCCCCAGCACATTGAAGATTCCAGTTATGGGAATATCCATTCAACCACAGTTGGAAAAGTGCCTGGTCAGTCATTGACTGGTTTTAGATCAAGTGCTGTAGGAGCCCCACTATGAGTCACACATGGAATAAAGCAAATGAAAGCAGGTGGATTATTAATTTCTCTCACTATCATCACTAGACAGGCCTTTGGAGTGCTGTCTGCTCCCAGAGCCTTCCCATCCCTGTGCATGAGCCCCTCCTGTGGAAGCACAACCAGCCTGGGGGCTCCTGCAGGGGCAGTGACTCAGCTCGCTCCTGCTCCAGTGGAGCCAGTTACAGGAGGGGGAAATCAAATACAGTTCTGTTGGCTTTTCATTAGTTTTCAGAGATTCACATTAATTAAGTTACTGATTATCAGAATGAACAAGACTCCTCCTAAGGCTAAGATTTGATATGAGTCATCTCCCTTTCAAGCCAGTGAGCCCAAACCTGCAGTGCCTGCATATTGTTGCAGCGAGGAGATAATGGAGCTGGCAGCTCTGATGCCACCCTCTCCTTTATACTTACATCACACTATTGGATTTCCCTCAACACAGCAGAAATCAAAAAGGGCAAGCTTTGTTTATAGTCCCAAACCACTTCTAAAAAACTCCTGCACCAGAAAGATGTTTTCCTTTTCTTTTTGGCAGTGAGAAGCAGTGGGAGGGCAGCGATGGAATGTCACACTGAAAAGCTTTGCTCAAGGTACATTTACAGGTTGCTTGATCCATCCTTGGGGCCTCCTGTTGATCTCCCATCTCCTGTGTTGGTGCAATACCTCCCAGAAGGCAGGGCTGCCTCCCTTACATGCCTTGAGGGCTCCTCTCGTGGAGTTCCAGGATCCTAACTGAAGTATTTGAATTGAGTTTACATCAGGGAGAGAGACTGTCCACCAACTTTTGGGGTGTTCTGTGTGAATGTGTATAAACCCACACAGGGTCATAGTTTCCCCCTTGTAGAGGAAAGAACAGTTCAGTTACATGAGGGGTTTTTTGGTACATACACAGGACTTTTTACAAAGATGAAGTTCCTGGTGCTGCAATTCCTAGCATGTCACTATGGAAAGAAAGCAAGACAGGAATGTCATCAGTATTTCCCAGGTAAAGTGTTGCTTTCCAAGAGAAGAAACCCAAGGAGCCATGCACCTAAATTAGCCCAACAGCCTGTTTCATTTCCTAAACATCCAATTCCCCTGGAAGCAATACAGGTGAGAACATCTTAGACATTCCTCTCAAGAGTATAAATGAGTGGTGGCTGAAATGCTCTTTGTAGCAGATATGTGGGACAAAAGGCAAAACTCACCTCTACAACCCCAACACTGCTGGCCCCAGGAGAAACAGGATCATTTCTGAAAACCCTTCAAACCAGAGGTGAAACACCTACTAGATGCCCACAATTGGTTAGTAAAAGTGAACTGCAAGAGCAGAGAGAGTGGTCATGGAGCAGTCAGTGCTATTTGCAGGACTTCTTGTCTGTCCAAAGAGGTTGATGTGCTGCAGCCACACTTGTTGGAACACAAGCTGAGGAACTGATCAGAGCATTTGAGAAACACAAATGAACTCTTTGAATAAGGTTTTTCTTTAACTGCAGTGGCTAAACCCAAGTCAGTCAATGTTACATCATTGCACATCAGTGTACACAGAGAAGTGTTGCTGTGCCTCTTTGGCATCCAATGACAGCATCACATCTTTCTGTGGAGAATACAAATCAGCATGGTGGAATTGCTCATGTGTCCTTTGTTTTGCTTTGCAATGCTCTTGTGATTGTTTCAGTACCACAGAAGGCAAGAGTTCTGCTCCCCATGAAATGGGGAGCTGTAAAGAAAGGAGCAGATTCCAAAGCTGAGCACATCCCAGAGCACTGTCAGCACTGTATGGCCTGGACTGGCTGAAGACAGAGCACACTCCTGCATTAAACCCAGCAGCTGCCAAGTGAGGTCAAACTGTGTCACACACACCAGAAAAACTAGGACAATCACTAGCCCCCACTGCTTCCTTAAGTGCAAGATTAATTTCAGTGCTCAAACTACAAAGAGATTCCAATCTGACACCATTGTGCTTTTCATTACAATCTTGAACTGGTTTCTTCCCATTTGCCTTCATTAGGTATCTTCAGTCTAAACTAGTTTCACATTAAACTTCAATCCCAGCCACAAAGGCCAGCAATTTTCTCTCAGAGATCTGATTCTCACTCAATCCCAGCAGGGCAAGATCATAATTCAAATGATCCCAACCAGTAGCGTAATTTTTTAATAATTAGTAGATGTTATTTGTTAACTACAAGAATACTTGACTGAATTTCAGTACAAATCAACTACTGGAATATTGAGATAATCCAACTCAATACTGTCACATGCATTTTATGACCATTTTTCACTGCCAGATTTGTTCATCCTTACCAAAAGGCAAGTTACTCCACTTTATACTTTCCCCAGCACTACACGTGAGGGCACACTCAGAACTCAGAATGAAAGAGCTGTAGCTACTGTAGGATAACTTTAATTTCATCATTGGTTCACTAATCATTTTCTTTCTAGTTCTTGAAAGGATTAATCCAGTAAACAAGGAGATAGTCTGGAGCATCAGCAGGTTTATCTGCCTTACAGTTATTGGTATAATGGGTTATACCTGTAGTTTTCCCAGGGTTTATATTAATGGGCAGTGCATTAGAAGCACTTCAAGGAGTAGAATTGGTCTGTCAGTTCATTTACAGCTCAGAGCACACACAACAGGAGTTCAGCTGCCCTGACAGCATATCACAACCCGAGAGGAGTGATGGTCCCAGGCACTGCTTCCTGCTGCAGCCGTGCCCCAGGGTTCCGGAGCTCTGAGAGTTCACCCTGTGCTTGAAAACCATGAAGCACAAGGTATAATATATAGATAATATATAATGGCCAACCTTTGCGAACGAAGATTTGGGAAGGGCTCTCCCCATGTGGGTGCACCCTTCCAGCCTGCACAGTGGATTTTTTAGGTGCGGCGCAGCGTGCGCAGAACTGGCCCCACCGTTTCAGTCCTAAGGTTCATTTGCCACGGCCGAGCGAGCTTGGACAGTGACAGTGAAGTCCTTAGGACTGTCTACAGCACCCGGTACTAACCGGGGCTGTCCCTGCTGAGCATCCGAGATCTGATGGGATCGGATGGCAGGGAGGCTTGAACTGCCAGGGACGGTCCCTACTGAGACTTGAACTCACGACCTTGGGATTCAAAGACCGGAGTGCTATCCATTACACCACAGGACCGCCGAAGCACAAGGTAGACAAGCCCATTCAGCCCCTGCTTCAGCCTGGCTGGCTGCTGCTCCCTGTGTGACCAGCTCACTGCTGCCCTCCTGCCCCGAGATTCCTGCAGGCATGTTCATTGTCCTGGTGACCAAGAGCCTGACGTGACCCAAGACGTTGCCTTTTCTCCAAGTTTTTATCTTCACATGACCAGACACCCCTACAAGACACACATAAGTTTCCAGAAGCCACATAGTTCACATGCCACAATTGCTGCTTTGCAAGCACATTGATGTGATACGAAGCAGCAAACCAAAACATGTGTCCTCCAAACACTCCACAGAGCAAAAGGCAGCCTTGTGGCTGGTCAAGACAGCAAAATTCTAATCACAGGCCAGGTGGGATCCCTGAAGCTGCCACTGCAATGTGAGTAACTTGTGTGTTAAAGCCTTCCAAGAAAGCAAATTGGCAAGAGAAACAATCACCTCATCACTCCAATTTCATATCTTCTGTTTTATTTTAAGGCTTAGTAGTAAGGGCTTTCATGTATCTGGGGAACTTCACTTTGTTTAACTTTCCAGTCCGCATGTTTGTTTAATAGATACTATTTGTAAACTTAGAGTGTTTCTATGTCCAAAGTCTATTTGTGTTTGTTTCTCCTGCATTTTTCCTCCCTCCTGTGTTTATTTCTGTACTGACACATCAAGGGAGGGCTTACTTTTGGCACACAGTCTTGCCAAAACATATTGTTTTATGTACAATTTCCTTTCATCAGAACTTCAACATATTAACAACTTAGGATATTGCATATAAGTCTTTATCAGGATTTAAAAATTCTGATGGGAGGAAGAACAAGACACATGTTGAGGCAAGAAAGATTAAAGGAAAGCATTTCTCTGAATTAAAGCCCTCTTAGCAGTGCAGTTGAAACTACGCCCTAAGTTCTGTTTTGTCATTAGACAAGTTCAACCCTTGATTAAATCATGTTTACAAGTAATTTGGGATCAATCTTCCTCTCCTGGAAACCATCAACAACAAGTCAAAATCAGAACACTTTCTCTTTTTTTGCGGGGGAGGAAAACACTGAAGGGGCAGGTGGGTAAAAAATGTTACCAGAAGAGTAGAACTAAAGTAATTAGCTATTAACTGTCTCAAGTTTGCCTATGAAATGGGAAGTAAAACCTATGGCAGTTGAAGGTATATTGGATAACACTGATCCAAGTCAAAACCCTCAAAGAGTCCAGTTAAACAGATACATGAAAACCTATGATTTTGCAGCTATGGATTTGCAGATGTTGAGTGGAACAGACAAAATGAGCATTGCACTCCACATTCATTACTGAGGTCTAATGACGAACATTAAGTGATCTCTGACCCATTTAGTTGCTATTTAGCAAAAACCTTTGATAAGGGGTAACTGTCAAACCCATTTTCCTGCAGATTCTGAGCTGAGATGCTCCATGATTTGTTTGACATTCTGCTCATTGTCCACAAGTAGTGAATATGACAGACTTTGTTGTCACCCAGATTACTTCAGAAGGTGTATCTGTTAATTAGCATTGCCACATCAGATGAGCTGACTCACAATGAGATCAGTGATGGCACACAAGGCTCACATATATCTAAGCAGGCAGGAACTGTCCTCAGAGTTAGTTGCCTACACATTCCAGAATTCCCAAGGCATTCCTTGTAAACTATTAACCAGTGCTTATCAAACAGCAATGGAGAGGGAGGAAGGCTCTGTGTGACAAGTTCACCTTGGAGCACAAGTACCTTGGGCATTGCTGACATCCCTCCCCCCCCCCAGAAAAAAAAAAACAAAACAATTATCCCTATGTCACAAACACTATCCTTTGAGGAGAAGAGATTTTGGAAGAGAAATCCCAGCACATCAGTCCCATCATAGCCCTGGCATCCCAGAGCTGTGTGCCCAGCATGGCTGTCACTGCCATGGATCCCAACTTTCCACAGTAGTGCCAAGGAAAGGAATCAGGGCATGGCATGCTGGCAGCAAACTGACACATGGGCTGCTTCACTACAACTGAGGGGCTCATTTACCTTTGTGTAAACAGTCAATTTATGGATTCTCATTTTCAGGATGTAGTGGGGATGTTTCTGTTCCCCCCTTCACTTTTCTGTTAGAACTTGTTAGGTCAAGCTTGACCAGTGCGCAAGTTGATTTCAGGATTACTGGACTTAAAAAACCAACCAAACAAAACCCCACCAAACCAAACAAGTGCCTCATACATGAGAACTTGACAATAAAGAAATACTGTTAAGTGAGAGGAGTCAATTTGGATGACCAACATCTAAAATGATAAAAACCAAACCCAACACTTTCACTCTCTGCTTCCTCAGAGGAATACTTGCCTTGATAATTCAAGTGTGTACAGAACTATTTGCTTGGATATAAAGATATCACTGGTATCCCACCTCCATCCTTGTCTAAAACCAAACTAAATTTACCAAGTGCCACTGAACATTGTTATGTATTGATTACATTTCAGTAAGTCAACTTCAGTTTTATTTATGAAGCAAAGCTTGCTGTGAGCAAACATGATTAAAAGACACCGATTCTTGCTATTTTAAATAGCATTGTGGCACATCCAGTGTTAATGTGTCCAATTGGGAATAGAAATTGATAAATTTTTAGTACAGCTCTAAAGTAAAGTACTGTTATGATGTTAACACAATTGATGTCATTCTCTTGTATGATCTTGGTATTTTTATCCTCCTTTTCCTCCTTCCTACTATTTCCATACTACCTTTCCAGCCTCTGTACTCTTTCTTACAGCCTGTTTTGTGTCACTGCCCCGCCCCTGGCACTCAGTTGGTGTATGGCCCAGTCCCATGAAGCAGAACTAGTACCTACCCCACTCTGATGAAAGGATCATTCCACAGACACACAAAGGCAAAGGGCTTTGGACCCCCCACTAACATTAAAGAAAACTTGAAGGAAGGAAAATTCAGGAGTTGGCAGACCTAATTACATTTTTCACAAGGTGGATAAGATCTTAAAAATTCATAAGCATTGGAACACTTCTGTATTATATGTTGGAGACCTCAGTCACACTTGCTATGATTAAAGAGTCTGTGAAAGAAAACAAAACAATAAAAAGAGACAAAACCCCCTCAGCCCCCTAAAGGATCAGGAGACATCTGCCAGTCAGGGCATCTGGCATGGTAAAAACATTTTCATCTTGCCCTGATTTTGATTAAGCAAGATAAAGCTTCAAAGGCAGAAGCACATCTATCTACCAGGCCTGGTCTTACAGCAGAAATTTAGGTGCACAAGCCCCTGTTGCCTTCAAATTGGCTTTTGCACAAGAACTTCCGCAGTTCTGTGAGACTCCATCACACTGAAAAGTGGGCAGGAAGCAAGGATACACTGTGAAAAACAGAAAATCACAACCTGAAAGGAGACTTTTAACATTGCTGGCAACAGTTACAGGTGGTCTAGTTTTGCTTTGGGGAACCAGCAAACAAAGCTTGTTAAATGGAACAGCAGCACAATATCCCAGTGACTGGTTATTGGGCCATTTGCCTTGAATTTCACTTCAATTAACTTCCCCAACTGGGTCTCTTAGCACAGAAGCACAAAGTGCAGGGCACACAGAGGGCTCTTTGGTGGTGCAGCACCACAAATAACTTCAGCAACATGAATGCAATATAAGTTTTCCTTTAAAACGCAGCTACTTTTTGATATCTCACACAAATATCAGATGAGCAGGGATAAGCAAGGTGGGTGCCAGTGATTTGCCATCACATTTTCCTGCCCAAACCCCTTCTCCATGACCACACATTTCTAGATGAACCAGGTACAGGCAAACATTTTTACTTGGTTCAAGACATGACAAACTGCTGGATCAGGTCTTACACCTCAATTTTGCAATGCCAGCTTTTCAGTAACTCAGTTATTGCTGTGAATATTCCTCCCAGAACCTGGGAGAGGTGGTTTTTGCTGGAGGACAGGACCATGACTTCACTGCTGGAAGAAAAGCTTTGATTTTTCAGTTACTGGCAGGATTTCATAGAGGAGAAGGCAGAAGATAAGCTCTCAGCAGAATTTTCCTTCAGGCACACATCCATATCTTTACCTGTCTTAGACATTGCAGTTTGTCTGTGATTCACCTTTCAGCTCCTACAGTTGGGACAGATTGAAAAGAATTACCCTCTGAAGGACTCAAATAATTGAAAGCTCCTTCATGAAAGGACTCCAACCCTTTAAGATTGATACCAGATCTGTTCCAGACTCAAGGTATACTGGAAATAATGCAACTTGGAACTGCCAAAATAGACAGTGGTCCTCTTGGGTAAAAATCTGGGCTGTTGTATCTGTAGGAAACACAATGAGTAATTCTAGAATGTAGATTCACATGAACTAGGACACCTACAAAGCTCAGGACCAGCCATGCACAGTAACAGTTTATGGCATCATTATGCACTCTCTGGCTGCTTTCTGTGGCAGTTCCAGGGCCAGCCTGGGTAAAGATCTTCTGATTTAGGTGTATTTGCTCTAGACCAGCAAACCAAGCTGGGCCTGAACCACCCCAGAAAGCAGAGTCAACAAAGTAGCTTTGGGGGGTTTAGGATGAAGTTCATGTGAGCTACCACAAAGGATCAAGGACTCGGTTTCAACTCAGAAATTTTAATTCAGCAATAAAGAAAATCAGCACTTCAAAATTTTATTTCAGGGACAAAACAAAGCAGCTGAGACACACTAAGGTCTGACACAGATTCCCTGAACTCTGCACTGTTCCATCATGTCAACATTGTTGTCCCATCAAGCTCTTGCCAGAGGAAAATAAAAGGCCAGCACCAGCACTTATGCCACAAATTATGCTACCAAAGGCATGTACAAAGATATAACAAACTGATATCCCTATTATGCTTCTACTGGGAATGTTTCTTCTACTGCAGTGGCTGTTGATAAACACACACTGGCAGGGGGTGTGTGGGGCTGAGGTGAAGTCTGGACCCTTCAAGGCTATTGGTGCCCTGACTGTTCTCAGTGAACATTATTTATTCAAATGCAGTCTCAGAAAAAGGATCAGGCTGGAGAAAAAGGTTTGCTTTTCTACCAGTAACAGCCAAACTTCCAGAAGTAATATAAGACTTAGGATTTACTAACATGAGACTTAGGATCTACTAACATTCTAATTGTATTATCATAACAAAAATATTGTTCCAACCCAAACTTCAGGCTAGATTTGATACAATGAAGGTCTATATCTCAAGTTTTTCAGGCTATCAAACATGAGTGAGGTCTCCACCTCAAAGTGTGGAAAAGGTGATGTAAAACACATGATTCTGAGTGTACTAATTTACTTAAGTTAGTCGATTTAATAAGCAGCACATCATCAGAACACAAGTGTGAGACTTCCTTTCACTTTGCTTACTTAACCCATTATAACAGACCATTCCAAATCCTCAGTATCCACAATGTGGGTTCAACAGGCACAGCCAGTTCTGTAGCTTCGAGCAGCATCACCCCCAGAGAGCCCATCACATGCCTTGAAACCTAAAACCAGAGAGTGAATGGGGGCACAAACCCCTCCCAACATGCTTCCAGCCTGCAAATTCCCATGAACACACACTGCAGGGTGATGTCACCTCTGCAGCTGCCCAAAACAAAGCCAAATGTATCCTTCAGGAGGGACCAGACGACACTGTGAAGTTAAAGAGACTCTTAATTCCAAATAGTAAAAACTCACAAATGTACAATAGAATTTATTTCTATAATCCAAGTTCTAAACCTTTGGGTTCCAACTCAAGTCCAGGTGCTTTGCTTAGGCAAATCCCTGTGGTGTTTTTCCTTGACTTTGACCATTCAGAACCCTATTTTGCCCTGTCTTTGGCATTGCTGTCAACTTGTCCCCAAGAGCTCACATTGCATAGATCAGCCCTCCAATGCCACTTCTGGAGACAGGATGCAGGAATGGTCAAGAGTAGGGGCACTGTTTGCTGCAGGTCAGACAGAGCAGCCCCATGACAGCAGTGCTTTGCCACAGTAATAAATAAATAAATAAATCAGTGTATAGACAGTGATTGCCACTCAATCACCAACACTGGAACTCCCCACTTCACAGCCCACAGGAGGGCTGTTAAAGGAAAAGGAATCTATTCCCAGACACAGAGGTGAGGAAGTTGTAATAAAGCCTAGAAGAGATTATTTATTGGTCAATACCACAAATGGCAAACTGCTTAATAAATCTCTTAAGGTTAAATTTAAGACAACTCTTCACCTCCAGCTTTATCACAGACATTGCATCAGTAAACAATTGCAATTTGCAATGTTGCCTTTGTCATTACAAAATACATCCATGTAAGTGATTGAAAAAGAAATGGTAATTTTAAAATGTCTTGTCTATCCGTTAGAGACATTTCCAACATTTCATGGGGTTCTGTGTACTCCTGAATTCAGTGTATAATACTTAATAACCCCTTTTATGCTGTATCCACGTGACTAGATTTGAGCAATATAAATTTGTGCAGGTATCTGCATTACCTTCTAACAATTTTGGTGGCCAATTCAATGAGCAAATATAATCAAAACAGGTCAAATCCTGAACATGAAAAGCTCAAGTTATTCCCTTCAGGGAATAGAAGTGCCAAAAATTTCCCTAAATTATTAAGCAACAACCATAGAAGAAGTGTCTAAAAGCTGTATTTGTTTTCCAAGATATTTTTCAACTGGTAAGAGGAGTTTCCAGCACCTTCTGAGTGGAATAATGACACACTGCAAGGGATTGAGTGCTGGGAGAGCCAAACATCTGTAAGTCCTGCTGTGGGTTAGACAGGACAGATGGACAACTGATAAACACTGTCAGGACTCCAAAGGTTCCACCAGCTACAGTAACAAACATTCAGTTAAGCAGTTTTACTGCTACAGACCCTGACATTAAGAATATTTATGTTGTCCGTTCTGAATTTAGAGACATCTGCTCTTCACATGCCTCTTCAGTAGCAGCAGCGCATCCTCTCTACTCTTGTACATCTTAATTACAGGAGCCTCCTGCTTCCCTGAGGAAACTTAAATCAGGTTTTATCATAAAGGTGACCTTTTGCACCAGAGGTTTTTCCAGGCACAAGAGAACTTTCATCCCTAAGTTGACAGGAAAACTCACCCACCTCTATCAGCAATCCTAGAGCCTCAACAGTGATAGCCAAAATGGATCTAACAAAGAAAGTAAAAATCAAGCAAAGTGAGTGGAAACTGATCAGTAAATGATTTTAAATGGGGTGTAAATGGAGTAACTCAATTGATTCAGGAATCCAGTTTTTACTTGTTTGTTCCCATCATACTAAACCCAAGATCTCCTCAACCTGAGGAGACATCCCAAGTCTTGCTGCCCAGTTATGCTCCACTTGCTAAGATATAATCATATTTATGCCCAAACAATAAGTGATTGGTTAAGTAGCCTTCAGGAAGATCAGCTACAGTAGTTCCAAGCAGAACCTTTATCTCCACAGAATTTACAACACAAATGGTTTCAGCCACTTGCTGCCTGAATGCAGCACAGTTTGTGTTCCAAATCAAAGAATATTTTCCCCTCCTAGTGAAGTAGATAGAAGGAAAAAGGACAAGCTGAGTTACATCAACCACATTGTCATAGCACATCTTTAGCAAATACAAAGAAAATTAATATTAAATTTCAGTTTCTGGAGGAGTAAGTCAAAGGATCTCCAGCACAAATATGCATTGGAGAGGCATTATTTCTCAATGGTGCCTCTTCCTTTCCAGAGGGCAAAACACAGTTTGACTTTTCACTGGATACAAGTTCCAATCCATATTCTGTAGGAAAGATCTATGAATCAGTGAACTCTTATCTACCACTGTTTGACAACAGCTATGAGGCAGATTACTAAAGGCAACCCTTTCCAGATGAAACAGTCCTCTAATTTGAAATAATTTTTCTTCCTTTTTCAGAAAAGACTGCTATGAGGCAAGACAACAGAAATGGCACCATCTGTTAATAATCCAATTAGAGAATTTCAAAGCAACAGCTACAAAAATCTAGCTGCTAGTGATTTAGTTTTGTAAACATATTTCTCAATTACACCACATGCTTTCTGATTTCACTCTGTTTGGAAACTATGACAGTTCATGGGATCAAGGAAAAGTCATATCATGGGTGATGCAAAACTTGAGCTTTTCCCAGTTTGACATTTGTCTCCAGTTGTGGCAGAACACATCTAAGGCTTGACCACTGTCTCATATTCCCCCTTGATATGCAATAGTCAGACATGTCTCAGACATCAATTTTAGCAGAATATTCTCTGGAATGACCTTGGATACTCCTCTTCCCACTTGGTTTATCGTCAGAGTTATCATCAAGTGCAGCAAGACAATGGTAACTTGCCTACTGTGACTAAATGCTCTGAAATTCTCTACTTAAGAAGCAATTATTGCTTATCATTCAAGATTACTTGATCAGAGATGGGAACTTGGCTAACACTGCTTGGTGGGACAGGGGTTGGCAGTTCCAAACAACCCTCTGGCTCTTGGCCTCTTCCTAAAGACAAAAAAATAAAAATAAAAAAAACTCAAATCAAACAAAAACCTCCCAAACAACCCAACCACCACTAATATTGCAATCCATCTTCAGAAGATACTGACAACTTTGGGGAAAACAGTTTTATCCTATTCATAGGAGACACACAAAATAAGTTATTTGCTCAAGGCCTCATCACAAGCCTATGGATGAGGAACACACAGAATGAAATGCAGATCTGGATGCATTAATTATGAACACACATGGCCACACCAGACGGAGAACACAGAACTGCAGCAGTTCAAAGTGCCTGAGGGTCAGAAACAAAAATTTTGCTAAATCAATATGGTTTAATTCTCATTCTGCCTTCAGGTCATCCTGTTCACCTTTACACATCTGTGTCACAGGATACCTAAAGTCCTGTCACAGATCTATAGAAATCAATTCCAATCTCAGTAAATCAGCTGAAAATTCCATATGAAATCCAATGATCAGCATCCACCCTCCAGTAAATACACTGCATTTTATTGCTGAAGGCAGACAAAGTTCTTCCAAGCTATAAAGTTTTGAATCCAAAGGTGATTTTGTGGCAATAATAGGTCTGTTAGAAGTAGTGTTTGCCTGGAAACACTTCATGAGTTCCCTGTTATCCCATGGCCAACAGCTGCTAAGGTGTAAATCACATGCCCACCACAACTGCAGCAGACCCAAACCTTGCAATTTTTTTTTCCTATCACTTCCCTTTCTCCAGATTGGCCTCCAGACAAAAGGAAAAAACTAGCAGAAGCCTAAGTTAACAAGCTTTAACATGGTTTTATTGGGCCTTCAGAAAGGGCAAACTGCCAGCTAAACACTGTACATGGGGCCAACCCTTCCCTGTGCAGCAGCTCTTGGGGAAACACTGAAGCTGCACATGAGTTACTGCTGCTCCAAAAATGCCCAGAGCTGGGAGGGCAACAAAACCTTGGCTGTTTTCTGCTCCAACCCCAACAACAAATTCACTTGTGTTGTTCCATAAAGAAAACTTTTGGGCTTCTTCAGACTTGGAAAGCTAAAATGAAGCCCTTGGAGAATTCCTGCAGTGTGGTGGAGGACAAATTGTGTCAGAGTCAAGAAAAATTAGAATTTAACCCCGGGGGTGGGGGGGTGGGGGGTGGGGGGGGTGTCTTCCTTTTGTTTCTCTTTAAACTTCAACTTCCTCAGCCACACTTAGAGCTGTGTCACATCAAACCAGAGGTTTTCTAACCCCATGTCTTGTGTCCAACATCAGCCAACAGCAAATTCCTTGAACGTGGCCAAGGAGACCATTCAATGTAGCTGAACCAGTGCAGATCTTTCCAAACCATCTTTGAGTTGGTTCCTTTAAAGTAGCAGGAGCACAACGCTCAGTCCAACAGCGGGCAAGAGAAGAGGTAAAAAAAACCCAAACTGTAGAAGATGTAAAACCAACCTGAGTTCCATCACCTTCTATGACAATGTATTTTCATTAACTAACATACAAAAATATTTTGCATTTACACTCATATTCCTGAGTTGCTAAATAATAAATACATTTATTTCCTAATCAGATGCTCTGGGCCAGAGGTTAATAGAACAGCTTCTTGTTCCCATCACTTGCTGAAGAAAATTCAATGCTTGTCTAGATGAGACACTCCTGAATCTAACACTGCTCTGATAGCATCAAGACTTGAAGCAAAATTACTTAAACTGCTTTTTCATGCACTTCTGGATGCCCCTGTGAACTTGTTCCAAGCACCATTATCAGAATTCTTACAGTCTGAGTTCCTTCACTTATTTTTAATAAGGACTTGGTTTCTTTTCTTAATCCTATGAATATATAAATATTAAACTGTACCCTGTTAAGGGCTGTGAAGGGTTAATACATCCCAAGAAAATTTCCAAGTGATAGAACACGACACTTGGGCTGGGAATAGTTTTGCATGTACCTGTTATTGTATTCAACCTGCCATTGCCAGTTTCCCTAAGATGAATTGTTTTGATTCTCTCCCAGGATCAAAGTATAGGCAATATTTCCAATGGGTCCTAGAATTGATTTGCTGAGATTAATGAATTGAGAGAACTCATTGACATGCCATGACTTGCATTCATTTTGACAAATTTATAACCTTCATTACCTACCACAGCAAACTTTGAACAGTGTCCATTTCTAATACTGTTGGGGTGCATCAAATGGCTCATAAGAAAAACATGAACTGTAGAAGACATGAAGTGACTTAGGGTGTAAGCAGCCACATAAGAAAAAAAAAAAAGAAATCAAGCTCACATTACTTAAAATGGCAGAAGTTCTGTCTAAACTGATTCCCTCTCAGGTGACTTTGTCATTAATATATCCTTGAGAAACTCCAACACTATCAAGCATCAGCCTTCTCCATTTTTGGCTTCTTTAACTTTAACAAAGCTTAAGGCAGAACAACAACGTGGAGTGGGGCACACTTGATCACTGCACTTGGAAACCCTTAGAACTGAACAGATATTCAAGGAAAATAGTCCAAACACAACGAGCTGTTCATCCAGATGAACCCTGGATGTCTGAGAAGGTTGTGGTATCCAAGCCAGACCTCTGACTCCTCACAAAATTGCAGACTAGTCACTGTTAGAGATCCAGTACAGATAGTCAATGTAAAAGTAAATTTTCCTTTTAAGCAGGTTGTATTGATTGAGTGACTATTGCCAGCCTTCTGCCATCTGTATTCATTCTTCTTGTAGCCTTCTCTTAAAAGACAACAAACCCAACCCCTCCTCTCTCAGTAATTTATTTACAATGACATCACTCCTACCTACACAACAGTAAACAACCCACCTATCACCTGGGACTTTTTATTTATCTCCCAAGGCTTTCATGGATTTCTTCACACAACAAAAGGAATTTGGCAGTCAACTGCCTCAACTCAGACAGTTCTATGGCACAGTCTCAACACACAACCATTGTGAGATGGATATCTGTCCTTATCTATTGGCAATTGATGGCAGAACAATGTCAGGGTTCTCACAGTGAGCTGGTCCTTATAGAAGGGGAAGTGAAGTCATGAAGGCAGTAAGTGAATAAGTTAAGAGATAAACACACTCTATGCAGTCCTCTTTCCCAAATAGCAACTGGATAACTCAATACTACTCCATTGGGCAAGAGGAAAGACATCTCCAACTCAAACGTGTACTGAAAGTCTGGAATCATAGTTCACAAAACAGTTTCTGTCCTTGACTTCCCATAACCAGTGGGCAGAAAGGCTCCTCCAGAGACTCAGAAACAAGTGCAACTTCCCAAGTGTGAATTCACGGGATAAATATTTGTGTAAATCAACCTCTGAAGGAGCCTGTTGTGTGTAGATGGAACCTGAAGAGACAAACATCTGTAACGATGCTCCTGCATAGGAGCTGCTTCTGACAAAGGGCATGTGAACAATGACATTCTCTGCACATCCCACCAGGGTGAAGGGATGGAGCTGGAGAAATATGTGCAATGTTCAATAGTGAAATACTGCTTTAAGAAAATATTAAATAAAAAAAAATCAAATGGGATGGTTCTTAGATCACATCTTTATAATCTAAATACTCTAAATTTTGTGGGTTTAATGCTTGTGTGTGCAGTGCAGGCACTGACTGCAAGTCAGTCAAATGCATCTGCACAGCAAGGGAAGGGCCAGGCTGCTTTGGGTCCCAAAGCCCAGGCACGCAGGGGCTCTCCAAGCCCTACACCAAGATAGGAGGTCATAATGACACAAGATAGGAGGTTATAATGACATCGCAGGATCAAGAAATGTGATCTTGCTGGCGTGTCATGGACATTTGATGGACAGCTATCATTTCTGTTTGCAACACTCAGATGAAAGGAAAAAATATCTTTCTGAGCAGTTTCATTTTGGTTTTATTCCACTCATTTGCTGAGAAAATGAAGTGGTCCCATAGCACAAGGTTTTAATGCAATCCATATATTCAGTATGTGATAGGTAAATAGGTATTTTGCCAAATGTGGTCAGATACTCAGTTCAGGCTTTGACTATTTCCTACAACTGAACTGCAGAGGTAAGAAAAGGCACAGCACAAACTTCTGACGAAGATAAAATTCAAACAAAAGTAAAAAACAACAAAAAAGCCAACAAACCAATGCCCTCAAAATCTGTAAGGCAGTCACTGAACACCTAATATGGTTTCTTCAGCCCTGTTTGCACATTTAAGATTGAGAAATAAGTTTTGCAGCTTTTTTCTTAATGAGGTATTTGTGAATGTTTAATCAAAAAGATAATCAAGTTTCACAAGAGTTTGACTATAATATTAGTTACTGGAGCCAGATCACTTGCTGTAGAATAAACACTCACAGGCTGCAGAGAGCTGAGCTGCTGCTTCAGTGGGGAACTATTTCCATGTTGTCTGGCAAACACATGCATTTCACTTCCCATTGTGAAAATCACTGCCTGAAAATATCACTGGTACTGAGTGAACCCTTCAACCTGACTGATACAAAAGCTGCCTTTCATTCAGAAGCTTTAATTTTACAGTACTTGAAACAGAAAGGTTGCATTTCCCATCTTTGGTACTTGCACCCAACAAAGTACTGTAAAGAAAACTGGACTGGAGAGATGATCAGGATAAAGTGATCTCTAATACTTTGGTCCTTGTGGAAATATAAATGGAGAATTCCAGAGGGATTTCCAGCATGTGCCCATGGCTACACTGCCCTCTGTAACCACAGCTCCCCATTCACCTCTGGGAGCACACCAGGACTGAGGAAAAGCACACAACAAGAAACTCCTGAAAGGATTCATGACTGGGTTTGCTACTCAGTGTAAGCACACTATTTCCCAGCTTGGGTTACAGTTAACCCACACCTGTACACGCACTCTGGTAATTCCAAATCATATCCCAAATGCCTGCAAAATAAAGTAAACTTTTATTGCAAACAGCTGCCTGTTGAGACCTGTGTTAAAGCTACAGAAATTTCTGTACCTAGGGAAAAAAAAAAAAGCATATCAAGTTGTGAACAGTAAATTAAATACAAATTCTCCTTTCATTCATTCTCCACTATAAACCAGTTGCTGATAATCTGAATGCCTTTCACTGAAAGTCTGCTATATAAAGTACCTTTAGGTCCCTTTGCTCAGCAGTTTATCCCCAAGAAAAACAAAATTACACTTCTAATGAAGCTAAAATCCATCAGCTACTAATGGCTGCTTTCCACATTGTACTTTTTAAACTTGCTTCACTCACCTGCAAGTCCAGCAGCAAGATGACTACATGCAAAGACAAAGGAGGAGGTAGCTCTAAGAGAAATGCAAGTTCTAGACTGGATATCAATCTCACATAATGGGCTAAAAAAAGTTTAAAAAAATCGGAAAACAACAAACTATCTGGTAGTCCAACTGTGCCAGGATGTGACTCTGCTAAAGGCTGAGCTCCTCAGGACTCCTGAGGAGAGGCAGGTGCTCAACATGTAACTCTTTCAAACACCTCACTTGTTTGAAGATGTCAGCCAAAGAGATTAAACCCAATGTGTTCCAATTCATTTTAATTCATATTCTCTTGGAAAGTGTATTAATTACATAAACTTTTGCCAGTTTTCTGCCTAAAAATTAAGCACATTTGATTCTATTCCCCTGAAGGAAAAGCAGGAATAAAGTAACTCATTACAAAGGTGTATAAGGAGTCAGCAGGAGTGCTCTCAAATAAAATAAAACTTGTGGTAAACAACTGACTCAGGGGATGAGTCTTCCTGCTCCTCCCATCATATTAAAAGTTTGCCTAAGGAAAAGCCTTAATTGGGATTTGCTTTCTCAAACTGGGCAGCAACAGCCAAAACAGTTTCTGCTAGAAATTAGAACACATATAATAAATATTTCAAGAATACCTTATATGAATGATCTAAGACCAGGGGAGGTGTTAAATTTAAGGTAGGACTCAAGCAATACCTAAAGTTAGGAAATATATGCTGTTCTTTTCATGGGTAGAGTATCGTACTCATAGAATGTGAGAGGACAAAAATGAGAATAAGATACCAAATAACTCAGTGAAAGGTTTCCAAGTGCAGCCCCATCCTGTGTCCTCACATAGGAAACAGAGCATTTGTTAAATCTAATCACTGTTTCCAGAGGCCTGACTCACCATCTGAGCCAGCACTAAGCACAACAACTTCAGTTTTCTGAAACTGAAACAGGTTCAGGTTTCTAATCCACTGAACTGCACCTAAAAAACTTGGCTTATTTCACATACGAAAGAAAATCTATGAACTTTACATTATGTAAGAGTTTCACATTTTGTGCTGAAAAACTTCTGAATTCAAGTTCAAACTTCATTATACTATTCATTAATTGTCCAGCTAATCAGCAGCATTAGGAAACCTTAGATCCACAAGAGTACACTGAATTAAGAATAAGATAGACAAGCAC
The DNA here is from genome assembly GCA_035583235.1 of Hafferia zeledoni. NCBI lineage: Eukaryota > Metazoa > Chordata > Aves > Passeriformes > Thamnophilidae > Hafferia > Hafferia zeledoni. The sequence continues at coordinate 3,877,367 of JAWWEV010000029.1, read as the reverse complement.
TTCATTTTAGGATCATATCTAGTGATATGGTTAAATTCAGAAGGCTCAAATTAGGCTGTCCATCTTCTAGAATTATGGCAATAGCAGGGAACTATTGTTCAATATCTAATGCAAAAGAGCCCAAAATCAGAGATAAACCACTGGACTGAATTTTTCTCTTAGAAGTTTGAGTTAAAAGAACTTCTAAAAAGCATCTGTTTCTTCAAGCCTCAAATTTCCTGCAGTCAATCGGAACAGCAGAGCAGAGATTCAGACAAGAAATGCATAGGGTTTCAAAAGAGCTTTTGTTCTCAAATACAGGTTTGGAAAGTCTTGCAGCCAAGGCCTGGAGAGTAGGGAAAGGCTCATCACTGGGGAAGGGGCTGCAGCACCCCAAGGTCACTCTGCCTTGCTACTGCACTGCTTGAGTAAATGAATGTTGCCAACTGCATGGAGACTCTGCCTCAACAATTACAGTAAAACCTGCAAAATGTGTAAAAAAACCACCCTCAGCAGAAGACATGAGGTAATGAATGTCTGCTGTAATTAATGACATGACTTGCACACTTTTGCCCCCCAGAAGTGATGGGAGATTTTGATGAGCAGCTCCCAGGTTGGGCACTGGGAGCAGCCAAATGAATCATCTCTTCCTCTAACCCTGGCAATTGGTGACTTTACATCTGAGTTTAATTAGTTTTTGCTTTCAAAGCTCGTGCACAGCATAGCATTCAAAAGCACTGAAAGCCAAAGCAGCAAGGAAGACTCAAGTTCCCAAGAGCAGCAGCTGAACCTGCCTGATACAAAGATGTCTTTTCTAAATGTACTTCTTAGAAGAACATTTACAACAAATAAAGTCATGACATCATTTAGAAGTAACCACTACTGTTGGCACATGGTAGCTTTTTGGAACAGTCTAACTGTCAATCCTGATTAAAACCAGTTCCAACATAACTTCTGATGCAAGGCCATGCTGCTTCAGAGAAAAATGCTTTAGGATGGAGCAAAAACATCCAACACAGCTTAAATCAACAAGATATGGATACTAAAGACCCAGCCTAATGTCTGCAAAGCTTTACATCTCTGATTTTGATAACCTTGCCTTTTAATTAATTATGCAACTAAAAGAACCACAGTACTTTATATCACTGAACAGACCCCAAGGCAAGAGAAGAGCCTTACTTCCCATTAAAGTCAGCTTTGCTATACAATACTATTTGTAAGATAATAAAAAGTAGCAATTGTTTGTTTTATAAAAGGTGAACTTTTTCATCTCCTCTCCCTCCTCTTTTTCATATCCTCTTGCAACTCCAAGACAGATCAGAAAGATCAGATTAGTTTGTGAAGGTATTTTGGAACAAGCCAATGGCAGATAAACTATTGTCTGATTACTCACTTAAAGTGGGAGCACAAAACAATGTATTACTCAGCTCACACAAAATACTTACATACCACACCACCTTTGAGTCTCCATTGCTCAAGGCTGAATTCACTTAAAACATTGGTAGAATATAAAAGCCAAGGAAAAATTGTTAATAAGTTTATATGATGTATAATTGTTGTCAAACCCAACAATTTGCGCTGCATTCTGATTTAGGTACTTGATTAAATGACTGCTGGGAAATGATACAGCAGGGAAGGTGCAGCTTAAAAAATGCATGATCCAGAAAAATCCATGATCTGGAAATCAGTCATTCAATCAGAAAGGAGTCAGTACAGTCACACAGAAGCCAACACTGTCATGGTCACAGTTAATCATGGTTAGTGGTACATCATTGCACTGAGGAGCTACAGACATCTTGGATTAACCCTGTTGAAGCAGCCAGAAGGCAGAAGCAGGGAAGAGAAGGGACCAAGCCCTTCAGTTGCAGCACAAAAACTCTACATGGAGGTACAGCATCTTCCCTCTCCTCTGCCATGAGTAGAACCTCAGCTGGCACACCATGGAGAAAACAAGCCTACAAATTGCATGAAAACAAGCAGCAAGCTGGAAGGCAAAGCCCTTGCCAAGGTTGGGGAGAAGCAGCTGCAGAGCTGAACAAAAGCACATCAGTAGTGCAGCTAAAGGAGTGTTTGAGAACATGCACAAAACTCAACGAGCTGCACAGAAGGGAAAGCGCAGCTGGAAGTGACATGGAAGCTACTGAAAGTTAAACACAATCACATGGATTCTGGGAAAAATGGGATCAGTTCTACTGATCCACCGTGCCACATGTTCACAGCAGAGGCACAAGGGACAACAACTACTGACTTCAACTTGAAGCCCAAACTGTGCTGAACTTCATTTTTTTGGGAAGCACATCTGCCTCAGCATCTTGGATAAATAATACACTGTGCAGCAAAAAAATGGCACATGTGATGCTTTTCCATTATTACATCTGTCTTAATAGCATTTAAAGTATAATAATGCTTCAGGTGGCCATTTCCTTTACAACATAACAGGCTATTTTTTTTGTTTGTTTTTGAAAAAAAGATGTAACTTCAGTGGCCTGTCTATGAAGAACTTTATTCCAAGGAACTCCTCCCTGAAGTTACTGAAAACAGAAGCACAGAACTGCACAAGCAGGATAGTCTTTCCCCCATTCAACCTTGAATACAATACAATGAAATAAAGGCTAAAGGCAAAGCACAAACCTGTCATAAAAACAGTTCATTTAAATACCCAAAGTCCAGCAAAGTACTACCCAAAGTCCAGCAAAGTACTACCCAAAGTCCAGCAAAGTACTACCCAAAGTCCAGCAAAGTACTACCCAAAGTC
>JAWWEV010000029.1:3856654-3874533 GCA_035583235.1 Hafferia zeledoni | reverse complement strand
CAGCAAACACCAAGACATTAAAAGAGATTACAACTAAATACAAGGCCCACAAACAGAAGATACACAAAACTTTGTTAATGATAAAATAAAAAGTTGACAGAAGAGACTGAAAGACTGAAGTAGAATGGTACTTTTATTCTAATTTTAGATTACTCTAAGAAATGGAGAGAGGTAAGGGTAAGGCCCAGTTCAGCAGTCAAACACCCTGTTGGAATCTGTCCCCCCATTTCCTATACACTCATTTCCTAACTGAGTTCCCTGCACTGGACACATCAAAGTGACCAGTTCTGTGCCACTCTGCCAGCTGAAGTGCCCTGTCTGGAGCCATTGGTAACCCCACTGCCTTCTCCATAACGCCCCTGCATGCAAAGCCATGTCTATGAGAAGAGTCAAGACCAGGAATTACCAACCTTTATCACAGTACCAAAACCCAAGCCCATGATCTTTGCACTTGGAGAAAGACAGTGACATCCAGTGGTTCATTACTTAAGTCAGTGACGTGGTTTAAAACTATTTTCAGAAGTATTGCCTAAGTCCTATTACTCATTTAAATAAGATCATTTCAACCAAAGCCAAAGCCCAGCTGCTCCAATTTAAAACAGATCCTGAGACATCCCAGAAACATTCTGTACACCACAGGAAAAAAAGAGGCTTATTGCAATGTTAAAATTATTATGCTTTGATATAATCAGCGTGAAAAAAAATCTGTTAACAATTAAAATAAAGACTATTTGACCTCAAATGCCTAACAGAAGTTAACTATGTTCTCATTACTATGATAAAAATAAACAGTTATTTAATGAACACATTCACAAGTATTTCTCCTAATTGGTAGATCAAGTTTTAAATGCATATCTAAGGCAGGAGTAAAATAGGAATATAATAACTGCTGATAAAGATTAAATAGTCATAAGCTCTTCACTGTGCTGCTTAATTACACTTGAAAAGGCAACTTCAGTTCTTGATTTTGACCATGTGAGAAAGGGGGCAATGCCTATCACAGGACTTACCACATTTGTGGGGTTTGCCAAGACTAGTAAAAAGTTTAACAAGTAGCTTCAAAATATATAAATATGCCTTTTTTTTTTTGACTTGGTACTCCCCAAGATGAAAATATACGACAACCAATAAGCAAATATTTCAAAAGCAACGAAGCACAAGGAAATCAAGTTGCAATCAGCCTTCTGATAGTGCTATTTCCCAGCTACAGAGTACACTCATTTTTAATGATATAGAACATAGGTAAAATCACTAAATTCTCACTTCATTTTTCTATTGCGTTCATTTAGGTTTTAACTACTCTTTCACCTTACTCTTCATTAGTGAGAATCTTGGAGGTAGAAGTACCGCTTCCCTTCACACTGAACTAATTAGCAACAAATAACACCCCAGTAATTTGTCTTAAGGCAGACTCAGTCCACCAAAAGTTGGCCCTGAGTGCTGAACAACCTAATTATCTTGCTTTCCCTAATTCTGAGTTAATCCCTAGAAGGAAGTCTATATATTTTAAGAAAAGAGTGTTTCAGTGCTCAGAACCACTTGCATTTCTCCTTTGAAAGAAGCATTTACAAGGCATTGTGGCTGAGACAGTCCATGGGAATTTACCCAAATTCACACTGGCTTTTTCTAGTAAAGATTTCCCAAGATTCAGGCAAGAATATATATATATGTAACTTGATACTTTAGCTGGATTGGTCTAGAGCTGAAGAGGCGCTTTAAGCCTAAAAAGCCTCAGATGAATCCACTTAAGTCTGAGAGGATTATCTAGGCTGAGTTTGACTAAACCAAGGCTTGGTAAGGCTGAGTCAGTTCTTCACAGCAAACGCTTTTTTGCAGCACACCTTTCAGGCCACTCAGTAGCAGAGTTTGTGAAAAGAGATTGATTATGTTACAAAGGACGTGATAATGATTAACACAAAACACTAAATATGGTTCCAGGCTCTCTTCAATGAGGCATTTTGTAAGAACTTGCACTCCAGATTAAATGGTTTCATATTTTGAGATGCAGCATGCTTACTGAACAATGAAATAAAAGCCAACTGTGTTTAGAACTCGAGAATTAAAACTAGGCTCTAAGCTGTTGATCTACAGCAAAGCTATTAATTAGTATAATTACACAGCAAATGAAGCTTGGATTCTAAATGTCAGAATATTTTACCAGGCTAAGCAAATAGAAAGAATAAAGAACACATTCAAATGATTAGACCCTTCTGTTTCATCTCTCCAAATTACCCCTCTTTACTCAATCAGGCTCATTTCATTGCTTTGATTTCTCATATTGTTTTCAAAATTAAATATAAGAGGGAAACAATTACACTAAGAAAAAAAAAGCAAATAACCACAAAAAGGTTGGAGTTTGTTTGGTTTCTTACAAACCTTCTCCAGAAGCTTTAGGAAATGTATCTCCTTGCTGAGAAGGATCAAACAGGTCAAGTCACTTCAGCCACGCTGTAGTTGATGATACTTTTATAAACTGGTGGACAACCAGGGAGCTAAAAAAAAGATTAGTGCACAAAGGACTCAAATCCCAATGTTCAGTCTGCTATTTTTTTATATAAGTAGATATCAGATACTGTTAAATTGGCAAATTCTAAACCATCAATTCCTGCCTGATTCAGGTGGTCCCATGTCACATTCTACAGCTCTACAATCAGAACAGGTTTGGTGAGTCCCAAACAGCACCAGCTCAGGGTCCTTTAGAGCAACAAAGCACCCACCAGTCTTATCTAATAAAGTGTTTGAGTTCACCTTTCAAGGGGGATGAAGGGGGACAGGGCTTGGCAAGAAAACTAAAATGACAAGTATTTGACACAACAAAAAAATTGGTTAAAAGGAGTGTGAAGAATGGAAAGCCTGGAACTGAAACAAAGCTAAGCTGCTACAGCTCAATACATCATTCTTTCTAATTACAAACTAGGATAAGTACACATAAATAAACTTAAGGAAAAAAACCACTTTCAAATCCCAATCTCTACTGAGTGTTCTGCAGTTTAAACTTGGGGTTTTGGCAATACAATAGACCTCAATCAATAAAAACATGGCTATGTTTCATGAATTCCTGTATGAGACAGCTGCAAGTTATCTATGTCTCATCATTTCTAACACCAGTTTCATGCGCAATATGGGATCACATTCACAGCTTAATTTAGACCTCTTAGGAACAACCTTAAGATTTCATCTTTGAGTAAAAGCTGACCCTAAAAGTAAAATGCATTTCTTCAGCCAAAATTTTTGTACTGAAACACAACTCTTATGATAACTTACCCTACTCATTTTTTCTTTGTTTTGACTCTTCCTGATGGTTACAAGTGTTAGAGATACATAAGCAATAAGTAGTGTTTTCAAAATTACTTGATAGACAAGCAACTGATTAAAGTATAGGTTAAGAAGAAATTCACATTTTAAAATCACACTTTAAAACAAGCAAAATAAAAAAGCCTATAGCTTAACATATTTTACACAAATAAACACTACACATTGAAAGAAAAAACATTTAAAAAGCCAACAAAACAAACAAACAACCAACCAAAAACCATAAAAGCCTCAGTTTTCAGACTGACCTGCACAATAAACCCAAACTGCCATATCTTGGGGGAAGTCAAGATCTTTTATAGCAGGCCTGAAATGAGATCCAGGTGAAAGCTAAATTGATTTTGATGGTGAAAAAGCTAATGAGCTCCAGCTGGCAGAGCTGATTAAACTTTTTACTCCATTTGACCGGAAATGCAGAATAACAATGCTAAAATTATCATTCGGAATGTAGCTGATGACCTGTATGAAATTAAATTTAATTAAAATTAAAGACAATTACTCTGTCCAACTGTTTATTGGAAAAAAATTCCTGCAGTCGTGAAATATAATGTGAAACACACCTTTTTTAAAACTGAAGGTATACTAGCTAATTAAGTAAAAGTTGGCCATTAATATTTAATAGGTGTTCGTTGTCCCGGATTCCCAGGACGGCAATTCCCTCCCGGCGAGCGGAGCGCGGAGAGCGGCTCTGGCAGCTGCAGTTCCGCGGTGTGACCGCCAGGTGGTGCTGGAGCCGCGCGCACCGAGCTCGGGGCGCTGCGCCCGCTCCGTCCCGGCAATTCCCGGGGAACCAAAACCTGGATCGCGGAGCGTCCATGGCACGTGTACAACTCCCATGTGAGCAGCGATGCTGAGAGGAGATGACAGAGTTAGGCAGGCCCTGCTGCCAGGAAGCATATAAAAAACCTCCTATAAGGCATAATAATTCATAAGGAGTTTCAGAGAGTAGTGAACTGTTTGGGTCACTCTGTGGTTGTACAAGCAGAAATGTTAACAATGTCTACATGTATGTTTTGATATCACAAAATGTGGCTTTTAACTACTCGATGTTGTTACCAAAACGCTTTCCTACTTTTGACAGTAGCAATTAAATGCTGAATTGTTTCTATATGTCAGTGCAATAAATTGAATGGAAATTTGTGTCAACTGAGTCAACTCAAAACGCAGGAGGAAAAGCTGTGGTGATTCTGACCCACCACTAAATTGCAGAGTGGTACTAATGGATAGCAGCATTTATACCAGGTGGGAAGGTCTAGTGACTTGTCAAGGTAGTGCTTAAAGAAAGGAAAGTTCATAGGAATTAGAGTACATATTCTATTACACACTAATTTATAACCTTGTTCTGGAATTGACTGAACCCTTGAGTTACCAGCTATGAACAAACAACAAATTGACCCCTGAATTTATTATCATAAAACTTGTATTGTTACTCTGTTATTTTTAGCAAAATCTTGCAGTTGTGGCTTTAGCCATGGACATTTGGGGGAAAAAAAAAAAAAAGGCAAAAGATTAATTTCATATCATATTTAAATAAAAATAAAAATAAAAAATTAAAGAAAAGAAAATCAGGAACAAAGGAAAATATAGCCTACAAGATGCTAATCGAGTTCTAATGCAAATTTCCACTATAACTTGGCTCTGAATTTATATCCTGAAGAAAGTATATTTTCATAACGGGACTCCTTGACTACATAAATGCAGCAAACTCGTTGTGAGGCTCCTGGCCCGTTTAAGAGAGCAGTAAAACAATGTAACCAGTCTAACTAAAAGTGATTGAAAGTTTCTATCAGGGATTTACAAACCTGGGAGTTTCTATTTGAAGGAGACTCTTCACAGCTACTTGACAGATCTTGCCAAGTAATCCCAGGCAGCCACAGGAGGCTATTTAAGGTTAGATTGGTAACAAATTACTAAGCAAAGATGTGTTTTGCTAAGATGACTGAAATAGTCAGATGAAGTGATTTGGATGAGGTCAGTCTCTAATAGTTTAGAGAGGATTAGAAACAGTTACAGGCCCTCAATCTGTTGCAGTAATTACTGAGCTACTCGAGTCCCTTGCGAACAACTCCAGGATTGGTATTGCTGCTCCTGGAATTCACAGTAATAAATGAAAACTTATATTCCTCTGGACTCTATTGAATGGAAAGTGAAAGTGTCCCATCTCGAAAGAGCAGAATAATTTCATGTTTACCAAAAATCTGGACAGAGTTAAATCTGGGCTTTTATGATGCTGCACTAGCAAATAAAGTAAGATGGCTTTAAATTGTGCAACATTAAGAGTTCTTAAATGATGAAGAACATGAACGTGCAAAAAATAACAAAGAAACAGAACACAATTTAATGTTTCAATAAGTTCTTATTATAATGAACTCTGAGTCTGTTGGGTCAGAGTGACAGCTACTAATCAGCACTTCTCAACAGGCTGCTGGTACTCACTTGCAATTAGCAGGGAAAGACTAAGAGGGCTTTTTAAACTCATTTGTATTTATTTAGATAAAGCCAACAAGCCTCCTCATAGGGGAAAAATATTTACACATTTACTTGCTGCAATTACTCCCTCACTTATGTGGAATTCTTGCCTGCTGGAATAGATAAGACTCAAAACATGGATTTCCATTTTACACAGGGTCAGCAGGGCACCCATTTAATTAAGATTAGTGATACAAAATGTCAGTAAACAAAAGTATCCAAACTACACGCTGTGCTTCAGTAACTGCTGGATTTGTAGAGTCTCTATAGGGCAATGGTTGTTACTGAGGTCATAAGCAGGAGAAAAGTTTCTGAGAACAAATATATAGTTACAGTGGGTTTTGGTACCACGGTCAAGGTTGGCAATTCCTGGTCTTGACTCTTCTCATAGACATGTCTTTACATGCAGGGGGGTTATGGAGAAGGCAGTGTGGTTACCAATGGCTCCAGGCAGGGCAAAAGACAACCTAGGCTGGGAAAAAAACCATCAGCAGTGACAGTCTTTACATAGGTAAGTGGGATAAAAGTATTTCTTTCCATAATTCCATATTTACCACAAACAATGGACATAGTGATGGGTGATTCTGTGCTTTGCTCCAGTTTCTAAAAGTGAAATCCAGCCTCAAAGGCAAGGATAAATTAGAAATAGATATTGTAACACCAGGGAGTGATCCTGTAGCGCTGGACACTTGACAAATTGCTGCCAGCTGGTTAAAAACCCATGCATGGATTTTACAAGTTGTAGGAAACGGTGTCCTAGTGAGAGGCAATTCAGCAAGGGAAAGAGAACAGGTCTGAAAATAATGGCATGTTTTAAATAATGAATTAGTTACTTTGCGTCTCAGCTCCTAACTCTGTTTTAAGGCATAAATGGAAATTCTTAGCTGAGGAAAATATTATGGAGTTTGCTAAAATATGTCATGTATTAACCATCAGCTGCTATACCTGACTGTGGAACCAGAGAGGGAAATAGCAGCTGTTTTAACTCTTTTATAATTTAACATGCTATGAGGGTAGAATCATCATGTTAATACTTAGCATTTACAATGTATTTTATTTTTTTCAAAATGTACTCACTAACTCTCATGAGAATTATATGGATTTGTTAATTAAGTCCTTGTTATCCTTATTTTAAAACAAGGGGGTTTAGCTGTGGGTCTTTGGAGTGGTTAATCACACAGTGAATGCAGCAGAATCAGGATTAGAACAGGATTGTCTCATTTCCTGTCCCTGGTTTAATCAACTTGGTATTCTTGCCTGTCTAGACTATTCTGTATTTAATTTTTAATCCTATCTCTACTGGCAAAACCTGACTCACATTCTGATAGAATAGCAGAAGTACTATCATTTTGATAGTGTTTTATTGGCTCCCTCTGTCAAATTTTACACTGTGTGCTTATTTTCCAAGCCCTTTTTTTTCTTCAGACATCTATTTCTGTCCCAGTTGCTTCAAATAGGATTGTTATCCTTGCATCTACTTACAGCCTGTTGCTGGAATTTAATCTTGCATTACTTGAAACATGTTTTTTTAAAGGCAGAATTTGCTATCATAGGTTTCTATGCAGTGGCTTTTGTTACATCAAATAGAATAATGTGCAAAATATATGAATCTTGCAGAACAGATTAAAAATTTAACCACTGTTTAAAAGGTAAAAGTTCCTAAGGTATTTTTGGGGGGCAGAATAAAATGGTACATAGACAGCTGTGCCTGGACTCTCAAATAACTGTCAGGAGTGCATAGTTGAACACTCTTGCTGATGAACTTGGCTTTTCTTTGTGGATATCACTCAAGTCTTCACTGACTTAGGAAATCTATAAATACTGTACAATTTAACACTATGGAATCCCTCCCTGGGTCTCCTCCCTGGTGCAGGAAGCGAAGATGAGTAGAAACTAGAGCAAGCTGGGGAGACAAATAACAAGTTAGAAGGTTAGTTGGCAGCATGAGCTGTGTTAGGAGAGGTTTAGGTTGGGTATCAGGAAAAGGTTCTTCCCCCAGAGGGTGGTGGGGACTTAACAGGCTCTCCCCAGGGCAGTGGGCACGGCCCCAAGGCTGCCAGAGATTAAGTACTGGGGTCCCCTTATCCCGAGTAATGGGGCAGCATGAATGATGGTCAGAAGAGCTCAGGCACAGCAGCATCAGAAGGGTTTGATCAGAAGGCTTACAAGAGTTTATTCAAGATAGTTTGACAGACAGTTTCCTCATAGCTCATAGATCATAGTAGTAGTAGTTCCTAACAGTAGTTCATACTCATCATAGTAGTATCTATTCTCAGTAACATCCACACCTTTTATATCCTCTCACATCCAACATGTCATGACAATATTGGCAAGCCCATTCACCTCACATTCACCAAAGCATCTCATTGGTCACAGGACACCACACACACCACAGGTAGTTCTCTTCTCTTTAAGGGAGAACTCTAAACTGCTTTCCTTAAGGGGATGCACTCACTGTCACCCCTACAATTATGGAGTGCTTGGACAACACTCTCAAGGGACAGGGTGGGATTGGGGTGTCTGTGCAATGATCCTGATGGGGCCTTTCTGACTTAGCATGTTCTGTGATTCCATGCTATGAGCACTCTCACTCACTGTGCAGCTCAGTCAGTAACGATCCACAGAACTCCAGGGCAGGTTTGGCTCCACCAGGAGGTGATGGGGCTCCTCACTCAGGAGCAGCAGCCTTGGGAGGCCCCGCTGAGGGAGGGCATTTCCTTCATCAAAGAAAGCAGTGGGACAGACCAGACACCCAGTGTTCCACTGCCCAAATCTCTGCTGTAGAGCAGTGCAGGAGGAGCTGATTGGCCTGTGCTTTGCAGGCTTCCTGGATAACACACAGGGGTGTCCCGTGGTGTAATGGAGAGCACTCTGGACTCTGAATCCCAAGGACCTGAGTCCCAGTCTCAGTGGGACCGTCCCCTGGCAGTTCAATCCCTCCCTGCCATCCCATCCCATCAGATCTCGGATGCTCAGCAGGGTCAGCCCCGGTCAGTACCGGGGGCTGTGACAGTCCCAGGACTTCCCTGTCACTGTCCAAGCTCGCTCGGCCGTGGCAAATGGACCTCAGGACTTAAACGGTGGGGCCAGTTCTGTGCACGCTGTGCCTCACCTAAAACATCCACTGTGCAGGCTGGAAGGGCTCAGGGCACACCCACGTGGGGAGAGCCCTTCCCCAATCTTCGTTTGAGAAGTCTGGCCATACAGATAACACACAGATAGATAATACATTTGGGCTCTCAGGGCTCACTCTGTGTGTTGCCTCTGAGTGAGGCAACTCTGAAGCCAAGGGTGTCCCTTGGCTGTCCCCTCTGCTCTGGCTGGGTATGGCTGGAGTGAGGGAGCTGAGCTGGATTACAGCATTCCCTTCCTGGAAAACCTCCCATGGGCTCTGTGCAAACACCCTTCCCGCTGGGGAAGGCTTAACACAGACATCTGTTTAACCAGGGCAAGAGGAGCCAGACCATGACAGCAGCCCCAGCTGCTCTCCTTTGCCATCCCTTCCCACCCTTGCACCCCAGAATTTACACAAATAAAACCTTGCTGTTGAAGAAAACATGAACATGGGACTGTGCAAAAGAATCTTTCCGAGGGCATTTAAGAGCATGGAGGGAACCAGTGAGTCAGGTCCTGATGCTGTGTGAGTTGCTCTGTGTTATTCATATTGAGCCCCTCAAGGTTTGAATCAAACTGTGCAATTTATTTACTTATTTATTTGTTTATTTAGGTGATAATCTGTAGCTGGACAGTTATAATTAACCAATTGTATTTTGAACTTTTCCATAACACAAAAGATTAGCCAAATATGCAAAGAGGGGACTGGCCAAGAGCCAAGTGAGGGCTGAGCAGTAACTGGGAAAGGCAATTTGGGATCAGGAGATTCACGACCAACCCACCCACAGAGCAGAGCCCAGGCCCACACGGGGAGCCTGTGGGCTAATAGTGTGAGACAGAACCAGCTATCAGGAGTCCCCATGCTCATTAACAGAAACCTTGTGTAATTTGTAACCCATGGATGCTGAGTTTGCTGTCGAAACGTAAAAACAGTGCAACAGATCCCCCTCGTGGGTCCCGCAAATCCCCTCACAGGTCCCACAAATACCCTGCGGGTCCCACAGATGCCCTGATGGATCCCACATATTCCTTCGTGGATCCCACACATCCCCCTTGCGGATCCCACAAATCCCTGATGGATCCCACAGATCCCCTGGTGGATCCCACACAACCCCTCACAGATCCCACAAACCCCCTTGTGGGTCCCACAAATCCCCTCACAGATCCCACAAATCCCCTCACAGGTCCCACAGATCCCCTTGTGTGTCCCACAGATCCCTCTCGGAGGTCCCACAAATCCCCTCGCTGGTCTCACAGATCCTCTTGGTGGGTTCCACAAATCCCCACATAGGTCCCACAGATCCCCTGATGGATCCCACAAATCCCCCTGTGGGTCCCACAAAACCCCTCACAGATCACACAAATCCCCTCGTGGGTCCCACAGATCCCATGACGGATCCCACAAATCCCCTCGTGTGTCCCACAGACCCCTCTCGGAGGTGCCACAAATCCCCCTCATCTCTCCCACAAATCCCCCCCCACAGGTCGCGCTCCTGCGCACGCGCGGGAGGAGGGCAGGTGCCGGCGGGCGCAGCTCTCGCGAGACTTGGGCGGGGCGCGGAGGGATTTGAATGGCGAGAGCGGCGCGGGCCGCAGTGCGGGCGGTGAGAGGGGACGGGGGTTGGGTCACGTCACTCTTTTTCTCCCTCTGGGGCTGCTGCCGGTGCCCACCCCTGCCCCCGGAGCAGGGAGAGTGATTTGCTGCCCTACAGCCCCCGGTGCAGTTGGGGCAGCCCGTCCCCCACCGCCCTCAGTGCCCGTTTGGGCCATAGGGAGGGTGGGGGGGGATCGGTCCGGAGCGACAGAGCTGAGGTGACAGGGCCTTGGTTACACAGAGTGCTCCTTCCAGAGCCGGCTGCTGGTCTGCCCGGGCCTTGGGGGCGCTGAAAGATGGGGCTGGAGTGGAATTTTTCTGTTTTATTTATGTATATATATGTGTGTGTGCGTGTGTATGTGTGTATGTATATTATGTATATACGTACGTATGTATATGTGCATAGGTGTATATATAAATGTATAGTTATCTATGTCTCTATATATGTCTATATATGTCTCTCTATATGTATATATATGTACGTATGTGTGTCTATATATGTATATATATGCGTCTCTATATATGTATAATATATGTGTCTCTATATATGTATATATATGTGTGGCTCTATATATGTGTATATATGTATGTGTGTGTGTATATGTGTGTGGCTCTCTATGTGTATATATGTGTGGCTCTATTATTTATATATATTATATCTATAGTATATAGCATAGGGTATAATACATAGTGATATAGGATGTAATATAGAGTGTCATATATGTAGCCTATAATATAGGATACAGTATGGTATATTCTGTACACAGGGAGTGTCTGTGGTACCCACCCACCCAAGAAGCTGCTTTGTGGAAGGTGATCAGCCCTGAAGGTGTTCCAGCTCGAGTGTGCAGTGTGGTAGGTGAAGAAAGGGATGATGGAATCGTCAGGAGAATACCTGGGATAAGGGAGAGAAACCTCCCTGCTAATTATGTCAGTGATCAGAGAACTGCAGGTGCTTCTGGAAGGATTGGGAGCAGAGTCAGCTGTTACACGAGGCCCTTGGGAACAGCACTTTAACCAGGACTGTTACCGAGTGGGAGAAGAAAGTGCCTGCCAGGAGAGTGCCTTTATCTCCTACCCCATTGTTTGTGTGAAGGAGTGCTTGAATGGCTGAATAATCAAGGTGTGCAGCCCTCAGCTTAGAATCTCATAAAATGGTTTAAGATGATTAGCCAAAAGTGATGAGCTCTCTTGTAACTCTTAAAAATCACTTTCTGTTTATTCTACCATTAATTTGCCTCCTGCCTGCTCACCTTGCTACCTGTTTAATTGCTCTCAAAACGTTATTTTCAGGCCAATTTGCTCAGCCTCATGTACAACATCGAATTGCAGGCAATTATTTCCTGTACAACAATACAGCTTTATGAACAGAACTACTTGGATTTAGATTAGCTGTGTCTGGAATTGACAATGGAATGGTGAAAGTGTGCTCCAAAAAGCTTACTTGCTGTTTTTCCTGATAGTCAGCAAGGAAAGTGTGAATAGGAAAGCTGTTTCTCTTTTCCTTCATAGTTCAACTATTAAAAAAAAAAAATAAAAACCATACAGATTTTTTTATATTATCCATGTAATGATTTATTAAGAGCTCAGAGGTTTTGTATGTGAAACTGGAGAAGAAATGCAAAAGAGATTGAAGAATTAGAATCATAGAATGGATTGAGTTGGAAAAGATCTCCAAGATCATCAAGTCCAACCCTTGGTCCAACTCCAGTCCCTTTACCAGATCATGGCACTCAGTGCCACGGCCAAGCTCAGCTGAAAAACCTCCAGGGATGGGGAATCCACCCCCTCTCTGGGCATCCCATTCCAATGCCTGAGCACTCTCTCTGGCAGGAATTTTTTTCTGATCTGCAATTTAAATTTCCCCTGGCAGAGCTTGAGCCCATTGTGCCCCCTTGTCCTATACCTGAGCAACCCTTAAAAATTCCATGTGTGCCAGAGGAAGGTGACTGGGTGTAGCCTGTTTTCTTGCCCCACAGGCCATTGCTGAGCATCCATCCTTTGGCAGCATTGCCTGGTCTGGCTGTTTCTAAGCTGTCTGACAGCTGCCTAACAGGGATCTGAACAAGATTTGCATTTATATGGGGTTTAGCTTGTGATCTGCATGTTCATGAGGCAGCCCCAGGGTTGAGCCTGTTCAGCAGGGACTGCTCTGGACTGTGCTGTGATGGCAGCTTAGACTGAACAACTATTGCCTTTATTTTCTTCTAAAGGTGGAGTGCAAGAATAAAGTCAAGAAAGACCACAATGGACTTCTGAAGGTGAGTTAAGCATGTTACTCATTTAATTTAGTGAGCTGAGATCAATCAAATGGCTCTGTAGCCTCTATGCTGTTGTTGGATCAGAAAGTAAAGCTATTTTTAAAACTCTTTCTGTAAGTAAGCAAGGAGTCATTCATCCTCTTTGCTAATAGAACTGCATGCCAGGAGTGTTGCCTTTATGTTTATATTGCCACATCCTACCTTAAACACTTGGTTATTGTACATCTGTCCTTACGCTAGCAAAATATTGATGATTTTTAGTTACAAAATTCCTGTCTTTCACTGGCATAAGCATGCAAAACTAATATTTCACTCATTGCAATGGTTAGATGTGAAAAACTAAATTTTCAGAGCCTGTCTGGATAAAGTGTTTTTATGTATTAAACCTGGATAGCAGCAACAAGTGAGGAGAAAATGCAAAAACAAGAATTTGATAATTTCTTCCTTGTGCCTCAGAAAGGAATTGACAAGGTTTTGGCATGATGGACTTTTGCATGTTGATTATGTCTTTTAGTGAAAGCTGGATAACTCCACAAGGAGTTTCCCATGTTGAATAAAATTAGCCAAAAAAAATGAAGGCTCAATATCACACCATTCATAAGAATAAAATATGTGCCAGTAAGAAATGGCAACATATAAATTGCTTGTTTGAAAACAAAAAGTAACAGTTACATCTTCAATAAAGAATTTAATCTTGAAACTATATAACATTAAAGAACTCTGGCTTTGAAAAAATCAACTGCAGATTTTTTGTGTGTTTGTCCATCATTTTTACCTCCTAATTTCTAAGAGAACTCTTGGCAGATGTTGTTCAGAAGCCCAAGTTGCTTGGCATTTTCTGTCTTTATAGGATTGTTTTACAGCAAGCTGATTTAGTAGATTTGGGAGCAAGCAGTCACACAAGCTCATGGTGTTAATTTGACTGGATTTTTATTTTTAAATTATTTGGATTGTTGGATTTACTTTGACTGACTTTTTCCAAAATTCACCTTGTGTTTTCTGTTTTACTCTGAAGTTAGAAATGGATAAACTTTCTGAAACGTTTGTCAAGGAGATGGTTATTAACAAATAGGCTCAATTTTCGAGTAATAAACAGTAATGCAAGACTCCATTAAGCACTTGAGTACTTGCAAATGCCTGTGTTACAATTCCATACATTTTAACAGGGTTTCTATTTTGGATGCTTCCCTTTAACTGCCTTTATCTGTTTCTGTATCCTCCATAATGTTATTAGGGGTAAACTGTCCTGCTAATACAGCTGCCTACCTGAATCTTAAGTGTTATTTGTGTACACAAGACATGCTATACTTGGTGGGGCTTGGTTTGTAATACACAGAAAATACTGTCAGCCATGAGAAAATACTGTGTATTTTCTGTAATACACATTACATACTGTGTATTTTCTGTAATACATATTTTCTGTGTAATACACAGAAGATACTGTCAGGTTTTATAACCTTATAAAAACATATAAATGTTTTTATAAGGTTATTTCCTCACCTTCTCTTGTGCTTGGCAAGAGAACTCTGTACTGGAATAACTCTGGTTCTGATGTGTGAGGAAACAGGTACACAGGAGGTGCTTTTAGTTAAGGCATAATCAAAAATAAGACATTAACCAAGTTCATTAAGAAATAGCTGTTATTTCACTGTTTGTAGGTCTGTTTCTGAGCTGTCTGTTCTATTTTGTCTTGTATTAATGCAAAAAAAAATCCTTGTATCCTGGTTAAGAAAGGAAATCTGGTAACTTGTTTCAGATATCTACTGTACTTCCTGCAGTGTATTTTTTAATCCTTTTGTGTTTGCAGTGTTTAAGTGACAAAAGGAAGGAAAATGGAGACAGACACCATTTTAAGTCTTAAACAGCAGCTCAAGGAGGCAGAGAATGAGCGGAGAAAGGCAGCCCAGTATGGGTTGCACTTACTGGAGTCCCAGAGCGAAGTGCAAAATCAGCTGGATCGAACCCGCCGGGAACTGACCGAGAAAACTGAGGTGATGACTGGCTTTGGTACTCAAAGCCTAAAACTGAGCTTTGTTTTGTTTTACTGATTTTTCTGAATGGCACAGGTACATTAAATGCCTTTTAGAGTCTACATGAATTTTAATAAACATCTCAGAATTTGTAGAGAGGGCTTTTTTACCCTGCTGTAAGACATTGAGCATAATTGTATCTAACTGGGACAGGGTTTCATAGCTAATTATGCATCAAGTGTTCAGTCCCATGTAGGACTAATTGCCTTTAATGTAAAATTTATGCTAAATGCTCAAGTGAATTTGTTTCAGAGCGTGTGTTCTGCCTCTGTTCAGCAATTCATTTGTGTGTGCTCTGCCTCTAAGGTTTCTGTCATTTAAAGCTGTGAGAAGAATGCTGGCAGCAAGACTGCAAAATTGATTTCTTCTGTAGTGAAGTTTTTAAATTTTCCAAATAGCCAGGGGTTTCTAAACTTAGTAAGATGTGTCTTTGCAGCTAAGAAAAAAGAGTAGTATAGTGGTGAAATAGATATTATTTAGACAGTCAGTTTTCTTAGTAATTGTTCAAGACAATTACAATCAGAAAAGCTCTTCCACTTTGCCTAAAGACTTTAGTTTTCATGTTTATTTTCAGCCAGCCCATGGTTCAGATGGACAAGATGAAGACAAATTGTCTCTTTCTAGTTATGCATCCATCCCTTCTCTTAGGATGGAGCTAAAATGTTGTAGTTTTGTTGTAGTTTTTGGTTTGTGTGGGGTGTTTTTATCCAGCTGGAGGGTTTTTAGCACTCTGCTGTTCTGGATGAAGAGAATTTCTTATTTTGGTCAGTTTAGCACTAGAAAGCTTTGTGTGAGAGGCAGCTGGAAAGCCCAGGGATAAGGAAAGCAGGGCAGGATCATCCTTTCCTCCTGACCAGCCAGAATGGCAGATCCTGTGCTGTCAGGCTGCACCCTTGGGGTGTAATCCTGTGTCAGAGGCTGGAGCCAAGGTAAGAGCTTGTGTGAACCAGATCAGTTAGTACCTCAGATTCCAAGGGTGGAGTGAAGGAATTGGGTGCTTTCATACAGTAGAATAACATCTTGTGTGGGAACTGTGGTTATCCAACAGATTCTTCTGAGCTTTTGAATCTGTGGCTCTGCTCTTTGCAATGTGAGAGCCAAAGCAGTTACTGTGAACACAAGGAAGTTCTACCAGCAGGCACAAAAAAGCCTTTCAGGGGCATCTGTGTACTCTTCTGTGTAAGTGTGTAGACATACCCTGCTGGAATTTTGTCCTTCTGGGGTCTGGCCAGCAGTGCACTCCCAAGCCTGTCCTGTGCACTGTCTTCATTTCTGAGTTCAAACTCTTGTCCTGTGTATTTGAGAGCTAAGCCTGTCCTTGATAAGCTGTGTCTAGGCCACAGAGGTCAGTCTGATACCTGACAGCTTTTAGGTTCCTTTTTTACTTCTGGTATGTGTTTTGAGTTATTTTATTTTGAAAAGAAAACAAAAATCCTACATTAGACTGATTTGGCTTTGTTATTACTATTTCTGCTTTCAACACTCCCATCTTTTGTTTTGTCTTCTCCTTAATTGCTGGCTGAATGGAAGAGTAAAATGAAGCTGCCCTTTATAATTAACTAACATGTAATCAGGCATAGAGAGAAGCTGTTTAAGAAATCATTTTTCAGTCTAGAAGGGTTGATGGGATTTGTTACAAAACAGCAGACAATTTAGCTATCTTAAAAAACCACTGCACTTGGCTGTTCTGCAGAGGGGAAGCACTTGATGGACTGGAACAGCTTTTAATATAATTGGGTTCTGTGATAGAAAGTGCATGTAAAGCTCTTGCAAAATTTCTTAGTGACACTTGCAGAAAAGATGGGCACACACTTCATCCTGTGTGCAAAGAAGTACTTAATTCCCTGAAGAAAAGAATATTGCATAATCAAATTATAAAATTTTATATCCAGTTATTCTTTCTTCTTTGAAAACTTGTGTACTGCCTAAATGTGTCTCCACCAAAAAAATAAGTGAGCTAAAAACATCTTGGTTCTGAGCCTGTACTTGGTCCTAAATGCTTAGAGAATTATGTAATGGTACATCTAGATGGTGTTATTATTATTATATCCAGTGTGTCATTTCTTTCAGAAATTTGAGCAAGAGAAATACACTCTGCAGAGAGAAATTGAACTCAAGAATCGAATGTTGGAAAGCTTGAATTTTGAGTGTGATTCCCTTAAGCAGCAGCAGAATATGCAACTGGATAAACAGAAAGAACAGCTGGCCAGGGCCTATGGGCAGGAAATCAGTGACCTCAAAAACAAGGTTTGGCAACTAAGATGTGACTAAAGGGTTGTTTGTAGCATTTTTAGATTCTATATATTTAACTTATTCCCCTCTTAACCACCAAAATAAGTAGTTACAATGTGTAGCAGTCTGGTTGGTGTTTAACAAACATCTGCATTGTTACTTGTTAATGGCATTAAATTTCAATGCTTATTTTTAAAAGTTTAATCTTAAGTTGTGTTTCTAAGGTGTTTTCTGTAGTTGGAACAGTGTCAGAAATCCTGTGTTTTTCAAGAATTTATTATAAAATGATACTACTTGATTGTAACTGTTTCTAAGTTGGAGAACCTGAAAGCAGAGCTGGATGAAACCCGACTCTCCGAGAAACAACTGAGACACAAAGTGGACCATCAGAAGGAAATAATTGCTGCCAAATCAGAGGAACTCCATATGATGTCAGAACGTGTTCATGAGACCATGTCCTCAGAGATGCTCAACCTGCAGATAGAGCTCACTGAACTGGAAAGTGTGAAGGTGTGTGAGTAGCACTGAACCTTTAGGTTTGTAGCTTAATTGAAGATCAAATTTTGCACTTATTTCATTTTTAGATGTGCTGTGTACAGTGCTACCTTAGGATTGACTTAGGTTCAGACAATGTGCACAGCAGAAAATAACAGCTGGACTTTAATATCAACTCTTCTTCAATGTAATATTTTGTTTTACAAGTAATTACTGCTAACAAATGTGTTTGGTTCACTTGGGCCTGCTTTTCATAGAATCAGAATCGATTGGATTGGAAAAGACCTCCCAGATGACCAAGTCCAACCCTTGGTCCAACTCCAGTCCCTTTACCAGATCATGGCACTCAGTGCCACGGCCAAGCTCACTTGA
>JAWWEV010000029.1:3821504-3831765 GCA_035583235.1 Hafferia zeledoni | reverse complement strand
ACTGGAGTTGGCCCAAGGGTTGGACTTGATGATCTCGGAGGTCTTTTCCAACCCAATCCATTCTATGATTCTGTGACACGAGCAAACCAGAAATCTCCTTATCCCTGTATGGTCTGTTAGTTGCAGAAATAGCATTTCAGGTTGGATTTCTGTGGTCCATTTGTTGTCAGCTCAACCCAGAGAGTAGTGCTGATCTTACTGGGTTCTTTTTTATCTAAAAGTCTTTTCTGAATGCTCTGCCCTTGATCCACTAAGTCGCACCTTGCTTCATGAAATAGGTTTGTCAATTGAGAAGTGGAATCTGTCACCCTGTGTGAGTGAAGTTCATCTTTTATCAGATATCTCACAAATCTGCTGCCAGCTGCAGCTGGGGAGTAACCAACAGTGACAGGGGGGTTTCCTGTGCTCCTTTTGTGTCCTATTTCAGTTGGTTTTGCATGCACAAAATATATGAACAGAACATACAGGTGCTATCACAGCAAATGGGGCAAAAGAGATTTTACACCCTTGGTGGTAAATCCAGCCTATGTGGAAGTAATTCAGTTTTAGAAATAAGATAGAATTTTATTGTTAGCAAAAGACTGTAGGGAAAAAAAATACCAGTGCAGAAAAACCTGAAAAATTCTGTCCTGAGTCTTTCTTTGAGGTCAGTGAACTTCCTGTGACTTTTAACATCACCTTTTTGATTGGGATTTTTTATTTTATGGTTTGGTTGCCTGGCTGAAATACCTGAGCTGTCAGAAATGGTGAGAGAGGAGGAGTGGTAGGAAAGACATCATATCTGTTCATGAAATTATCATTAGAAAATGTATGCTCTTAGTCATAAAATGCTTTTTTGGGATGAAAAAATGTAATATTCCATAGAGTGAAGCGCAGTTGCTGTTCAGGTGATTTTTCATTGTGGTGTGTGCTCAGTGGTCGTGGCCCCTGCTGGAATTCAGTGAAGTTGAACTCTGTGTTTTATGTGTTTTGTAGAGGTTTATTTTGACTTAACTGTAGAATAGATGGAATAAAGTCTGAATTTTGTCTTTTAATTGCCACTGCTGCAATTCTGCACTCCTGCCTTCCAGAAGGGCTTTCTGGTTACAAATACAGCAGAGGCCAAAAAACAGCTCTGCATCTTCTTGAGGTTCCAACTTGAACTTTACACTGGGAAGCTGCTTATTTGAGCTGAGTCCAAAAGCTGTAATTCCTCATGACAGAAAAGTGGTTTAGTCTTATTACACGCAGGGAAATTGGGTATGTAACCACCATGAGCTGTATTGAATTAATGGTACACCCAGAACAGCATCAGAGGAGCCTCATGGGCTGCCCAGGCCCATCATGGCTGACAGAGATATCTGAGAGTGTGTGATTTATATTATATTGCAAAACAAAGCCTACTATTTTTTTAATACATGTGGGGTTGTTCAATTCTGTGTAAGATGATCTGTACTTACTATGCAAGACTTGAAAGTCAACCATATAATCATATTTGCTAAAATGCAAGTCATGCTTAACATGCTTCCTGCTATTCCCTTTAATCTCTGTGTGCTTGAATAATATTGATTTTTACCAACATTATGCTAGATACTTCTTACATGAAGTAAAACTCATAACTTTAATAAATGCTTTTTAATGCAAGTTTTTTTGTCATACCAAGTGATCTTTCTTCCTTTTAGATTGGTACAAGGGTTACCTGGTCAGATACAAAGGAGCAGAGGTAAGAACACACTGTTCATTCCTATGGGACTGTTCTTTATAAATCAACCCAGCAAGTGGATTTTTAGTGTCTCTTAGTCCTATTCTGACTTCTCAAGTCAGCTCTGTCCACTCTCTTCCCTTTCAAGATGGATTAAATGATCAGCATTTACCCTTGACAATGCTGGAAAATAGGAGTGAGGACTGGGGAAGGCAGATCAGTGAAGAAGAAATCCCTGTGTCTTCAGGTTAAGGACACCACTTGAAGTTAATTTTGAGTTAGGATGCCACTTGAATTAAATTTTGAGTTAATTTGCTGCTAGATGTGGTTGTTTCTGTACTTTTTCTAAGGGTTCTTTAGGCTACATACAATATAAACAACTTGCATGAGGCTTAAATTCTTAAATATCTCTACAGTACAAAAATCATATTAATTAAAAAAAAAAGTCAGTATTCTTATACCTGAAGAGGGAAAGCCACAGATGAATAGTTTTTACCCTGGGTATGGTGACTCTGATGCTAATTAGCAAAACCAGTAATACTTAGTTTTTCTTAGCATTTTTCTAGAGGAAAAGCTTTTTTTTTTTGTTTGTGGGGTTTTTTTTATAATTTTGGGGTGTTTTTGTAATTTTCTCTTAGCAGAAGGTTCTTTAGGGAGCAGCAATGCCAAAGCACTTGTGGCCAGAGACTTGTGTCTGTATCACAGCTAAACTCTTTGCTGGAAATTGGTTTCTTGGAGCTTGGAAAAAGGATGGACAAACCCAAAAGCTTCACAGCCCCTTGCAAAGGGATATCTGGGGAGCAGAGTGACAGTTCTTGGCAGAGAGTAAGCCAATGGAAAAAAAAATCAGAAAACAAAACAACAAAAAGCAGAACAGTCTGAAGTTGTCTAATTCTCCTTTATTTTTCTCTATTTTGTGTTCAGGATTTTTTGTGTAGGAATTAGAAATGACTTGAACTAATTTAGAGTAACTCGTTTGTGTCTATTTACAAAATGTATGTGATGGTTACAGGTTTTGCTATCCAAGGATTTGATGCCTGAGTTGCTGTTTCATTTCATTGCTCAATGACTTTTCATCCGAAAAGACAGAGAAATGACTAATTGTTTGTGCTAATTAGAAACAATCTCCAGACTTCTCCCTGTTGTCTCTCCCATTCCATGAGCTCCAACACACCTGTACAGGGTTACTGTGTGCTTGCCCCAGTTTTGAGGTTGGCACAGGGAAGGCAGAAGGCAGGACAGCGATCAGGGAGTGCCCCCCAAGTCCCTGGCACAGCCCCTGAGTGGCAGCTCCTTCAGGCAGTGCCATCAGCTGGTGGATCTGCAGCACTCCAGGGTGGATGTCACAGTGACAAACCATCCTCCCCAATACCACACCTGGGTTTTAGTTACTCCTTTGACATTTCTTTTGAATCAAAACACTACTGCCATTTATTCTACACGATATTTTTATTTTAATTGATTAAAATTTGGTCTAAAACTAAAAAGGGAGAATATTTACCAGAACCAATCACTTCCTTGTAACTAATTTCTAGTATTGCCAAAGGGTTTCAAGATAAATTCTTTAAGAAGTATTATTAATGTAATGTAAGATATCACTAAATTTACTATTAGTATGACCTTCTTTCACTTTCCTTCTTCATGGAATTTTTTGAACTTAATGAAAAAATGTGGAAGTGATAAGACATGATTGTGTTTTGATTAAGATCCAGTGCTTAAAAGAAAATGGTTATAAAAGCTGAAATCTAAATTGGAGAAAGGCTTTGTAAAGGGACATGTTATGGAATTCTTGTGGTACTTGAAGTAGCACAAGTCAGTTGTTGAACAGAGAAGAATCCAAGGGTAATTTGGCTTAACTACCAAGAAGAGATTTGTAGGTTCACCTGAGGATTGTCAAGACAGACCATTTATCAAACATTCCCTTGGCATGACTTGAGAAATTTCAGCTGTTGTAGAGCAAGGACATTTCACATTGGATCACTTGCTCTGGTGACCATTTGTTTTCTGCTCAGGTCAGCTAAAATAAGTGTTGGCAGCATCATGAACCCTGGTGTCCCCTTTGCCACACCTTGCTGGGCATCTTCCTGCACAGCCTGGGGTGCCAAGTGAGCCCAGAACCTCAGTGGGGCCACACACACCAAGGAGGGAACAGAGTTTGTGGCTTTACCAAGGGGCTCCTTTTTTGTGCATTGCAAAGGAAAGGCTGATGGCTTTTCTTAAAGCAGATTTCTCTTTATGCACAGTGTTCTTGACTGTTATGTCTCCAAGTGAACTTGGGATTTGCTGCTCATCCTGAGGCGTTTCCCCTCTGTATCCACATTTCTTTCACCAGGTGCAATCATCCTCTATCAGTGTCTCTCCTCTGGTCTGATGACCAAGCTGATCTCTCAGTTAGGCTGTTCTTGTCCAGGAAAGTGAAATGTGTGGACTGATGCACAGACAAAATGTTTATTGGTTTTATATTATATTAAGTTGTATTTAATTGTACTGTTTCCTGGGGGAGAGGGGCTGAAGATGGTACTGCATGTTCTATGCATTCTATATTTGCAGAGAAGGATGTGCCAAAACTTCTATTATTTCTCTGTCAAACAGAAATGCATCTGTTTTGACAGGAAACCAAATAGCCAGAAGTTAATTTGGATATTACCAATTATGTGATTGAAGTTTATGTTCATAGTCATGGTGTTACCTAAACGTCCTTGGAGGATAAGTGTGGATTTGTTGTTTCTTTTTTCCTTCAACAGGGAATATTTCCTAAATCCTTCATTCACATCAAGGAAGCCACTGTTGAAAAGAAAAGGTACTGAATTTGTCTGCTGTTTTAATTAAGGATCTTGGTTGTTTTAATTAAGGATCTTGCCTGCTAAACAATGAGCTGCAAGGCCTTTATGTACCCCAAGCACAGGAACTGTAACACACCCCCATCAAACACAGACACTCTTTGTCTTTTCCTCTCTTTCCTAGACACACAGAAAACATAATCCCTTCTGAAATTCCTCTAGTTCAAGAAGTTACAACTACTCTGTGGGAATGGGGAAGCATCTGGAAGCAGCTCTATGTGGTAAGACACTTTGCATTTTTGCCTGCTAGTCTGTCCTATTTGTGCATATTGTCCAAATTTGTGTGTTTTCCTTGAAGCAGGGCAGGGTCTGGGTAGATTGAAGGAATTGTTTCCTCACTGCTTAGGTAATTGCCATTTTTTTCCAGTGGCTTTAAATGTCTGGTGGGTTTATATCTAGTCCAACCATGCACCTGGCAGTGGTGGAGCTAGGCTGAGAGTTGGGATGGGTGACCTTAGAGGTCCCTTCCAACCCTGATGATTCCAGAAATGAAAAGGCTGGCACTATGCTGAGAAGTGGTGTGACTTCAGGGCAGTTTTTTCAACCTGGAGTATTCTGTACATGATAAATTTTTCATCATTTTGATGTGCAGTGTTGAAAAGTTTCCATATGGGAGTATAAAAGATAAGGAGGATGCATTTGAAAAAGATTCATGGTGTTCTTGGAATGGTAGAACAAAGATTGTTCAAGCGTTACTGGGAGCATGGAACCATCAACATTTGGGAGTTTCAGGAATTGTGCTGACTGTTCCAGGATCCCAGCCACTGGATTTTCCTTATTGTTTTGTTGGAGCAAAGATATGTTGACCATGGTGTAGTTCTCTGAAACAAGTAAATTCTTGTTCTTCCTTTTGTTGAAGTCAACAATGAAACCCCTTCTTGTTTCAGTGAATGACACCAGAACTGCTTTAGTGACTTCTGTGCATTCTCTCACTTTTCTCTTAAATATGTTAATACACAATCAAATGTTGTTATTCCACGCATGGTCTTATCAGTATCTCCTATAGAAGGAAATTTCTTCTGTAATATTTTCTCTTGATGAGACTTTTAAAGAATCTTATTTAAATAAAACAAAAATAAATTCATTCCCTTTGCCCATACAAACTATTTGAATTTCCTGTCACTTCTTTGTAGTCCTTAACAATCTGTGGGATGAGAGGAGGAAGGAAGGCAGGCTCGTTACTGTACCTACTTCTTGCTCCTGCAGTCATTTAGCTCTAAATCAGACACATATTTAGTTGCCAAGGCCCAACATTTAACTTCAACTTGAGGCCTGGAGATCTTTTTTTTCTTTTCCATCTTAGAGCAATAAGAAAGAGAGGTTCCAGCAGGTGCAGTCCATGATGTTTGACTTGATGGAGTGGAGGTCACAGCTCCTGTCCGGGACTCTGCCCAAGGATGAGCTCAAGGAACTCAAACAGAAAGTCACTTCCAAAATTGACTATGGCAACAGGTGAGTGGCCTCCACTGCTTCTGGAAAAGCTGATTTATTGTAAGCTCACCAAAGAGATGGTGATAAAATTTTCATGTGTTTTGGAACTCAAAAAAGTGATTCATATGGAATCTTCCTTTTCAGACTTCTCCCTGTTACTCCTGTGATAATAGTGGATACCCTAATAGCAAAATTTTTTTTCAATTTATTAATTTATTTGCTTATTATAAATATATGAGCTTGTCAACAGTAAAGATTTTAGGTCAGAAGTCTGGCCTTTATATAGATATAACACCAGTGTACTCAGGACCCAAAACTTGTCCACCCTTCCCAAACACAGCCTGTGTAGGAATGTTATGTGACCCTCAAAATGGTGCTGACAGACCACAGTAAGTCTGAAAATACCCTCCCCAATTCACTGGGGAATTTCCAGGCAGAACTCCAATTCTGGTAATAGAAGTGAAACTACAAAAACTAAACAGTTATTTGAGAAAATGTCTTGTCTCCTTCTTGCTAATGAAAGGTCACTCTTTTGTTGAGTTCCACCATATGATAAAGAGAGAAAGAGAGCTTGGTAAAGGAGTCCTCATAGTGCTGGTTTTACAGACAGCGGAATCTGCTCATTAACTGTGTGTAGCTATTTTAGGTGACTGTGGTTGTTGTGGCCTGAAGGCCTTTGGGCAGCTGAAAGTCTTCAGGTACCTGTGGCTACACAAAAATGATGACCACAAGAAGTTACCAAACTCTAAACTCCTTCTCTGTGATTTGGATGCAAATTTCTGAGTTCATACAGAACACACTGGGGAACACTCATGTCCCACTACACTGGGTGGAGCAAAATGCTCACTCCTGGCCAGAGGTTACTTTGAAAAGTAAAAAAAAAAAAAAATTACTTTGAAAAACTCCGGTCAAAGCTCTGATTAAGACAACATTAACACTGCTTTGCTTTCAGGTTTTTTTCTTGCTCTTCTTTCCACATTATGAGACAGTAAACTGTTTCCATTGGAACAGTAGACATCAAGAGGATGTTTAATATAATTTGGGACTGCAGAGAGAAATGTGCAAGTTGGATATTGTTTGTAAACACCTGGAAATGTGGGGCTGAGTTGTGTTGTGTGAGGGAAACTTGCCAAATGGAGAAGAAATGGAGGGCAGTGCCAATGGAGCCTGAGTGGGTCACTGTGGGAGAGGAGATGGAAGAGCAGCTCAGGAGAGGTGGGAGATAAGGCTTTGCAGTCTGACACAGAGTGCTTCAGACACCACCAGCAGTGCTCTAGGGGCAGCCAGGACACTCCAAAATTGGGAAAGGACAGCACAGCACAAAGGACACCAATTGCAGAGGGGATAGAGGAGTGAGAACCTGGAGAGGCAGGAGAGGCTCTCTGTTCACTGGGGTGACACTAAGATGCAGTGGACAAGACATGTAGGATATTTGGAGGTAAGACTTGAGGCCTTAATGTTGAGGGGGAAAAAGAATAGAAGAAAAAAGGCATTATTTGTATGAGCAAGGCAGAACAGAGCACAGCAGAGAGTTAAGTGACAGGTCTTGGAGGGTGAAAGAGCAACGCAGAAGCAGAGGGTACCAGGAAAACCCTGCACATCTTGATTACAAACATTGTACTTTACAAAGCAAAAGTGATGAAGGCTGTTAAAATCATTGAACATCTATTTCATGTGATAGGCTTTTGACTACTTTGGTGACATTACTATACATTCCTAGA
Organism: Hafferia zeledoni; assembly: GCA_035583235.1. Lineage (NCBI taxonomy): Eukaryota > Metazoa > Chordata > Aves > Passeriformes > Thamnophilidae > Hafferia > Hafferia zeledoni. Next base: position 3,824,092 of record JAWWEV010000029.1, on the reverse strand, counting down.
TACTCTAAAACAGCTTGAAAACAAAATCATGTGATTCAGCTTAATTTTTCTTCAATGAAATCCAGTGGCATATATATAAATATTATTACTTTAAAACTTGAAGCATCTCCTTGTGTGTTATATTTCTAAGCTCTTTTTTTACAGAGAAGGAAACAAACCAACCATTATGCCTTTTGTATTTTCCCAGAATACTTGAGCTAGACCTCATAGTTAGAGATGAAGATGGAAATATCTTGGATCCAGATAAAACCAGTGTCATCAGCCTCTTTCATGCACATGAAGAAGCAACGAATAAAATCACTGAGCGAATCAAGGAGGAAATGGTAGGAATGACTGGCCCAACTTAATGCCTCCTTTGCCAAAATCCAGAGAAAAAACTAATATAAGGGCTGAAGGATGTAACCTTCTGCCATAAAAGCTGGTGGAAACTTTTGCCTCTGACTTTATTAAGAGTAGATTCACATACATGTGGTGGGAATATGGCTAAGCCTCAACCTGAGTTAGTTCCATTTGTGTCCTTGATTTGGGCTGATTCCTGCATCTAAAGCTGCTCCTAAACCCATTCTTGGATTCTTGTATGGAAATACATCCCATTCCCTCTGTGGGCTACTCAATAGGCTGAATTGCAGAGTGAGTAGTTCCACACTTGGAGTTCAGCTGCACCCCAGGAGTACCCAGAGCTGGTTTGTGTAAGATCTTGTGACAGCACTGCTTGTTTGCTGGGTGTTGCTGCCTGCTGGTTAGTCTGAAGAACCTGAATTTAAACTCCCTGAAGAGGAATTAAAGTGAACTCAACATAACCTTGTGGGCACCAGAAGTTCATGTGCAAAGCAAAGCTGACAAGTGCATAAATTTAATCTCTTAAAATGCAAAGCAGGTGACTACACTTCCTTGACCTTTTGCTGTATTAAATCTCTTCAGGGATTTGTAAGCCTCTTTGGTTCTCTTCTCCATTTATGAGAAAGTAAATGTAAAAAAGCAAGTAAAACCCTTGACAGAAAATAGTTGGGTTTTTGTGACATTTCAATAACACCATGACAAAGCACTGGAAAACACCCTTTGAGTTGTTCCCAATGATATCACTAAATAAATATTGCTTCCCACTCATCAAAATGTAATTAACTGAAAATATAAGACAAATTAAACTTGGGAGTCTGCACTAGACTGTGATGACTTGTTCTAAAAATAGAGCCAACAATGGGTTTAGGCCATCAGGTGTTAAGCAGCTGTTTCTTGCTGGTTCAAATGGGGTATATGTAGAAGCCAGGAGCCAGTTTTTGAGTCAGAGAACCTGCTCAGCTGTGTTCTGATCTCAGCATGTTATTTGTATCCTCCTCCAAACGACTTATTTCATTTTGCTGGTGCTTCTGGCACACTGAAAACCCACCAAGATGGGCATTGCAGCCTTCTGCTCTATCTTACTGTGTTCAAAATTAATTCTTTCAGACTTGTAGGCCTTCCTCTGTACTGACAGCTTGAGACTTCCTCTCTTATTTAAAAGTGGTGAGAATGTTTCCTGCTTTGTTTAATTGCCTTGTGCCTGAAGAACTGAACTGATATGCAAGTCAGAGAATCATAGAATACCTCCAGGTGGAAGAGAATCATGTGGATCATCAAATCCAATTCCCTGCTCTCTCCTAAAGGGTTTGAAGTTGTTGCAGCATGGCAAAAACATTGTTAAATATTTTAAGCAGTGTATATTACCAAAATATGAGAAATGGTCTTTCAGAGTAGTTCCACTGGAAGCAGCCTGACTTATAGGGGGAGGCTTTGAATATATTCATGTACAGGAGTGAAACTTAACCTGGCTCTTTGCTCCTGAATGAAAGTAAATCTAAGAGTCTAAAGATAGGAAACTTCCTGGAGGTGAAGGAATAAGGGAAGTAAAACAGTTTCAGTTGAAAAAATAAAATAAACCCTGTTCCATTTCTAAAAGGAGACCCTTACTGGGAAAGCATAATGTTTAGAGTCCCATACAAAGGATGTTCTTACTAAGTCCCCTAAGTATTGCTAAAGCTTGATTTAAGGCACTCTGTCACTAAATTTGTTGTTATGATCATCCTGGTCTGAGTTCAGGGGTATGAAGAACTAAGTCTGAGCTTTCTGTCTCCCTGTGGACAGGGAGGGCTGGGGGAGGCAGGTGGGATCTTCCATATCCATGTCACTCCTGCACTTCTGACCTGGTAACTCTCGAGCTTTATGGTAGAAAGGGATGTTAATCACAGGTAAACCTTTGTGGAGGATCAGAAACTTATTTGCTAATTATGTCTGCCTTAATAAGCAAAGGCTTTGAGAGCAATACACAGGGCAATGCTTATTTGCTGGAGTAAGTATTTTGATCATAACTTCCTATGGTTTTTCAATAACTGTTACATACCATAAAAAGTGAAATTGCTTGTGGTATCCCAGCATTTTAATCAACAGACTAGCTGATGATTCCCGTGGTGTGATGGAGAGCACTCTGGACTCTGAATCCCAAAGTCCTGAGTTCCAGTCTCATTGAGACCATCTCCTGGCAGTTCAATCCCTCCCTGCCATCCCATCCCATCAGATCTCGGATGCTCAGCAGGGTCAGCCCCGGTCAGTAC
>JAWWEV010000029.1:3792660-3803858 GCA_035583235.1 Hafferia zeledoni | reverse complement strand
CTTTTCCAACCCAATCCATTCTATGATTCTATGTCTTGCTTTAAAGATGTCTTGGTTTTTAAAGGCTTTTAAAACAATTTCAAGTTGTTCTGTTGTGTTCAAACTGCACAATTTCTACACAACACAGGGAATAGCAGATCTAACCCTTTGGGGAAATATCTCTGTACACCAAATTGGATCAACTTCTGAAATATGTATTTAATGCCAAAGCTGTTACATTTCAGAAGATGAAACTGTGATTCTGAAAGGATAACCTAATCCATTTCTCAACAGGTTATATGAAGGCAAAGAACAAACTGAATTTGAAGAATCCATGAGGAGACTCTTTGAATCCATCAACAACCTGATGAAAAGCCAACACAAAACTGCCATTTTGTTGCAGGTTGGTGTGTGCTTGGAAAGCAGCTGGTTTGGGGTTTTATATGGGTTTTATTTGTGGGGGTTTTATTTTTGTTCTTATTAAATCGAGAAAAAGATGCTCTTAAGAAATTTATCCAGTATGTCTATTTTGCAATTCCCCTCTATTGGAAGACCAAGTTCTCTAATAAAATTTTAAGCCTAGTCTGAAAAGATCAGGAGAAAATGCATTTATAGAAATTTGGTTAATGTAGTGAGTGAAAGAACCAAACACAGATGCTGAATTTTTTCAAGGAATCTAATGATGTGAAGCCTCCAGGGGGATCTGAATGTTTAATTGTTGAGTTTCTTCAGATAATGCTAAACAGGGATTCCAGCATCCTAGTCTGAAAAGTGAGCTTTGTTCTATCAGCCTTTTGAAGGTATGGTGTTTAAGAACTGAAAATAGGACCAGGGTTTCCCATGCACATCAATCTTAGTTCTTCTGACACTATGGAATGTGATATTTTAAAGAAAAGAAGGAAAGAAGGGGCTATTAATATAATTAATATAAAATAATTCGTATGCAGCTCTGTATTAAAAGAGAAAATTCTCAAGGCTTTCTGTAGAGCAAAAAAGCAGAAGATTTTTTGAGCAGCTACAATATTGATGCTTTATACATTCTTTATTATGAACTCAGTTGTGTTTGCTGGGTTTCAGTTTGCCTCTGGCTTTGTGTTTTGATTCCTTTGGATGTGGCTTGGACTAGAAGTGGAAGCCAGTGGGAAAAGCCTGGCTTGAATGAAAGCTGATCCTGAGATTTGTGTTATCTGTCCCTTTGCATGGGGTGTTGAAGTGCAACTGCACAGGAGCTGAAAAAGTAAATATTGTTGCAACCATGATTATAGCCATGGTCTAAATGCATTTGAAAACCACCCAAATACACTCTGCCATTATGTGACTATTCTGCAAAGGTCTTTCTGGGAACAGTTTGTACATTTGAATACTGCATCAAAAGCAGGAGGAACTTGGGAAGAAGAAAAAGCATCTTTAAAGGAGTACGGGAAGAGTTTCTATAATAATGTTTGCTCTTATGGTACTTGTGGTATCACCAGGTTAATTAAGAGCTGGATTTCAGAAAATGCTCTTTGGGAGAGGAGTGCCAGGTCACTGCACTGCACCCTGCCAGGGTCTGCATGTGGCTGGGTGGCATTGGCACCTGTGTTCCCTCTGATGACCCTCCTGACAGGGGCAAGAAATGATTGTAGGAAACTCTTTTGCTTCCCTAAGTGTTGCTGGGCACATGGCTGGGGCTGCAGTGTGGCTGCTGCCTCTGGAGGGGCTGGGGCTGGGAACAGAGATGTGGCAGTGCCAGTGCCAGGATGGCACTGCCCACACCAGGGAGTGCTGATTGTGCTTTCCCTCATTGCCACATTTGCATATTTAATGTTATTAATATTACATCTGTTTAGCAAAGCTGTATCTTTGCTGATGCTTGTAAGAAATAGCAGAGCCTTGAAAATAGTCCTGAGCATCTCTTAGAAGGACTAAAGGAAAGCAATTTATGCTGGTTTTAAGGAGCATGTGAGTGACTTTCAGAGGTAGGCTGGCTATTGAACTGTTGTGCTTTGCTAATCAGCATATTGAAAATTAACATGTTGCTTTCCTAATGAGTGATGCCAGTTGTGGAAAATGGGATCTATTTATTCAGAGATCTTGGAGGTCTCTTCCAACCCAACTGATTCTATGATTCTATGATAACCATGAAGCACTACTGGGTTTTTAGGTATCTAAATCTGTACCACGTTTTCTTGGGTTGATCAAAACTACCACACAGGTACTGTGAGGTTTCTTTTTAGCAGGAACATTTTATGGCAGATGTGAAATACTGGTTTATAACCCAGCTTTGCTGTTGTACCCACTCCTGGTGACTCACAAAGCTGTTTCTCTGAAAGGAGCCTGCAAAGACATTGCTCTACATACAGTAAATAAAACCCGCTGCTTTAATGGGACAAAATCCTGACAGAGGAGGCGTGGAATGAATGTCCCACTGTAGTTTGGTGCTGGCTGCTGGAAATAAATTTACTGGGGGAACAAAAATGAAATGAATGCTCCCCTAGTTTATCATGAACTCCATAGTCAGGGCAGCTACTGCCTTCACAATGGACAGGGCCTGTTTCTGTGCCTGTTTGCTGCAAAATTCCATAATGATGCTCCAGGTTCCTGCCAGAAAAATGGAGAAAATTTCTGGAGAGAAAGAAATTCATAAGTCTGCCTCTCTGCCTAAATCCAACACTGATTTCCCTTGGGGAGTTTGAGATGACAGTGATGGATGTTGTAGTGGCGCAAAAGTCACTTGGCAGAGTGAGGGTGGGTGGTTATTCAGAGGTACCACAGACACAAAAGACTCCAGAGCTGCTCCACTTGGAACACCCAGAGAGGAAATTCAGAGAGTCTGCTGGGAAAAGAGAGGACTAATCAGCCCATCAAACCAGGCTGAAATCTGTCACAGCTGAAATTATCACTGATAGGAATTAAAGTGGAACATAGATTGGTAGGATCAATGTATTCAAGTAGATTGTGGTCTGAAGATATCAGAAAAGAAAGTTTTAGGAGCCCTGAAGAAAATTAAAGTAATTGGGTTTCTCAATATATTGAAACTTTGAATTTTAAAATTAACTCATTTGCAGAACCTTGGGATGTGAATTTTTAGCTCTTATTTCATCCTTAGTTGTCCAAATATCTATAAAGTTTAAATTTAGAAGATTTAAAGAATTACTTTGAAACCTGAAATGTCTTGATCTCTGCTAGTTTTGTGTGTGTGTGTATTTAACTTCGAACACACTATTTTAGTCAGTAGTAATTTCCCAGTCACTTTTACTGACAGAATCATACTCAGACATGTATTGAATATTAATTCACTCAGGAAAAAGTTGTTTATAAAATTACATGTTATGTGGAACAGCCTAGTCAGTGCCAGAAGCACTTTATTGTTTCAATTTAACTTTATCTACTGAGTGATATCTTACCTCCTAATCTGTTAAACGTTGTATAAATTTACAAAAAGTTAAAAATCTTCTTTTTCAGTCCCTTGTTCTAAAACTGATTGAAGGGGAAAGAGGCTTTGACTTATTGTAGTGCCTGAGCTTAGAGAAGGGTGAATCTCTAGTTCTGTTTTGCAGAGCTGTTCATGTAAACTTTCAACAGCTGAAGACTGAACTGCTAATTTATTTTTGGTAAACTGGAATGGACATGTTAATCCAAATTAGACTGGGAGTGTTATAAATGCACTAGTCCAAGTATCAGTATGTGATGGGTAAGAGTTTTTTACAGGTTTTCCTTGTAAGTATTTAAAATAATCATTTCCAAACTTAGACTGACTTTCTGGTGGTAGCACTTCCCAAATAATAGACTTAAACTTTCCTTGAATTTATTTTGGAAGGGATGATACTCCAGTTGTGCTGAATTAGTTGCTTCTCTGTAGCCATTGCTTCTGGATTTTTGTGGTTTTTAGAGGTGTATTTTCATAAACTCTGTATTTCTGAGGGATAGACTCCTGGAAATCTGGAAACCTGGCAATGAATTTCCAGAACCTGCAAATAGTTAGGGGAAGGGAGAATCTGGAGCTGAGGAGGAGCAGGGAGATGTCAGAACCTTATTTTCTTTCCCTTAGCACTCATGGGGTAAAATATAATTTTCAGGAGCCACATTTTGCGTCTCTGGACATCCCCTCATGACTCTGGGCAATAAAACTGCCTGCATGATTTTTAAATTCCAGATGATGTGCTTTTATGAGGCCACACTGCTGACTCCTGGTTCATGGGCTGGGTGTGTCCTCTCCCTGCCCAGCCTGTGCCCTCAGCCTTCCTGCAGATGCCCAGCCCTGCCTCCTGTGCCAGCTGCTCTGCTCCCAGCTGTGCCCTCTCCCTGCCCAGCCTGTGCCCTCAACCTTCCTGTGCCAGCTGCTCTGCTCCTGACTGTGCCCTCTCCCTGCCAAGCCTGTGCTCCTTCCTGCACAAGCCCAGCCCTGGCTCCTGTGCCAGCTGCTCTGCTCCTCCCCTGGCACACCACATTTGCCCCCCAGAAGGTCCTGCCTGTTGCCAGTGCCAGCTCTGCCCATCCTGCTCCCAGGCACCGACTGCAGAGAGCAGAACTCCCAACGCTCTGGCTGCTTTCAGAAGCCTGTCATGATATGTGCTCAAGTCGTTGCAATTTAAGGAGAAGAAATTGCCTGTGGCATTGAAAAGAATGAAAATAATGCAATCTGAGGGTTCTGCCTTTCTCCTCTCCTCCTTTCCCACACGGTTTTGACCCATCCTTGCTGCTGCAGTAGATTCTGAGAACTTCATTCTCTGCATCTCTGTCCAGTTTTCTTCTGAGAGAACAAGGCTGGAAAGGTCCTAGCAGTGATGTTTGTTTGTTGTGTACAATTGGAGATGGCACAACAACTTGTTAAAGTTGCCTCGATAGCAAATAAAATTAGATTTAGAAACAGAGCACCAATGATTTCTTTGAATGTACTTTTCATCTCATGGGTATTGGAATTTCATGAATATGTATAATGTAATGCTGCAAAAGAGGGCAGCTAAAAATAAGCTTGGGCAGGAGGAAAGGTTAAAGTAAATTTAACAGTACATTGTATATGTAAGAAAGAATTTTCTGCAGTGCTGTGGGTTTATCTGTGTCCTGCTCAAAAAACTAATCTCTTAAGGTCTGAAGAATGCAGAACATCTTGTACTGCTGACTAGGAGGGTTTGATGACTTCATTAAGGGCAGTGCTCAGTTGTGTCCACAGTGCATCATTTGAAGCAATTATTGCAAATGAAACTTGGGAGTCTGGAATAGTGCAGGGATACACTGCAGATCCTTCCCAATTCCCTCCTCAGGCAAGGGTAGAATGGAGAACATGAGCAAGGCAGAGCCCAAGGGTCATTGGGGTACTGCCTGAGTATTCAGGGCCACTTCTGGGTCTCTCCTTCACCAAACATCTTTCTCAGTAACTGTGAATTGCTGTAAAATAAAATTCAGCTGCTGCTGCTCCACAGTTGTCTTCATAAAGTACTTGTTGCTTGAAGAGTGAGGAACAGCACGTTGCTGAAGTAAAATGGAGTCAGGAGGAGTTTCTGGCACAGCAACAGGGGATTTTGAATAGCCCCAGGGTTTCACAGGTTGTTTAAAAAAAGCAAAAACAACCAACTAACCAAGAAAAAACTGCAAATATTCTCCCCTCCCCCCCAACCTGCTTCAAGGAATTAATAATGGTTAAATCAGCTTAAGATAGTACTTTTGTTCAGGAGGCAACAGCTTTTAAACACTCCTATCATAGAATCATAGAATGGATTGGGTCGGAAAAGCCCTCTGAGATCATCGAGTCCAACCCTTGGGCCAACTCCAGTCCCTTTACCAGATCATGGCACTCAGTGCCACGGCCAAGCTCAGTTTCAAAACCTCCAGAGATGGGGAATCCACCCCCTCTCTGGGCAGCCCATTCCAATGCCTGATGAGAGCCCTTGGGTGACTCTGTGGTGACAACAATGCCCAAATGGCATGTAAAATTTGAGTCAGAGAAGTCCAGCTGTATCAGTTTGCTTTGTCTTGTGCTCCGTATTGTCTGTGCACTGAACACACAGCACTAACACTGTCTGTGTATCCCCCCAGGTGGCTGCCTTGAAGTACATCCCCTCAGTTCTCCACGATGTTGAAACAGTCTTTGATGCCAAGTTACTGAGGTGAGCTGCTTGTGAACATTCCCTGCCTGTCAGCAATGAATCCTTATCGATGAGTTTATGCCAGCAAAGCTACACTGATGCAGCCAGTGATGGAGCCCCAGGCACATGTTTTTAACAGGGAGTTGTCATCCCATTTAAATAATGTCAGAATTCATTCTGGTGGCCCAATACTCACAGAGTAACTCAGTGAATAAAATAAGCCAATGGAACAACCAATTTTTTTTCTCCTCTCCTCTCCCCACCCCTCCTTACAATAAACTCTATTCCAGAAAACCAAATCTGACTTTAGCAGTTTGAAAAAGGATGTTTATTTATTGCCTCCGTAGCACAAAAAATTAAAAGTAATAAAGTAAATGGAAAGTAATAAACATTTGTAATCATGGCCAAAATCTACTTCATTCTCCTCTTTTTACTCTTGAATGTTTTGTTTGTAACATGATACTGGTCCCTTGTCAATATTTGTGATATATAGGTAAATATAAAAGTGATAAATGTTTAAAACTACACGGCCTTTTGTGCTTTCTCTCTGCTTTTGTTTATTCATGATGAATTTGGATTCATCTGTATGGTATTTATGACTCTTTGACACTTTTCTTTCACATGCAGCCAACTCCTGTATGAGTTTTACACTTGCATTCCCCCAGTGAAGCTGCAGAAGCAGAAGGTGCAATCCATGAAGGAAATAGTCCGCAGCAACCTTTTCAAAAAACAAGGTAAATACCAGATGCCTTCCAGGCTTAAAACAAACAGGTGTGAAAATATTGACTGCCTAATATCTTGTGCCATTCCCGTTTGAAACTGAGTAAAACCAGTCCTGAGGAGTGTGAGCAGCAGCAGAGTGAGCTCTGGAGGGGATCCCCCCCATTCCCATGGGATGGGGTTTGTGCTCAGTGACTGCCAGCCCAGAGCAGGGCAAGAGGGCTCACTGGGGGCTTTTCCTGGGATACAGGGGTGCCTTTCCTGGGATACAGGATTGCCTTTCCTGGGATACAGGGGTGCCTTTCCTGGGATGCAGTGCTCAGGTCGGGGACCTGCACATCCTCTGAACCCCTTGGAAGGTCTATAAGGAAACAGGAAGATGAAGTGAAGCCTTGTGACCACAGCTGTTATTTAAGGACTCTGCCTGGGAAGAGGGAAAAAAAAATCTCATTGTCTCTCCCATCTTCAGCTGCAATGCAGCATTTCCAGGAGGAATTAGGATGTTTCTTAACCTTTAGCAGAACTTGGTGTCTTTCTCCACTCTCAGGAGTGTTAATGATACTGAAATATCTGTATCAGCCTCGTGCTGAGTTTCCCTTCCCATTATCACAGAAGGGAATGTTTGCTGGGGCAACACTCTCAGGGAAGCCAAGTTGTACAGGACTGGCTCCATCCCCAGGGTTGAGTGTTCTGTCTCCTCTCCTGGAGCAGCTTCTCTCTCCTTGCTGAGCAGATAACCTTCAGAACCTGAGGCACACAGGCTGCTCAGGAGAATGTTGATGCCTGTTCTGTCACAATTTCACATTCTGACAATTTATAGATAACATTCGAGTGACTTGACAGTACAACAGTGAGTAGGAAATAGTGCTGAGTATGAGAAGATTGAGAAGGGATTGCTTTGCTCACCTCATTTTGTGTAGCCAGGAGAGTGATGCAGTTCTAACTAGCCAGGGCAGATAAAAATTGCTCTTTATTTTAAAACGTGTGTTGCATTCTATTGAGACTGAAATCTATACTGTAAACTTTAACTATAAGCTGTGTCTGTATTTGGAGACCATTACAGATTTCTTGGGGGAAAAAAATGAACAAAATAATGAAACTGGCATTATTGTTTGGATTAAATTGCTTAGTATTTTAAGCTGTATTTATGTTAACAGTTTCATGGTCGTCAGCTGTGATTTTTTTAAACTATATATAAGATTCACAGTTGCTTGAATTGGTGAAACTTAAGTAGCTACAGCTTAGATATCTCCAGACATTGATCCAAGCTATTAAAAGCAGATTCAGCTAATTAATTTGCAAGCAGTTCTAATTCTGTAGTCACAGTTTTCTCTATAGTTGACTGTATTTCTGTTTTACAAGCAGAGTCTGATGTATCACTTCATTACCACTTGCTTTTACTGCTGCTGTTTCTAAGATCAGAAGTGCCAGTCATAGTTTTATCTGTGCTGCTTGTGGTAACATTTAGACCAGAAGGAGAAATATTCTCTCACAAAACTGAAACACTCCTGGGTTAAAATAATGCACTCACTGCAACTCCTGATCCTGCTGGAATTCACTCACCCTGACTGTGGTTAATGCTGAGAAAGTAAGTGCAAGCCATAAACTTTTTTTTTCTTTTCTTTTTTTTTTTTTGGCTCAATGATTTTTCCTGTAAGAAATTTGTTGCCTTGGAGTGTAGTTGGCTGGTTCATAGATCAGGAGTGTTGGTCAGCACAGCAAATCCTGTGCCTGTACAATAAGAATTAAAGCCCTAATAAAGATCCAGAGGGAAAATTGTTGAGCATGCAAGACCTTGTGTGCTCCACAGTTCTATTCACTTGTGCCTTGTCCTTTTTTCCATGTGGATGGTCCAGAGGAGGAAAGATTGGGGTTTGGATTCCCAGGAAATTTCCATTATTGTCTGCTTAGTGCGGTGCTGGTTTCATGTGTTTAACAGGCCTTTGCTTTAGCTGGGATCTGTTAATGCAAAATACTCTGTAAAGCTTTTAGTGCCTGCAGATAAATAATAATAATGGATTGCTGGTTGCCTGTAAAAGCAGCTTGTCTGATGCCTTCAAATATATAGCTGGTATATTATATTGTGGGAAGTGTCTGCCTCAGAATGCACTGGGAATTATAAAAAGGGGACATGTATTTTGTTTCTGCATTTTTTTAGGGAATAATGAATACAAAATTTTGCTAAGAGGATTGTTAATTCTGAGGACCTTTTATAAAACCAACAAATGGTGGGGTTTGCATACTGCTGACCAGATAATTAATACATTTTCTTTTTCCCCAGACAGGTAGGTAGTGGGTTCATTTAGTCTTCAATTTGGAGATTAAAACCCTGTGTTATCCAAACCCTTTCTGGTGGATTTTAAATCCTGGATATCTGAGCAGCCACAACCCCAAACCTGCACTAGGAATGGGCAGTTCTAATGTACCCATTTGATAAAATGGAGAAATTCACTGCTTGTTCATATGCTTGTGGTGATTACATGTATAAAACCTTCCCTAAAATGTTTTTAAGTGTAGTATTTGGTATAAAATTATATAACAGTACTTATAATGTTCTTTTTGGAAGAGCCTGAGGAAATGGATTGTCTGGGGGTTTTTTATATATTAGTTTAAAACAAGAAAAGTCCTGTGAAGAAGCAGTTGTACAAGACAGAGAAATAAAGTTGAAGTCATTTTAAAATCAAGTTAAAACATGTCCAGTTTATTTTAGCCTTACCATGACATATTCCTTCAGCAATATCATGACTTATGTCATGGTTCTGCTAACCAGAGAGTATTCTTGCCAACTAAAAAATATTCATGGAAAGATTCCACACTTCAGTATTTTGATGAAGTGACAGAATAAAACAGCTTCTTTTTGGCATCACAAGGTTTAGAATTGCTGTTATTTAGAGTTTAAAATGGCTGAACATTACAATTTCCCCTTTTTAATTTATTTAAATATATTTTTAAAATTACTGGGTCAGGCATACCTTTTCACCACCCTCAGTGCAACCCAGTCAGGTCACACAGACTTCTGCAAGTGTATTTTGCTTTTCCTATGACCATCCCATGAGGTTGTTACTCCTCTAACACAGTGTGGCCATCTGAAAATGTTACTGTTGCCTTGATGATATTCCCAAGTATCTGTCAGGCCATTTAGTTTCTCTTTTAGGTAGTGATTTTTATACCTTTCCTTTCACCCAACCTGCCCTTACATTGCTAAAGGCAGAAAATCATCCCTGTAGTAATTGCAGGTTGGTTTTTTTATCTAACTAAGAGATTTTTTTTATCTGTGTTTATGTTTTGTTTTCAACCTTCACGTTGTAATTACCTGACAGGAAGAATCCCCAACATGTTTAAGTTGTAGACACTGAAGGATGTGAAAAGACCAACACACAATTAAGTATCTTTAATATTACAGTGGTGTAAAAATGTTCCTGCACTCTGCTATTTTAATACTGTGCACAGTAAATAGCAAACAATTATTTTTTTTAATTTACATTGCTGTGGTTTAAAATAGAGAATTCCAACGCTGCTTTTTTTACTCTACATCAAACACAATTGATTTTAAAATTAATTGGGTAGAGAATGAACTGTGTGTAGGGTGTAGCTGGTGCCTGATTCATGACTGCACTCAATGAGCTGGAAGGAGTGAAAGCACATGTCGTCCATCAGAGAACAGGCTCCAGCCTGGTAATTAAGCTAAGATTGCCAACAGAGTCATTAACTAAAGTTCACATTTAACTGGAACAGGTAGCTTTTGGTTCTGCCATGAATATGGAATATATTTAACTATACTGCTAATTACAGTCTATTAATTTGTGTGTGTTTCAGATTATCCATTTTTCCTCCATATTTCTCTATTTAGTCTCCTTTGATGGAGTTCATTGCAGTTCCAGTTCAATTAATTCACATCCATTCCCAGTGGTGCTGTCTTTGTAATTCCATTGGATTCCATATGCTGGCATTTCTATTCTTTGACCCATTGAGATTCCCAGACTTGTGAAAACATGGAAATGTGGGTTGTTGTTGTTTTTTTGGTTTTTTGGTTTTTTTTAATGGCAGTGAAATTTGTCTTTATTAAATAAGTAACAGCTGAACCTGCAGTTGGAAAGTTGGAGGGTAAACTGAATTTATTAATATGTATTCCCAGGCTTTTTCTGCCATGAATATGGAATATATTTAACTACACTGTTAATTACAGGCTATTAATTCGTGTGTGTTTCAGATTATCCATTTTTCCTCCAGATTTCTGTATTTAGTCTCCTTCGATGGAGTTCATTGCAGTTCCAGTTCAATTAATTCACATCCATTTCCAGTGGTTCTTTGTAATTCCATTGGATTCCATATGCTGGCATTTCTACTCTTTGACTCATTGAGATTCCCAGACTTGTGAAAACATGGAAATGTGTTTTCAAAAAAATAATTTAAAAAAAGGCAGTAAAATTTTTC
>JAWWEV010000029.1:3753224-3783011 GCA_035583235.1 Hafferia zeledoni | reverse complement strand
ACTAGAGATGGACCAAGGGTTGGACTCGATGATCTTGGAGGTCTTTTCCAACCCAATCAATTCTATGATTCTATGATACCATCTTTTCTGATCAGGAAAATTGATGCTGGAGTCTATGGATAAAAATGTTACAAGCCCTAAAAACATCACAGTTTCCATGTACAGGCAGAAATGTAGAGATGTCTCTTTGTTCCTTACTCTGAGAGTCTCTCTTCATTTTCCAAAGCTTCAGGATCTCATAGTCTGCTATAACTTTCTTGCTGTGTTGTGGCATTTACTTGCTCTGTTCTGCTTCTGGCCAGAGCAGGGTGCTCCAATTAGGTCTTGAAAACCTGCCAGGACAGAGGCTGTGCAGCCTGTGAGACTGGGATGTAACTCAGTATTTGTGGGCTTCCTTAAATTTAAATAAGGTGAATGTATGCACAGCTCTTGCTCTTATAGACCTGATGGACCTTTCATTAAAATCTGAATTCTTCAATGTGCCTTTGGAAGGTGTCCTTCAGAATTATGGACATACACATTCTGGTGCTGTTTGTCTTACTTTCAGAAAGAATAAGTATAATTCTTTTCTTACATTAAAACAGAGCTGAAACACAACTTATTTCCAGGTGCTTTGTGCACAAGTGAGTAATTTCCCCCAGGTGTTTGGGATCAGCTGAACAGCCTTCAGAATTGAACTGAAACAAATCTCTTTTATCAGGAAGTTGTGGGTTTGATACAGGAGAAATACTGGTGACTTACACAAATATCACAAGAATTTGGGAGTATTGCTGAGGCACAAATGGAAAATCCACAGTTCCACCTTGCTTTGAAGCACATCGTGTCCCACTCTTTGCAGGAGGGTTTAGGTGGGAGCAGGATTTGATTGATATTTGTTCTGAAGATAATTTTCTTTCTTTCAGAATGCAGGGACATTCTGCTCCCTGTGATCACAAAAGAGCTGAAGGAATTGCTGGAACAGAAGGAGGAGCAGCAGCTGCAGGTCCAGGAGAAGAAATACTGTGTGGAATTACTCAACAGTATCCTGGAGGTTCTGAGCTGCCAAGACCCTGTGAGTACTGATGGGGATGGAGATGGCCCAAGGCTGTAGTAAGCCTGAGCTGATTAGGTGGTAAATTATTGATTATGATTAATCTCATTTCAATATTTAATACGAGTCAGTGGAAAATTGAACTTTCCTCCTATTTTTCATAAACTTAAATTAAAGGGCAGTTGAGGTATGAAAGGTGAAGTACTGAAGTCTGAGCAACACAACCAAGCTGAAGATGTCCCTGCTCCTCATGGAGTTGGATTAATTGACCCTCCAATGCTCTGTCCAACCCAAATTATTTAATGATTCTGTGATTATTCTAATGATTCAGAATAAATTTCAAATTTCATCTTCTTTCCCTTATGAAAACCCTTGTGGTTTCTGAAGCAAATGCTTTCCACTGTGTAAATGTTGTAGGTGTGGTCTCCACTCTAAACAATGGCTGTGTAAAACAGATTATTCTTTACTATATTTCACTTGGAGTCTGGAATTTCTTTCTCAGGCTCTGGAAATTTTGGAGCACTACAGAAATTGTGATCTGGGTGGTTGGTTTTTTTCTCATTTGAGAAAATATTGAATTAATTTCTTAGCTCCTCACTTTTTAATGGGCAGCAGGTTATTCAATGAAGGTTCTTGATAATTTGAAGAATTTATTCTGAGAAAACCTTATAACTAATTACATTAGGAAAATGGGAATTTCTCCTGTGAATACCTGCTAGTTTTTCCTGAAATACACTTTTCTGTTTAAACTTTGCAGAGTTTGGATGAAGGCCAGTTGTGATTTTGGTAGTTTTTCACTGTAGATCCTTGGGTCATTCCTAGTAATGAAATCACTGCAGCAACTTCCTTGGTTTCATCTCTTTGCACAGGGAACTCTTTCCATGTGTATTCTGAGCTATTTTCCTCATTGTTTTGGGCATAAGCACTTCAGGAGGGATCTATACCTGGTGATACTAAGGAGGTATTGGAGGATTTGAACATGGAGTGGAATTCTTAAGAGAAACATTGAAGGCCAAATAGGGCAAAAATCAAAGTAATCAGCCCATAAGGTTGTAATATAACTGTTTTGGTGCTGTATCCTTGACAAAGTAAAACAAAGACACAAGGCAAGATAGAATGATACTTTCTACACATGTACCACTTAAAGTAAGTTTATTTTCCAGCTAAACAGTTGCTGTCCATTGTAACAGGAGCTGACACATCAGAGACTCTTTAGGACCTGCTGAAAACATGAGTTTGTAGCTGGTGTGAGTGGGAACAACATGCAGAACAGCAGAAGAGTTACTGAGATTTGAAAACAAATTCATTTCAAAAACCCCAAATACATTGATGGTTGTTCAAATAGTTCAATAGTTTTTTCTAAAGAAGGTAAACTGGAGATTCAGTGTGAGATGTTTGGGTGGCAATTTGCAGTAAATCCTGATGGATTTCTGGTATAAGGAGAAAAGCTTCCTGGGGTAGGTTTAAATCCAGCAGTGGAATCAGAATATGCCAAGCCCTCTGCAGGCATCATATTCCTGAGTGTAAGAAACATTGTAGAATAGCTGAGGCATCAACAAAAAAACAGGTGCTTCTGGTGCAAAAAGTGCATGTCCTGTCATGCCTTCTGGCAGTACAACTGCTGAGCAGGGACAACATGGATTTTAGGATATATTAAGGTGTATGTCACTAGATGGAAGTGATTTCTGTAGCTACAGCAGCAAATGTGTGACTATCACTCCCAGTTTTTCTTCCCTTGACAGAGAATCCATGAGTTATGGTCCCATTTTTCAGCTACCCACAGGACTAAATGTCTGCTTTGGAGATGACAAAAGGAGGCAGAGAGAGCAGAGGAAGGGAACCCCCTCACTGCAGCAACCCCTAAGGCACCTCATCACATCCCAGCCATTTGTCTGAGGGCCAGGGCAGGTTTCTCTGCAGTGCCACACAGATATTTGCTTTCCAACTCGAGTGAGAAATCTTGTTTCAAGGCTCCAAACTTGCAGTGTAAATACTTTGGAGGCAAAAGGAAAAGGTTCCTTTTCTGGTCAGGTGATGTTTAGGCAGTGTCCTTCAGAATGCCTTGATTCAGTGTAGTCTGGATATAGAGAATTGGCTTGGCAATTAATCAAATTATTTCATGTGGGACTGCACTTCCACCTTGAGATGAATGCAGTTTTCTATTCATTTCCTGTAGCTCTCAGCCTCTTTTTAAGAAAATTAATGATTTGACCTGCTGGAGGAGAAACTTGAGGCTTTAGTAGAAGAATCACTTCACAATATTGGTAACAGCAACACCTTGTCCATGTTTATTCCACTTTTTCCATCTCAGTAGAGAAATCTGGTTTTGGATTAGTATCTAAAACTTTCTGTAAACCGAACTTTGATACTTTTGCATTTGATTTATTCAGTGAGAGTCACCAGCAATAGAACATGCACAAAGGACAGGGAAGAAGCAGCAGTTTTGTGTTTCCAGTGATCCAAATTTATGCTGTGAGCTGATCTTTGAAGCTGTCACAGGAATTTTGAAGGATGCATTTCCTTTATCAAAGAAAGAGATTTTCATGTTGCCAGCTCTGCTCTCCTGGTTTGCCTCACATTGTTTGGTGAGTGGGAACATGTGACTCATGGGATTCTTTGTTCCAACACTCAGCTCCTCCCTGGGCCCGGCAGGTAGCAAGGATGTTGGGAAAAACATTGCTTTATGTTAAGGACTTCGTTTTTATGAATAGACAGTCAGTGCTGGGCATGTCAGGGGGATGCTGAGGCTTGATTTTATATTTCCTCTCCAGCAAACAACTTTTTGGCTACAGATGGCATTGTTTTGACTGAATCATGTATAAAATTGGCTCCAGAGCTTGAGACTGTGCTTTGAACACCTGTGAAATGCAGTTCTACCTCAGAACTGCAGGGAAGGCATTGATGAAGGTCGTGGGGAAATCGGTGACTTCTTCTTTCAGTTTTAATTAAAACCACTTCCCATTTCCCTCTTTCCATCTTTGATATGTGCAATCTGACAGTCCAGATGACTTTATCCCTAATTTGACATACAATATGTATTAAAATAGAGGAACAAGTTTTTATTTATAGATGTGTTATGATAAACACTTGCACTTGGGATCTGAAATGAAATCTTGGTTGGGACTGTAAGTACAAGAGAGATGAAGGACCTTTTCCTGTTCTGTGCACCAGGTCAGTAATTTGCAGCAGTTGCATTTTAAGCTGTTTAGCAAACAATGACAAACAAGACTGGGAGCCTTTTAGAATTGCACAGAAATGTTTTAAGCATTTGCCCAAATTATGGCAGATCTTAAACTTTAACAAAAGAGAATTTCAAAGGAATGCAGTCAGGGAATGTGTGTGTTCATTTAGGTCTGGTTACCTTAAGGTCTTCTGAAGACACTTCATGATTATGAACTGCAGTTTAAAAAATTAAAACTTTATCTTTTTATATGTGCCTTTATTTGTATATATGTCCAAGGGGGAATATGAATTACAATCCTGGGTGCACCAGGGAGAGAACACACTGGACCTGCTCTGTACAGAGTTCATTTCCTCTGTGGCAGCCCATATGGTGCTGTGGTTTAGATCTGGGACCAAACCAGTGCTGATGAGAATTTCAGTTATTGCTGAGCAGTGTTTGCAGTGTCAGGGTGTTTTCTCTCTCTCTCTGCCCCATGGAGGGAGTAGGGCAGAGCTGAGCAAGAATTTGGGAGGGAACACAGCTGGGACAGCTGAAATGAATTGTTTGAAGAAGATTCTGCAAGTGACTCTCCCAAGTCCGGGTTGTGCAATATTACAGTTCTGAAATAGTCACTCAGGCCATCCTGGTGTGTCACCATCCAAATAAATGAGTTCTCCATCAGGGGCTGAAGTGTGTGGTTGACTTTGGGACAATGGAATTGCTCTGATTTTTGTCCCAGATGATGAAAGCTAAACCAAACAGTAACTGCTGTTACCCTGCACAGACAGTATTTTAAAAGGAGTGACATTTTACTTGGTTTGGTTGTGCTGTAGACTGATCTGTGCCCCAGTGTGTGCCACCCACCCCAGCAATGGTTTTGCAGGGGCTCTGTGAGGTCCCTGCCCACTGTGAGCCTGGGCACAGTGTGTGCCACCCATCCCAGCAATGGTTCTGCAGGGGCTCTGTGAGGTCCCTGCCCACTGTGAGCCTGGGCACAGTGTGTGCCACCCACCCCAGCAATGGTTCTGCAGGGGCTCTGTGAGGGCTCTGCCCACTACTGAGCCTGGGCACAGTGTGTGCCACCCACCCCAGCAATGGATCTGCAGGGACTCTGTGAGGGCACTGCCCACTGCTGAGCCTGGGCACCACTGGGAGCTCGGGTTGTGCCATTTCTTGGCCATCTGGCAAGGCCTTTCCAACAGGAAGACAAGCACAGTTTTCATGGACATAATTCATTAAATGGAGTCATGAATTCATGTTTTTAAAGGGAGTGTGATGCAAGTTGTTAATTCAGTTGCTGGAAAAGGTTGTGTTTGATAAATGGACTGAAGCCAAATGACAGTGGGTTTTTCCATGTCATCTTTGGGAAGATGACCCAAGAAAGCCCATGTTGCAGTGGGTTGTTAGACTGTCTTCTGAAACTAGAAACTGTAAGATTAAATAAAACTGCAATCTTGTGTGTAGATATTGTGTGAAAACACTTTCTTTTAAATTAGGAATGTCAGGATTGAATGCCTAATTGTTTCTTTAGATTATCAAGAAGAAAGGGAGTCTCAGTTTCATAGAGAAACCATTTGAATTCATTTGCTGATGTCTGAAATTCAAAGGTCCAGCAGAAAATAACCTCTCCATGCTTGGGCATATGTAATATTTTTTCAGGAGAGGTGTGTGATGTGCTGTGTGTGAATTCAGAGTAGAGCTCCTTTCTAATAATGGAGTCAGGGCTGAATGTTCAAACCCATTAGATGATGTTCTGAACTGTTACTAATAATGGTGTGGCACACACTGAAATGTGGAAGTGAAGGGAGATTTTACAGGCCCTCATTTTTTAATTAAAAGAACAAGGAAACTAATGGACAAATTGCTTCCCTGTGCAAAGTTCTCCTTGGATAGTTTATAAGTTTTGGCTGTCCATATATATATTTTATTTTAGTTATAATGATAAATAATATTGTAAGAACAACAGCAAATGTGTCTTCTGTGCAGCCACTGTCAGGTGTGGTCTTGTTATAAATATGGGACTATACCAGAGAAACTGAAATTTTAGGAAAGCAAACACAATCACAAATTATTCTGTGAATGCTTTGTTCATTTATATAATATAATAACTTCTGAAATTCTGTGACAGGTGAGATCATTTAAGCTTTGTTGTGTCATAGTCAGAAGACAAACCAGGACTAAATGTAATAGTAAATAAAGTACCAGATTATGAGGAAGGTCCCTGTTGAGAAGTGTGGTGGCCTGAGCCAGGTGAGTCAGAGCAGGAGAAGAAAAAAGAGGAAAATGTTGGACATCTCAGAGGAAAACCAGAGTCAGAAGAAGCTTCTCCTGAGGTGTTACTGCACCTGAGCCACCTCAAACATGATGTCCCCATGGCTGCTGTGCCTGTGCTGTTCTGTCCATCCTGTCTGCCACTAAATAGGTCTTGTTGGTAGAAGCTGAGGAGCTTTTCCTACTAGAAATTTGGTCAGAGTTTTTCTTTCTTTGTTGCACGCTGGTTTCTCAGGCTGTGGAGTGATCAGAGTGATCAGTCAAACTGGTGAATAGAAGATTATTCCCATGTGCTCAGGGTTTCAGAATGAATAATCCAATGTCCTGCAGGCACCCAGAGCAGTCCTGGGGCAGTGGGGCAAAGAGCTGACCCTGAGCCCTCCCAGAGCTGGGGGATAAATGAAGATTGGCCTTTAAACCTCCATCCCTTGTGACTGCAAACTGAGAATATTCCCAAGCTCCAGAGTGCCCTGAGGGCATTGCCAGAGTGGAGAACCAGGAGGGAATTTACCTCAGTTAACTGGTACCAGAGTGTTGCTGCTGAGTTACTGACTATTGAGTTCCTTGGAGAACAGTCAGGGATGGGAATGACTGTTGGAAACCAAATCCACCTGTGGAGCAGATGAGGCTCAAATTGGATGTGCCGCTTGGAATGAGCATCTCATGGGAACAGCTGGAACTCGGGAGCAGTGGGAGCAAGAATTGGTGTTGCTGTTACATGACACAGCTTGAACTGTCAACATGAAAAGAAATGGTTTCTTCTGACTTTTAATACCAAAACTCTGGTTTTTTCATTTTCAGGCTTCAACTTATCAGCACATCCAAGAGATAATGGTGCAGTTGTTACGCACAGTGAACAGAACTGTCATCACAATGGGACGAGATCCCTTAATTGTGAGTAATATTTGACTGTATTTTCAATGCTTTGAAACCATTTTATAGCTACCCTGAAAAAATGTAAATCATTTGTGAAGTCTTTTTTCTGATTTTTTTTTTTAATTTCACATAAAAGATCTCAAGTTTTACTTTTTTTTCATTCAGCTGTGCCACTAGAGTGTCTTTTGAAGTGTAGTTGTAAGATTTGTATCCTCTTTAAGGGAACAAATGGTAAATCTAAAGTTATTTGACATTGGCGAAATAAGGAAGTTTTACAAACCTTCATAAAGGGTGCCCTTGAGTACACTAATCTAAAGTGGATTTGTCTGAATGAAACTAAAACAAACAAACAAACAAAAAAAAAAACACCAAGAAAAACAACCCAAAAAGCTATTCTGAATAACTTACATAAATAATTGGCAGATGGGAAAATCCCTGAGGATGTGCTGGCACAAAACATGCCCCTGAGTTTTGTTGGTTGTTTGGGTGTTTTTGTTTTTGTTTTGGAGATCCCATGGTTTAAGAGTTACATTCCAGGACAAATTCTGCAGTTTATTCAGATTTAAATAAACATCTCATGAGCGGGTTTAGACTTTGTGAGAACTTGAGGGCTGTGTTCATCAGGAATTCTGAGCTTGCCCTTCAGACTGTGCTGTTGGGAAGATGCACTTTAATTCTTTGTCTTTAGAGATTTACATTATTCTGCAAAATCATGAGCATCATTTACTTGATTGCTTTGGCCCCAAGAGCTTCATTGTATGTCTCTTAAATTGTTCTTTTTCCCTGTTTGTGTCTGTTGGAAAATCCAAATAACAGTTTTAGATCATTGCCAGCCAGAGCATGAGCCTCTTAATGATTAGTCTGCTAATAATTGAGCTCTTCCGAGGAAATCTTTACCAGTGGTTGCCTCAGACTCCCTGTGGTGCCTGTGCCAGTCTCAGAATGGTGCCAGTGTTTGCCAGGGCTGTGCCTGTTGGTGGTGGGTGTGACCCTCGGGCATTATCCCTGGTCAGAAGGGGAAATGGTTTGGGATGAGGACAGTGAACCTCTCAGATCTCTGCAGAGCTTGCAAATGTTCTCTGCATTCCAAGGAAAGCACGACAGGATTGTTGTTTAGCCTGGAGAAGAGGAGGCTCAGAGGAGACCTCATCACTTTCTACAACTCCCTGACAGGATGTTGTAGCCAGGTGGGTATTGGTCTCTTCTCTCAGGCAACCAACAGCAGGACAAGAGGGCACAGCTCAAGCTCTGCCAGGGGAAATTTGAACTGGAGATCAGAAAGAAATTCTTTGCAGAGAGAGTGCTCAGGCATTGGAATGGGCTGCCCAGAGAGGGGGTGGATTCCCCATCCCTGGAGGTTTTTAACCTGAGCTTGGCCATGGCACTGAGTGCCATGATCTGGTAAAGGGAGTGGAGTTGGCCCAAGGTTTGGACTTGATGATCTCGGAGGTCTTTTCCAACCCAATTGATTCTATGATTCTATAAGTGTCATGGGGGATTTAATGGATCTATTAAGGGGTTTTTCTGCATCCCATAAACAGCACATGAAGAAGCAAAATGAAGCTGTGGTGATCCTCCATAAAAGATACTTCTCCTTAGGAAACCATTAGGAAACCAGCTGGTTACAGTACATTGAAATGGCTTGGAAAATCTGTCTTTTTTTAATTTATTTTTCCCTCTCTTCTACTGTAATTTCTTCAGCTCTTTCAACCTAAAAGATCAAATTTAGTGTAAATTTTGAAATGCATTTGTCTAAAGGCGGATTATGCTCATGAGTACCTATATAGGTGTGTTTACTGGGCATTTTAGAGGTTTTACACAGCAAAACTCTAATAAATTACTGAGTTTTTTACAGTTGAGGCAACACTCTTAACAGAGTAATCTTTTATATGTGAAGAAATTTTTTGTAATGAACAGAATAGTATTTTGCACTCAGAAAGAACTGCCAAAACAAACTTTTTTCCATTCTCTGTGTGCCACCTTTAGTCCAGCAGGTCAATTTTCAGGTTTGCTTTAAAACTTCTCGAGAGGGTCAAACTTGCTGACAGCCTGAAAGGCTCACCTTGTCCCAGTGAAGCAGGAATTGTGTCCAGCTCTGGAAGCATCAGGATCTCTGCAGGCACAGCTGGGACAGTGGAACAGCTGCAGTCAGAGAGACCAGCTGAGCTTACACTGACAGGAGAGGCATTTCAAGGGGGAGTAAACCTGTTTCTTCCAGGAGCATCAAAGATTGCTCTTTACATTCTTAAAACTGTTAACAGTTTCGTGAGTATCTCAAGTGCTTTTAGTATCTTCTGCAGTGTAATTTTCTTGAATTTGAAAATGCTCATATTATGTTATACTGATAAAAACAGTGGTTATAATATGCAAGACCTGTAATTCCTTGCAAGTTTAAATGCCTTGCACCTGCTAGATGATTGCATTTTATTTCCCTGAATTTATTTTTGCTTTCTGGCAGGGGTAAGCAGGTTCATTTTCATGTTCAGGTGTCCTTTTCAGAATCTTGGAGCTCTTTGGCAGAGAAGGCATTGAAAGGATTTGAGGTTCCTATTGCCTTGGCCTTTCCTTGCCCAGTGCCAGATGGAGGGAGAGGGAAGGTGCTGCTTGTGCCCAGCTGGTGCCTGCCTGGGCTGTGTTCATGTGATCACTAGCCAGAGTCAGGCTCAGAAGGAAATAATCCCTTCAGGAGCAGGTTTTGTGGTGCCAAAGCAGTTTGGCTCTTTGCAGCCAGGGCTCAGCAGAGCTGCTTCAATGCCACCCTTGCCCTCATTGTGCTGCTTTGGCACTGGGAGGTTTTAGCAGCTGCTTGGGTGTTCTCACGCTTCAAAACCCACCAAACCTGGGCTGTCTCCAATTTTAAAAGTGCTTCTGAATTTGTGTGAAAGGACAAGTTTATAGTCTGAAATGGGCTATTCAAGCTCTGTCTTCAATATCTTATGAAATTTAGACTTTTAGTTAAAGGTCTTTTTGGTGCAGTGAAGTCCAACTGAGGAGTTACAGAAATAAAACATAAAACATGTAGAGCACAGAAGTTCTTGTTCTCAGTCTTGGCTTGGTTAGATAAACAGAAATATTACAAATCCACCATCTACAACTTAAAGGTTTCCTTTTGTACTTCCCTAGACTTGATGAAAATATGATGAAAAAAGTGTAGCTACACTACACAGGGAAAGTTCGGGATAATGTTTATATAAACTCTTGTGCATATAAAGACTTTGCCAAAAAGCAAACTTTGTGCTCTGTTAAGCACAGCTACTCTAGAGCTTTCTCTGTGGGGAAATAAGGACCAAAAAACTCTTGGAATTGCTGCTGTAGCTGGAGAATCCCATTTATTCAAATATATTCTTGGTCCAGCTGAAAGCTACAGCTTTTTTTTTTTTTTTCTCAGTATTCAAATTGAAGTCCTTGCTCTCCCTGGAAAAGCTGCACAGTGATTCCATAAAATACCTATTAGTTTCCCATTCATTTTTCTTTTTCCAAAGAACAGCTGTTCACTTCCTTTGTAATCCAAATTTTGTTGATTATTAATCGACTCCTGAAGCCTAAAAAAAAAAAAAATCTCACTTTATTGCAAAAGATAACATCACATTTCAGGGCATAGAAATGTACAAAACACACAGAAGAGAATAAATTCCATCAGGAAGGTGGTTTGTATCTGAGCTGGCAGGATTATTAAGTCTTGTGGCTTTTTCAAAGGAGCACAAAACCATTGGAAGCCCTGGGGGAAATGCTGTTATATGATAGAGATATCAGTATTTTATTCATATATTCTTCAGTGTTTCATTCATACATTTTTAATTTTTAAAGAGAGTTAGGTCAACTCCATAAAAAACAATTTCAAATACAATAATTTTGGAATACTCCACATTCGGTGCTTTGATTTATAAATAGCAAATTTGAATTGTTGTCTCAATATGTAATTCACAGAAACCCACAATATTTTTGTAGTCAGGTAGCTTGGGTTGTTTGGGTTCTTTTGTTGTCCATTTGGGGGGGGGGGTATTTTTAGATTTTGCTTAGTAATCTTTTTGTATTTCTAACATTTCTTTCCTATTCTAAGAGCTGGTTTGGGGGATTACACTGTAATTTTGTACATCAGAGAATTATTCTGTAGTCGGTACCATTATCACCCAATTTCTATTGCTTTTCCAAACTTGACATCATAAATAGCATAATATGTATCTTGTAATTATTTATTTCCTATAGGAATTGATAATTAATTACTGAAATTTGAGTGTGACCAACAGCCTTTGGTTCCAATATTCTCTTCAAAGTTTGATGTGCAAAACCTTCTGACACCCTGGGGGCAACAACTCCTGGCATTAAGGGGGGGGGAGGTTTTATTTTGAAAATATGGTACTTTTTCTTTTAGAAGGATAATTTCCTTCTGCCATATTTTCAGTGGAATTGTTTCATTATTCTATCAGGTTTTGATTCATCTTTCTTTTTCCAAAGAGCAGCCGTTTGCTGTTTAATCTAAATGTTGTTTATTATTAATTGGCTCCTGAAACCTAATGAAAATATCTCATTTTGTTCATGATAGAGCTGGAGAAGGGGAAGGAAGGAGTTCAGTCTGTGCTTTGGATAAGGCCCTTGGTCAGGTCTAATATATATTTCAGTATCTGGAAAACAGATGCTAATTTTGACCAGGAGATTAAGGATTAAAAGCTCAGAATTCCATCAAGCTCAGACATTAAAATATAAAATTTGTAAGCACTTAAGTCAACATATTTCACTTTTCCAGGAGTGCTGCTGTTTGTTCCTCTGTGAGAGCCTTCCTTGCAACTCCCTTTGGCTGCATTTTAACTAAAACTGCTCCTTTTCCTGCAGTTTTCCTGAACCCAGGAATTGGGGGTGAACCAAAGTGCTGGACTTTGTTTAAATTGAATCTTCCAGATCCTTTGAAAATATATCCAGGGCATCACACTCTTGGTGTGTGCAAACCTAAAATCTCAGAGCTTAAAATGAGCTTTGTTGTGCTTTTAAACAGAAAGAAAGGCAGAAAAATTCCTTTCATATAATAAATTATGAAAAAATCAGCTCAGCTCAGAAAAAAAACTCTCTGGGTTTACTCCTGTTCCACCTGCTGGCACTGCTTTTATTATACCTTTACCACTGGGAGTGAGTCTTAAAATGTTATTTTAAAACACAGGAATAGCTTAATAATAAATCCTTCATACTAAGGCAAAAAAAAAAAATCTGTTTGACACACCAGCATAAGCAGTACAGGTAGTTCAGTGCAGTATAGTGATGTTCTGATGTGTTAATTTAATTCTTACCTTTGTACCCATAATTTGTTATTGGAGAGCTTTTCTCTTTCACTAAAGCCATCATTTGTTGCTAGTAAAAATCAATTTCCTTCTGAAAAGCCTCTAAAAGAACAATAATTTTGTGCCAGCCATTTCTGGACTGACTGAACTTAACATGGAAATGTGTTTTAAAAGTGTCAGTCCCTTAGAATCATGACAAACTAAGCCATGACACATTGCAGACTTTCTTCTAAAAGAAAGTCTATAAAAAAAAAAATAAATATAAAAAATAAATTAATTAATTCTTCCAGACCAAATTCTTCTGTGCAAAATTAGTTTTAATGTATTTTCAAATGTGTAATTAACCCTAAGAATTCCAGGATCACAGAAGTGTAAAAAAGTGTACAGACATTTTAAATTTAAAAGAACATTGCACAATTAATACAGGATAACTTAGAAAAACAGGATGCAGGGGCTGCTCTGTGGAACACCCTGACCCAGAGTCACTAAGAAAAGGTCTGCAGTACATTCCACTCAGCTTGCCTTGGGAAACCTCTTCCCCTTTGCCCCCATATGAAAAGTGACTGTTTTTCATTAGTAAAATAATATAGTAAAATCCTCAGCCCTAAATTGGGTTCCATTGGCATTCCCTGTGCTGGTTTGGTAACTCCAGTGTCTTTGGAGGAAAGAAGTTCCTGCGTTGACACTTGATCAAATCTTCAGCATATAGAAATTTTTGTGTGTAATACAGATAAATTCACTAAATATCATTTTTATGCTCAATTTTGTATCATTTTAAGGCCAAAAAAACTTTCCTTGGGATATTTTGGTACAGTGATACAGTGTTAAATGGACAGACTGGGGAAATTATTTAGTAAGACAGGAGCCAAAATGGTTCTTCCTCTTTATCCAGGAACTGTGTGATGACATCTGAGGGACTGGGGCCAGTTTTTGGCTTCCAGGTAGGGGAGAACCACCAAATTGCTGCAGGGAGGGGGTCAGGGTGCCTGGAGGCTCAGCAGGAATAGGAGAGAGAGTGAAAATTGGGGTTGGTCAGTCTTTAAAAAGTGAAGACTTGGTAGAATGGTCTTATGAGCCAGCCAGATCTTCCTGAAGGTGTGTTTGAATGGAACAAGATGTGGAGGACACGAGTCAGAGCGCAGGAGATCCAGATTAGATGTCAGGGAAAACCCTGGGAAAGAGCCTGTCTCAAGGAGTTTGGGATTGTTGTCTTTGATGATCCTCAAAACTCAAATTCACTTCATTAGACCTTGTTTGAGGAGGGGGTTAAGACCAGAGTTATCTTCTCTTGTTTTGTGATTCCCTGATTCTTCTCTTGGCGGAAACTTCTCAATGGGGGCTTTTATAATGAACAAATAAAAGGACAGAGCAAAACTTAACCTGAAATCCTTTTTGTTGTTGTTCAGTCTGAGATGAGTGACAGTAACAAAAATGTCAGTGGGGATGTGGAATAATTAGAATTATCTCCTTTGAGGAGAGATTTCTTTGAACAGTGCAGGTTTCCCTGAATTTGTTCCTGATGATGTGTTTGTTCACAGGTCAGTGAAGTTCTTCCCTTTTAGTCCATGTTGCTTATAAACAGGAACTGAAGGTTCTGTGACATGCTTAGCTCTGTCTGCCATTGTTTTTTTTTTTTAAGTAGAGCTTTAAGCCTTGCTAATTTGGAAATTGGGGAAAAAAAGCTCTTTACAAAGAATATGAAAGTGTCCTTGGGGGGAGAAAAAAATGGGAGAGCCTCTTTTTGAAAGAAACACCCTCTCTTTTGAAAATAGGATCTTCATGCACCTTTATTCAGTGAGATGATTTAACTAAATTCAATTATTTTGATTTTTCAGATCCTCTAATTAAACATTCTTTCCCTTTTGTAATAATTTGGTAATAGCACATTTCAGGCCTGTACTCCCGAGCTCCTTCTGTTCCAGTGTCTTTTGAAATGCAAAAGGAGGCAGAAGGAAGTCAAATCCACCAGAAGCATTTTCTTTTCATCTTTTTTGTTTTCCTCCTTAACTCCTTTTTCTCGGCAGCTGGAGGGTCAGGTGGTGCCTTCTGAGGTGAGGCTGAAGCTGCATCTTGCTCTGCAATGTCCAGGGTTTTCAGAATCTGGTGAAATCTTCCTTCTTGTTGTCTGAAGTCATATTCTACACTATGAAAAAATGAAGAGATTTGATCTAGTAAGAGAAATTGCCTCTTTGAACAACACCTGGAAAGGATGTTCATCTCGTCATTCAACAGCAGAGCCTGGGGAAAACACAAGGCTGTAGAGGTGGCAGCTTTGAAAATAATTTCATTTATAAATTTTTAAGGGAAACCTTTTACTTTATATGGCTCAAGAACTCCAGTGTTGTGCCTGAAACAATGGGACAAAATTTTAAGGGAGAAAAGATGAAAATGTCCCCAAAATAACCTTTCAGTGCATTTTATTCCAAGGTCAGATTTTGATACCACAACCTCACAGTCACATGCTTGGAATTAATTGAAAATTCTCCCGTGCTTAACTGTGTTAAATGGGAAAGTCTCCCACCAGGAGACAGCCCAGGAACAAAAATATATCCAAGTGAGGCTTTGAGATAAGTGGTGTTAGTGGAGAGGAAAAGGGAACTCATTTTCTCTGCTGAAACCCCTAATTATTATTGATGTCAAACGAGAGCCGAGATGTTAATTAGATAACAGCAGAT
Organism: Hafferia zeledoni; assembly: GCA_035583235.1. Lineage (NCBI taxonomy): Eukaryota > Metazoa > Chordata > Aves > Passeriformes > Thamnophilidae > Hafferia > Hafferia zeledoni. The sequence goes on along the minus strand of JAWWEV010000029.1, from coordinate 3,767,726 downwards.
GGGTGCACAGAAGGAAATGGGAGGTTAAAAGAGTCAGTGTGGACAGGGATTAAGGAGGATTGTGTGTATTTTCTTTATTTTAATCAACTTTTGAGGGACAGGAACATAAGTTGTGTCTGCTGTGGAGGTTTTAGGAGGCAGGGGGAGAGTAAAAAAGTGGCATTTTCCATAATCCAATCACAGTCCAAGAGTTTGGGGGATGTCAGTTCAAGGCCCTGATTTTGGCACTGATGAAAAGAAATCTGTAAAGTTACTAAGTATGCATATATTTAAACACTATTAATTCTATTTTTATGTATACAGAAATCCATAAACATTGTTAAATAATATGTTAAAATTAACTAGAAGCTTGTTTCCCTTATAATTCATGTGTTTTGGGGAGGGTTAATGAAATTATATAGCTCAGCTGGTAAAAGAAAACTGTAGGATTATTCTGATTTAGACAAGCTGGAGAAGGATCTCTGCAGAAGAATTAATATATAATAAATAGAAAAGAAGTAGAAGAATGTGATATGAAATCAGTGTCTCTGGCATTTTATCAGATCATTGCTAAAACTGCAACTTAATACTTTTGAGTAGTCACAGACCACGAGGGCTGGAGAACAACCTGTTGGGTTTATAGCACGTGTTGGGGGAGCATCTGCTCCTGATCCTTTGGTCTGCCCTTCTTCTGAGTTTTTAATTTAATGTTGGAGAGATCATCTCCAGAGGCAGGAGGTCAATTCAGTCTCCATTTAATACTGCCCAGGACATGCCCAGATAAGTGTTTCTGTTTGGTACTTGCATTTGTTTATTATAAACAAACATTTGCGTTACATGATCTGGACTGAAAATCCCAAGTCTGGAATCCCTGCTGGGTAGTTAATAAAGGCAAATTTACCATCACTCTTAGGCTGAAAAGCTCTTTATTACTTTAGTGATCAGTGTAATCCACAGGGGGATTTCTGTGGGATTAGTGCATTGTTTGACTCGTGGATTGCTGCAAATGAGTGTGATAGAGACAGTTCAGTGACAGCAACCCAACCTTGTGCACCAGTGATGAGTCGGGTTCTTTGGGAGCAGGAAAACTGGGAGCAGGCTAAAACTTTGGATTTTATAATTAATGAAAACAGTTCTGTTGGGGGAAAATACTTGCATGGAACTTTTAGGCTACATTAAAAATTTGCCTGGGTTTGTGTAGAACAAACACTGATAACAGTAACTTCTTTCAGAATGTGGTTTAATTTCAAATGTTGTCACTCAGAATGCTTTTTTCATCACCACCTCTTATGGAAAGCCTCTGTAAAGTGAAAGCTGTTGATTCCTTTCTGTCTCCTCTTTGTCTCCTAAAACTAGAAACTTTTTAGAGCAACTGTGGTCTGTGTATGTTCTCTAAGACTCCAGGCAGCACTATCATTACAAACTACTTAGGAAATAAAAAAGGCACATCCATGTTTGGGGTTTTTTAATTTTCTCTCTTTCTCTCCTTTTCTTTGGATAATTGTGCTTCTTGTTGAGGATCTTTCCTGCATTGAAATTGTGTAAACTTAAAAAACACAGGGTGACCATCAGAGTTTATTCTTCAACCTGTGGTGAAGGGGAGTTTGTCCTTAATTTCTAGAGAATCATCTGTTCATGTCTAGTCCAGTAAATATACAGAGATTGATTGTTCAGAGACAATGACCAAGTCAAGGAAATCTCTTTGTCCTGGATCTTCCTTATTACACAGATACAGTCTGTGCTCTTGGATAAGTCATGTAACATCCCAGAGTCCCCAGTGGACTTTGTCACAGAGGGGTTGTGATGTTTAATTTGTGACATATGAATTATTTTGGGATTGAAGTACCAGAGGTTTAGGACATCAGTGCCTGACAGAGTTGTGTGTTGACCAACAGATTCCAGTGCTGTGTCCAGTTTAGTAAATTCCTTGGTAAATTTGGCTTGTGTAGAAGATGTGATGTGAAAAACACTTCCATGTGGGTATTTTCTATTCATTATATTCCTTAAAAAAATTAAAAGTTACAGTGCTTACAGACCTGCAAAGATAATGGTCTGCCACATTCTTTGAAATAAAGGTTTCAAGCTAAAGGAGAAATTCTCTGACAATTTATTTTTATAAATGCAGTCAAGTAGCCCAAGATGTGGGTGTTCTGCCTCATAACTGAGTTTGCAGAGATGGGATAATGTTTATCAATTGGAGGAAGCCTTGTAAAATCCCTTAGTGAGTGGACAGGCTCCAGCCAAGGCTTCATACCTGCTGGGTTTGAGGGGATGGCTGAGGAGCTGGAGGCTCCTACTCTGTGTTTGGACAGACATGGGGTTTGAAACCAGTATAGCTTCCAGAACACAGGGCTGCAAAGTTTGCTGGTCAAATGGAACTCTCTACAATTAATGACAAAATAAATACTAACTGAAGGGGGAGGTGTGGGAGTTCTGGCTTTGTTTTGCACATGAACTGTAGCTGGGGCTCACTGGCATTGGGAGAACTGAGTGTTTATCTTTTCTGAGATCTGAACTCATTACAGAAATCCCATCTTTGAAAATGCAGCACACAGAGGGATTTCATCACCAGAAATGGCATCAAAGGTTTTCAAACACAAGTCAGAATGCTATGAAACCTTAGTGGGGATTTCTGTTTGAATTCTCAGCAGCTCAGCACCCCTTTCAGCAACACTAATAATAATAATTGTGTCCTGCTTGGGAACCAAAAAACCCACCTCAAACACACCAATGGTGTCCTGCTAAAAACTGAGTTAGTCCTAACTGAGACATTCTGGCTGTGGGCAGAGCATGGCACTGCCCCCCTGGAGGGATGCCCAGCCCTGCCACCCGTGAGGAGGAGGGAGGTACCTGTAGATGATGCAGGCTGTGTTCTGGCACGTGCTGCAGTTGTTCAGGTCTTGCCCAGTGTGGTAGAAGTTACGCCTGGAACACACAGTGGTTCATGTGAGGTGTGTTTGTAGAGACAGGAAATACAGTTCATAAAAGATGCACTAAAGTTCACCACTTCTATTATACTTACCGAAAATGCTGGTGTCAAGTTCTAAGTTACAGTGTTGCTTTAGAAAACCCACACCCAGTGATTCTTGTCTTGCATCCCTCCCACCTCATACTGTTGGGATTCTGGTTGTTGGTTCTTGCATGAATACCTATTATGAAAACACTTAGACATGTGACTGCTCTTACAAGTGTTTAAGTTGGGATTTTCATTGTTGGTTCTTGCATGAATACCTGTTATGAAAACACTTAGACATGTGGCTGCTTCTTAGAAGTGTTAAAACCCTCTGCCTTTGGTGAATCAGTCTGATCTCTGCCCTCGTGCTTTACAGGCTTTCCTCTTTGCATGTTTCCTTACTTGAGTATAACCAAATCAGATTTTTACTGCTGATAGCAGATGACTTTGGAGTGTTGAGAACACAGGAAAAGGGATTTTTATACTTAACACCAACCAGAGCTGAATTATTTTTATGATGGAGAGATCTGTTAGAACCAGTTTGAGGTTGGTGGCTCATTATGTCTGAAGAATGTGTAACACTTACATTTAACAAGTTTTATTTGAATCAGGGGAGATCACTCAGTACCAAAATAATTTCCTAACTGTTTTGGAATTCAAGTGGAAGTTCTTGCAATGTTCAGTGTCACTGCTGGATTATTCTGGCAAGGTGAATTGAAGCCTCTCATCGAGTCCCAGTGTCAAAATTCAAGGTATTTGACAACAGTTTTCTTTTCAGCCCTGTGATAACTGAACAGAAATGGATTATAAATATTGCTGGGTCATCTGACTGTGCTTCACTGCAAAGTAGTCCTTGCTCTGGTCAGATCTGCAAACACAATTGGAACTTGTGCAGTCTCACCCAGAACTGCACATAGGGGAGGAGGAGTGGGGGCTCCTGCCTGTCCTTTCCTAAGGAACATGCTCAGCTTGGAGTTGGATGAAGAATTCACAAGAATTGATGGCTTAAGGTGGACACATTATTGGGTCCCTGCCTCAAATCAGCCTCTTACCTCAACTTTTGGGGTCTGGGGTGGTATCCATGTGTTTTGCATTTGATTTTGTCAGTTGTTATTATAAAGTTGTGGGCAGAAAATCACATGGAACAACCTTTTGAGAGAGGAAAGCTGGAGCTGAATGGAGCAAAATCACATGCTAACTGGATTTACAGTATTTTAATGTTTTAATGAATGTAAATTCATATTTAGAGTGCGAGTTGGAAAGTTTTTCATCAGAAATACAAGAAGTTAACTTCAATTACCTGCTAAAATACTTAGAAAAAATTCTTCAAAATGTTATCCTTGGTAATAAAATCCTGGCCTGAGTTAGTTCTCCCCTGGCAGTTCTGCACAGCCACAAAAACCTGTTCTCCCCACGTGGGAACACGTGCAAAGACGTGATGCTGCTGATGTGAGCAAGACAGTGTTGTCATCTGGGCTATTTCTGTCCAACCTGACCCCAAAACCCTCAGTGCAACCTTCTTGTTGTGAGGTTTGCACAGTTTGTGGTAATGTGGACTATTATCTGATTTATTAATTCATTTTAATCATTAAATATTATTGATATACATGATCTGATTTTAAAATTAAGGGTGCTGTTTATGCACAAACCAGTTGTGCTTGAGTTATTATCTAGAAGTGCTGCCTGTGCTAAGGATAAAAAGTAAATTTATGCTAATACAGACTTCATGTTGTTTTATCATTAAAAAAATCAAGTGAAATCGAACATTTATTCTCTTAATACTTTGAAAGATTTACATGTGAGTTTTTCAAAGATAAGTTATTTAGGGGCCATACTACATTATAACCTACCAGAACTGTGAAGTGTATCCTGGATGCATTTACTGTCAGTAGGAGATGCTGTTAATGATTTGGAAGGCTTGATTAGCATTTTCTGAAGCCAGTTTTGAATATAGAAACATTTAAAGTTTTATTTTAAGTTTGTCATACAAAGGCATCCATTCTTTAGACCTCAGTTGGACTGATAGTATTACTATTATTTATAATGCATAAAGAAGTGTATAAATGCTGCTGCAGCCTTGGCCACCCTGAGATGAGCTCAGTTGGTTAAAACTTGGTTGTAATAATGCCAAGGTCATGGGTTCAATCCCCTGTGTGGGCCATTGACTTAAGAGTTGGAATTGATGACCCTTGTGGGTCCTTCCAACTCAGAATAGTCTGGGATTCTGTGATCTGTGAACGGTAACATCAGACTGACATAGGGACAGGCCACCCAGCCCTGCTGAGCTGCAAGAGGAGTCCTGAGCTCTGAGATTCTGAGGTGAGCCTTTCCCAACAGTCCTGACACACTCTGTGTCCTTTGTTCTAATCCCTTTGAAGCACCTCCCTGACTTCCCATGAAATTTTCCTGAAACTCTTGCAGTTCACCTGGCATTGTGCCTCTCCCTGGTCCCAAGGCATTCCCTTTAAGCTACTGGTCATGAAACACATCCAGCAGAGTGGCCCCAGGTGCCAGCAGATGTGTTTGGCCACTGCTCCTGCCTCTGGCTTTGGAAGGTTTGGTTTTCAGAGACCAGGAGAGGGCTTTGGCTGCTGTCAGCTGTGCCAGCTGTGGAGCTGCTGGGGCAATACATGTGTCTGACCTTGCCACGGGTTTCTCTTCAGTCCATCAGACTCCTGGGGTTTGATGTTCTCCTGCACTCAGATTTTAGCGAGCTAGAGACTGATAATTGTCAGGTGTCACTGGCTTTGTATTGGACACCATCAATCCAAATGACAAGGGGAGTTGTTAAGCTGTGTCTCACTGGAATTAGTAAAGGCAGTGGCAGCTAAAGCCAAACTAGGAGGAAATTTGCTTCTCTATTGAGGCCCAATTACCACAAGAATGGTGTAAGATGCCTTTTTTGCAAACTCATTTTTAAATATCAGAAGAGATCTATTTTTCAGAAGCAAAGGTTAAAAGAGTGCTAACATCTACTTTACACTTCTGATGAATTACTGATATTAAAAATGCACCATACCCTTCACTCAGGGCTCTGGATTTTTCCAGGTCTTGGATTACATTCAAAAGGACTTTAATCTTCTCCTGGTTGGACTGCAAGGATTCCTCCACAGACTGCAGCCTGCCTTGGAGGGCACAGAGTTCACCATGTGCCAAGTGAATTTGATTTATTTCACTAAGCTCTTCGTTGGGTTGTGGTTTTATTTCATTCCTTGGCAGAGAAGACTTTGTGTGAAATCCTTCTGAACAGCTGTTACACTGGGAAACATCTGCCTGGATGGAATTCCTCTCGATCTGAGACTTACAGGACAGAACCGGGTTTGGTGCCGTGCTGCTGGTCAGGGACACCACTGAGCGATGGTCACTTGGGAACGTCACACAACTGGGATCTGGTTTGTGCTCTCCTGCCGGCTGACAGTCTCTGAGGGAAAAGGGAGATGGGCTGTGGTTTGATGGAGGTTGCAATGGGGCAGTCTGCTCACTGCTGGCATCTCTGTTGGCATCTCTGCTGGCATCTCTGCTGGCATAGCTCATCTCGCCTTCTTGAACAGCAGGGTGGGGATCACACTCCCTGCAGCCGGTGGCATCACTGGGCCAAGGCTCTGCCCTTTCAGAGTCAGATGACAGTGTGCTGTTTTCATTGCTCTCACTGCAGTTGATGGCAGCAGAGGAAGGCAGGGAAAGACTTGGGTTCACGGTTGTGTCTGGTGCATCCATGGAAACGTTTGTGCCCTGTGGGAAGCTCACGTGGATGTATTCAGGCACCTGTGTAGACGCAGTTGTCTTCTCTGATACCGAGAAACCAGTCGAGTAGATGGGCCCATTGCTTTGTGCTTTTTGTGCTCTGTGACTTAACTGACCGTCTCCCTCGCCCTTCCTGCCTCCATCCTCCACGTGGTTGGTTATTCTCAGGTAGCAGAGGTCTGCAGATATCAGGTCTTGCTCACAGAGGTTGCCATTGACCTGCAGAGCCTGTGCAGGCTCGGTGGGCATCTCTGTTAATGATTTACTCACTGCCAGCTTCTTCCTCTTAAAGACAGGGCAGTGCTTCCTGAGGCTGGGAGATGTTTGGATGCCCATATTCCGCAGCCCGCCCTGAGCCCTCGGGAAAGTTGGAGAATGAGTTAGCAAAAACTTGTGCTGCCTCAAGATTTCTGCTTTTCCCGCTGGGAACGCCGTGCCCGGGGTGGGATCGGCCTCCAGCTGTGCCGTGGGGTCCTCCTTGAAGCGAACCTGCTGGGATTTGCTCCGGCGGTGCTGGGGGGGCCGCAGCACCTCGGCCGAGTCCAGGCTGTTCCTCTTCAGCAGCACCGGCCGCATCCTCAGGCTCTGCTGGGCTGTTGAGTCACAGTTCAAAGTCTGGAGGTAACGAGTTTCTTTGCGACCCATTTCATTGGTCATCTGACCTGCGTGTTAAGATCCTTCCTACGGTACAAAAGAACATCTCACCCCTGAGGCTGCTCATTCTTCTCCTTGTTATTACTTTTCGTACTCCCTGTAGGGATCTCCTTTCAAATTTGATTGCTGATAAGACCAAACACTAAGGTAGAGGAATTAAATATCAAATTTAAGGGAAGATTTCTCATAGCTAGAGAATGCAGAAATCCTGGAGCCTGAAGCTAACATGGTCTTGGTATTACAAAGCTGCAATAGGCTGTTGCACTTGTGGGTAACTAATTTAAAGGTAAGGTTGAGTCTATGGCTTTCCTGGTGGCCCTTAGTTGGCAGCAGCTCTCCATTAGTGATCCAGCTGTTCCTAGGATGGACCAGTCAGATGTGTTGTATTTTCATGTTGTCTAAACAACAAGCATAATAACTTTGGGGGGTGTTTTCATTTCTGATGCATAGATTTACTGATGGAATATAACCCTTTATAGCAGACTGAATTGCTTTCTTTAGGGAGAGCTTTTCTTCTTCAGCCATCTTTTTAATGTTCCAGTTGAAAATAATGTCCCCAAATAGTGAAGCCAAATGTAACCAGTGCTGACCAGGGGAAAATCCAGCATCCAGTGGGATCCAGGGAGGGAAGTTACTGATGTGTAGGTCTTACTGCAGTTCTTGCAAATACAAGGCCAGTCATATCCAAGGGCTGGTTCAGTTCTGTAAGTTCAGTTCTGTGAATGCTTTGGCATCAGAGGAGAGGTCCAGACTGAATAGCCAGCAAATGCCGAAGAACAGAAAATGATTCCTGGAAATAAAAACACAACAGCTGTAGCTGAACAAACTGGCAAAGAGCATAATTTTCTTCTGCTGTCTCCTAACAACTTTTCATCTGCAGTTGTTCTGTAACTTTGGCAATGAGGTACTTGTATAGAAACTGAAACAGGTTTTATAATTTTCAGGTACCTGAAGTCTTTTTTAATATCACAGAATCCCAGACTATTCTGAGTTGGAAGGGACCCACAAGGATCATCGAGTCCAACACTTAAGTCAATGGCCCATACAGGGGATTGAACCCATGACCTTGGCATTATTATAACCAAGTTTTAACCATATGCAACACAATGCACAAAATAATACTTATATATATTTATATCCAATGGATATAAAATATCATAGGGCTGAATCTGGTCCCAGGTACAGTTCTTAAACAGGCAGATTTGAAAATAGCCATTAAATCCTGACAATTCAAAACCAAACAAGATAAGTGTGAGCTCTTAATTTGGAGGCAAGTTGAAGTTTGAACAGAACCAGATTAGGTTTGCTTTTTCTTCCTTTTTAGATTTGCTTATTTCAGTGTTCAGATTTGAGTAGAATTCCTGGCCAAGGAAAAATTAATTTATTTAAAAGTGTGATTAATGCAGGTCTAACCTTTCTCTGGGGGGATAAAATCTCTTTCCTCTGCCATATCAGTTATTAGGGAATCAGGACTGAGTTGGCTGCACATCCATGTGAGCACACTCAGGTTGCAGCAGGAGGCTGGTCTGGAGAGTTCTGCTTTGCCACCTTTGGCCAGGGCTCAGCATGGAAAAACAGACACTGAACATTTGCAGTGCCCTCCAAATCTTCCATTGCTGAGAATCAGCCAGGATAACAATACAGTCACTATGACCATGTGGTACATGTGTGATAGACTGGCCCACAAATGTGAATTTTCCTACTCCAACTATTCCAGAATGGTCTGAGCCCAGGCTCAGGATGTGCCTTCAGCAGTGCTGGACCAGTAACAGATTTTTAACTGCTCAGTTTCAGAACCCACACCTGAGCTATACCCAAATATGAAGTGCTCTTCCCTGTATTTTTATTAAGTTAAACTAAATCTGAATCTGGCTGCTAGAATAGAACAGTGATAAGAGGAGAAAATTATGCAAAATATGGGAAATTTTCTAAGAGATCTGTAAAAATCCAGCATAGTTTGGGTCTAGGATTACAATGATTTGCAGTATTGGGGCTAAATTCCCAGCCCAGTGTTAATTTACCATCAATTCTGTTTCTCGTTAATTCGCTGGTTGTTTCATTAGCCTTAGTACTTCCATTAGCTCAGAATGTTTTATTTAAAGTTTTAAGTATTACACAGACTTTACCATATTTAATTTATGACAATTGACGAGATGGGTGCAGTGGGAAAGATCTTGTTACAGAATATAACAAACTGTTTTGTGGCATCATTTAGGCACTGTAATATCTTTTAAGCAAAGTAATAATGTGATATTTTTCTATTATAAAGTTTTAGAAGAAAATGACTGTTGGATTATTTCACTGCAGAGAGAAATGCCACATTAAATATTGAGGACATAAATATGTGCATTAACACCCAGTTTTCCTTTGATGATTTGCAAGCATTAAGTCCTGAAATCACTGTGCTGTTTGTGCACTGGAAACAAGTGCCACAATAAACAAGTCCAACAGTTTCTGCAAATAACATTGCACTGCCAAGTTCTGAATTCTCATCTCCCCCACTAATTACTGCAGACCTTTTACAGTTTGTTTGAGAATTTATCCAAATATTGCAGTAGCATTCTCCACTTCCCATCCCAGCTGCTGTGCTCCAGGCAGATGGACTACTTTAAAAGTTATACTTGCCCAATTAATTTCAGAAAGAAGCTTTAGAAAGCTAATCCTTTGTGTTTTAAATACAAGTAAAAAGCCCTTAAGGGTTTTATGAGAACTCTTTCCTTTGGCTGTAGAGGCATGTGAGAGAGATTCCTGAATTCTTAATTTGCAAATTGCTGTTTTAACTCTGTTGGTTTTTATCTTCCTTGGCATCCAGTAGTGTGGGGTTCCTACGAACCATAATGAAGGTTTTGATGGTGTTATTTATATTAAATCAAGCTGAAATAGAAAATATATGGGTAGGAATAGCCAAATATTGGAATTGAAAACACAGACTGGTGAGCTTCAATGAGTTATAGGTGTCTGTGCTTGAGTTAACAAATCAGTGTAACGTTGCCAATTACTGGGCTTAAATAACATTTTTCCCTTGCCCAGGAAGGAATTCCTCACTCTTTGCCAGCACAGCAATTTACAGGTCTTGTTTTGATCATTAGTTCACTGAAAAAAAATCTAAGTATCTGTTGTATAGAAATGCCTTCAATGTATTAACTAATTAATAGCTAAAAGCATAAATCAGTTTTAAATGTATGCCTTGTAATAAGAGCACCAGTTTTGATTAGCTCAGTTGGTTAAAACTTGGTTGTAATAATGACAAGACCATGGGTTCAATCCCCTGTGTGGGCCATTGACAAAAGAGTTGGACTTGATGATCCATGTGAGTCCCTTCCAACTCAGAATAGTCTGTGATTCTGTGAAACCAGTTTTGATAATTAAGATTTCCTGGTATTCCATACGGGCCATGATTTCATGGCCTCACACCCAGCTCTGCAGCCTCTTCCCCCCCATCCCTTCCCTGGGCACTGCCCATCACTCCTGGGGCTTGAGCTCCTCTCCTGCTCCTCCTTTCAGTGGTTGGAGTGTGTCAATCTGACTCACAGATACTGGTGCATTTTTAAAGTTTAGCTTGGCTTGTACTGTTAAAGCAACCCCTGACTTTGAGAATCTCTCTGTGCTTTGTGCACACACCTCCTGATGGTGGTGGTGACTCTTCAGCACAGACTGACTCTTGCTCCAGTGTAACTGGAATAAAGCCCGAGGTGCAAAGCCTGTCCCCTCCAACAACAATGGGACTGGTTTTCCAGCCTGAGTATTGGGGTTTGAGTCCTTAGCAACGCACACACAGCTCAGTTACACGGCCAGGCAGAGGAAATTAAACAACAGAGAGAGTTATATTTTTGAAATAGTTATTCTCCCATCTTTCCTTCCTGATTTCTTCTAGAGTGTCAAATGTGGTTTTGGTCCATATTTCAGTCTAATGAGCAAAGTGTGGGTAGGGGAGTGCAGCTGGTGGGGATAAATGGAACTTATGGGGAATGGCATGAAGTGGAAAACCACAGAGCAATGGGGATTCTGGACGAGTGCAGACATGGGAGTGTGACAGTTCTGGGCTTTTCCTGCAGTTTTGGGAGAAGTAAAATATCTGACGTGGCTTTCAAACTGCACTTGCACACCTTAATTTTCCATTTGACTGGTTAGCTCAAAAAGTAAGTGTTTTTCCTCATAGTGAAAGTGTGATATTTTTAGCATTTGGGGGGTTTTAATGCACACTTTAAGGTCAATATTTCTCGAAAAAAAAATGCTTGGGTACTTTTTCTTCAATAAATATCACTCACTAAAAGCATTTCTGAGGCCTTTCAACTGGAAGATGATCAGTGTAATTTGCCTTGTACTTTTGAGCATCCACACTTTGAATTTCCAGATTCACTCCATGGCAGAGGGTTGGAACAAGGTGATTTTTAAGGTCCTTTCCAGCCCAGCCTGTTCTGATTCCATGAGAGCTGGCAGAGCTGTAAGAACTGTAAGATAACACAGTCAGACTCAGCAGTTTCCTGTCATGTCTGATTTGTGTTCCACCCAGTATAATGTGGATTTTCTCTGACGTGCAGCTGGATGGACATTTTCAGTTTAGAGAGTCAGCTTGATGTCTTCAGCTCTGATTTGTGCTTGATAATAAGCTGTTTCCCAGGTGGGAGAATCCTGATCCTCAATTTCTAAGGAATTCCTGTGACTGTCACTTTCCCTCCAAGCTGCAAATCTTTCCAGTATCCCTAAAATATTGTTGGGAGCAGGGGCTGTGCTGGGGCTGCTGTGAACTGTGTGCTTGTCTGTGGCTGCAGAGCCCTCACTCCACAGGCAGGTTCCCCCCTGCTTTCAAAACAAAAAAATACAACCTGAAATGCAACTTTTTGAGTTAAAAACTCTGAACTCAAGCTTTAAGTGCTTTGGTTTGCATTTGCTTTATTTCCAGTTTGTTTTCTGTCTCCACCAGAAACTTCAGCAATAGCTGTTGGCCAAGCTGATTGTGTAGCCACATCTCTTCTTTTTATAAAACTCGTGTTGGTTTTATTCCCCAAAGAAGTGAGAGATGCTGAGGATAAGTTTAGAGATGCTGAGGATAAGTTTAGAGATGTTGAGGATAAGTTTAGAGATGCTTCTGAAATCCCTGGGGACTGCAGTGAAACACAAATCACCTGCAAGCAAGAAGAGCCAGGAGATGGATTTGAAACCATTGGAATTGGATGGTGCTTAAAATTCTCTCCTTTTCCTGCCCTTCCTTCTTGCAGAAGGAATGGATGGAAATGTGCTGAAAGTTACTGGAGAACTGTAAGGAGGCTTCTGAAGGGAATATTTTCAGAGGAAAAAGGATGACACATGCAGGGCCTGTAAAGGAAAATCAATCCCCCAGAAGTGCAAATTTGCAGCTTATTGTGATACACAGGAAAGAGCTGGCAGGGAACAGGAAAGATGAAACTTCTGGGAGAGGTTGTGAAATGCCTCTGTGTACAGGGGCCAGTTGTTGATCACAAGGAGTCTTATTGCTTTGGGTGCTGCAGAATAAAATTTTTGTGAAGGTAAATGAGTTTGTTGTAAGAGATGGACTAATTATTGTAGCATGGTTTTGTATCTGGAGTTTTCCCCAGTGCACAGCTTGTCTTATGTAATACTCTTCTCTCACTCTAATTGGGCAGGACACAGAATTTCTGCTCCTGGTGCTGTGCAGGGCCACAGAGGAGTTCTCTGTGTGTTCCTCTCCCTGCTCAGATCTTCCTACGGCAATACTTTGGTTAATGCTGAACGAGCTTTACTGGAGTTTGGCTGAGAAATAAGGACTGAAGAAAAAGGCATGAAGTTCTTTCAGAAATGCTGCTTTGTGATCCCCTCCAGGTGGGCTGGAGGGCACTGGGGCAGAGGATCCAACACAGATGAGGAACACAGGGCAGGGTGGAAGCTCCTGTCCTCAGGAAGGGAACCTTGCAGGGATGGAAGGGATTCGAGGGGTTTGTCTCTGGTTAATTTTACAGCAAGATCAGAAAATTCCTTCAGGTCGATGAGACTGGGTGGGGAAGATGCTTCAATATTTACTGCAGCAGGAAAATGGACGTAGCTAAGCAAGTTTGAGGAGTGCAAATTGAGTGTGGTTTGCCTGTAATTTGACTGAGATGATGCAATGCCATCCTGCATGAAGTGCTGAAAATGAAGTGAAAGACAAAACTATGATGATCTTATTTCTCAATATAACTTGCAGGGTTATGATACTTGAAATTCCTTTATTCTACTCTAATAAAAATATGAGTTCTTTTCCTTTGAAAAGATGATACATTCCATTGGCTGCTTCAGGAAAAAAAGCTTCATGGATTAGAAAACGTTTTTATCTCAGTATTTCTTCTGGAGCAGCCATTGGAAATTGTTCATGCAAGCTTTAGTGTCAGGAGGTAAGACACAACCCTGTATTCACTTAAGAGGAAAGTATTTCAGTCACATATTTATATATAGTACACAAGCTGGATTTTGTTTCAGCGTTAGTTTGCAAAGACAAGTGTACTTAAAACTGAGAAATTTCTCTTGAAGAACTGCTTGGATGCCTACACGGAGATGGAATTTATCCAATGTGACAGGTTGGGGAGCTGGAAAGGCTCCAAAAAGCTGGTTCATATCACAAAATTTCAGTGCTCTTTCTTAGCAGCTCAAAAAATACTGCTAAGTACTGGATGTTTGTGTCGAAGTATGCACACATCTTACACCTTGGCTTACCCTGGGTTTGTATTCAGATGTAAGGTGCTGGCAGATCTATATGTACATATTTCTATAGGTGGCCTGTGCATAGGCAGGTTCACACATTGGGGTATGACAGAGAGGGCTGCTGGGCAGAGCTCAGCAGTTTGGTCTCTGAAGGATTAACTCATAAAACTGACCTTTAAAACTTCCTCCTTGGTTGTCAATTATAACAAGTCTGCCTGTTGGAACAGCCAAACTTCCCATTTCTGCTGAGCAGCAAATTTCAAAGCTCCATTTGTGGGTTCCACTGCCCACCACTGAAAACCAGAATACAATCCCTGCTAAACACTGGGACTTAGAACTATAGAATCAGAATCAGTTGGGTTGGAAAAGACCTCCGAGATCATCAAGTCCAACCCTTGGGCCAACTCCAGTCCCTTTACAAGATCATGGCACTCAGTGCCACGGCCAAGCTCAGTTTCAAAACCTCCAGGGATGGGGAATCCACCCCCTCTCTGGGC
>JAWWEV010000029.1:3705251-3738166 GCA_035583235.1 Hafferia zeledoni | reverse complement strand
GCCATGATCTGGTAAAGGGACTGGAGTTGGACCAAGGGTTGGACTTGATGATCTCGGAGGTCTTTTCCAATCCAATCCATTCTATGATAAACCCCTTTGTGACTTTCAGCAAATTCCAGTGAAAACACAGGATTAGAAATCAAGTCATAGCTATCAGCATTTTGACTTTAGGAATTGGGAAAATTAAAATATTTTGTTCTGAGGAAGCTTGAAAGAAGTTTTGAGATATGAAGCTCATAGTATTGTGTGGAAGTTTGAGAGTTCTGTAATATCTGCTTAAACACCTGCAGAATGTAAAAAATAACATTTCTTGCACTATTTCTTCCTGTCAATTGCCTGTGTTTCTAGAATGATTAGAAAATTTTGATGCTAATGTGTTTTCTTACTATGAATTCCCAAGGGAGGAGTCCTAGGTAACATCATAAGCTTGTTAGCAGTCTTAAGGTGATATTGGGATGTATTTTATTATATAGAAAATTTTCTTGTCACAGTGTGTGTTTCCATGAGGGGTTTCATAACTGATGCAGCTTTTTCTCCAGAGCCTGCCTGGGACAGCTTTTGAATGATCCTTTTTGAGTTCTTGGCATGTTTTTTTCATCTCACAAGAGCCTGAATATTATTTATTTTTGCACACATGAAGGGATTTATCAGCATTTGCAGTACTTCAACTTCAGAAAGAGTACAGTCCAACACCTTAAGTAATCCTTGTGTTGATCTGTGTCTGGTTTGCTTTCAGAGTCACTTTGTGGCGTGCATGACAGCCATCCTGAACCAGATGAGTGACCAGCATTATTCAGTGTACATTGAAACTTTTCAGACAAGCTCAGAACTAGTGGTGAGTACTAAGCAGTCTTGGAGTTGATAATTTTAAGTATTTGATTTTTTGTGAGAAAACAGTAGGTTTGTTGGGGTTTGAGTGTCTTGTCTAATTCTTCCTAGAATGAATCCTTTCTGTACATTTTCTGCCTCTGTGCCATTGTGTTGCCTCCCTCTTCTAATGGTGCTGTTGGACAATATCACAATCAGAAATTTGGAAAGACACAAATGTCTCTGTTGTTGACACTGAGGTGGTGATGCAATGACCAAGAATAAGTAATAGGATCTTTGTGTTAAACTGTTTTGAGGAGGGAAAAAAAAAAGCCAAACCAGCAAAAACGCCAATAAAATCAATCCTTAACTAGTTGAACCCTCCCTCCTTCTCTGTTATTTCCCACATGGTGATCCATTTCCACTTCTCACTTTGCTGAGCCTCCTCCTGCTCCAGGTAACATTGTAAGATAAATACAGTGAATTTCCTGTTCCTGCAGCTGTTTATGGCAGAATTTCATGATCCTTTGGGTACATTCTGGTTTGTGCCCTGTTCTAGGGCACTCTGTTCTAGGGGGTTTCCATTTTGCTAAGTCTGTCTTTTTACACCCCTAATAAAACTCTGAAGGAACTCATGGTTATGACAAAGGTTTAGGTTGCACCTTCAGTGCAATCATGGAATTTGCCCATGGAGGCACAATTTGCTCTTGCCAAGAGCTGACCATTTTCCTTTCTTTCTTAAAGTCATAGTGAGGCTATAACTGGAATGGTAAATGTGGACTAAATGGACCAAGTAAAAAAAAAAAAAATCTAGTGTTTTTCAAATCTATTTATTCTTCATGCGCAATGACGCTCTTTCCTTAATTCATTTAAAAAAAAAAAAAACCACCAAAACAAAAACACTTTAAAGTACTATAAAATTTTTGTTCAGTTTATCTGAATATATTTTCTTAAGATTCCAAGGTAATAACTTCAAAGTAATGGCTTTTAGCTTTCATTTGGAATCTGAGACTGCTGTTGTACAGGACTGCACTTCCAGTCTTGGCCTTACTGAAATCCCCAGGAATTCTTTTATTGACTTCACTGGGAGCAAAGCAGAGCCCTCCATCCCCCTTTATTAGTCACAGCAGAAACACTCAAAGCTGTGTGTTCCACAGCCACAGGCTGACTGCCCTCTGTTCTTCTAGGACTTCCTGATGGAAACCTTCATAATGTTCAAAGATCTGATTGGGAAGAACGTGTACCCATCGGACTGGATGGCGATGAGCATGGTGCAGAACAGGTGAGGTGGGAGGGGGGCTCAGGGCTCCTGTTCTGTGCACAGACTCACTTCATGTCTCACCAAAAGCTCTGCAGTGCAGTCCAGGAGGGTTCTACCACTCCAGTTTGGGAATGCCACAAGCCCATCTGATGTGATGTACAGACAGTCCATTAAATAGTGTGTTTCCTGTGCCTTAAGTCCACTTACAATGGAAAGGAAAAGGAGTTGTGTTTAACAGTGAAGTGGAAGTTCATAGTTAGTGTCTTGGTTTTGTCCTGGCCTTCAGCTTGAGCCACCTCCCATTTCCCCTCCTTCTCCCCCTGCTCCCCAAAGCAGGGAAAAGGAAAGGAAAAAAAAACTTGAAAGAACTACGTCTTGAAGGTGCACAGGTTCCCATTAACTTAGAAGTCCACAGGTGCTGTTTGTTTGAAATGTCACAGTCTTGTAATTTTACTCTCCCTGGTTTATAATGTTAAAAAAGAGAGGACAGAGGATCCTTAATAAAGTTGAAAACCTCCTGGCAGGCCTCAGGTGTCCAAACCTCACTCTGTGGTGCCCAAATCTCAATTTGTGGGGCCCAAACCTCACTTTGCCACACACTGATGATCTTGCAGAGGGAGCACTGACCCCTCCTCTGAGCTGGGCAGGTGCAGATCTGCTACTGAATGTGTCTATTTTGTAAATCACAGGAGTTTCATCCCACTTTTTCCTCTGTATGAGCCAGCCTTTGGTCTATAAGGTGAAATATAACTCAGTGCACATTCATTATTATGTTGCTGCTACTGAAATTTGTGATTATTTTTAATTTAGCAAGAATTGTTCTAAGAAAGTGTCAGTTTAGTACTAAACTGCAGGGCACGTGTGAGCACATCAAACCTTTCTTATGCAAAACTGTTTCTCTTGGCTAGAAAATTCTGCTCCCATCTGCATTAGCCACAAGTATAGGATTATTTTATTCTTTGGGGGCAGGAATTTTCCTCCTTGTTCAAAGAATAGGCCTTGGGGGTTGGGGCTTCGCCTGGTGGTACCTTTATTGCCTCAGGAACTGGCAACAAAAATCCCTTTGTGGGACTGTGATGTGGCCATAATGCCCCCAATGACTCTCAGCCATGTGGGACAGGTTGGTCCAGGCAGGTTTTATTGCTCTGGGCCTTATCCTGAGTAAAGAAAAATAGTCAGAATTGAAAAAAGCATTTAGGTCCTTTCTAACAGTTCTTCTGCAAACACATTGCTTACCTAAAATGACTTGGCACTGTTTATACTCCTTGATTATGTGGCTGTTCTCAAGAATGCATAAGGAAATGAGTTATTGATCTTGCTTTTATGTCTTAATTTTATGTTATATCAGCAATTGGGAGGGAGGATTTCTACCAGGTTTTATAGGAATTTTGGTTTGTTTTTTTCTTTGTTCAGGTGGGTTTTTTGAGGGAACTCTGAAATAAATTGAAGACTAATTTAGATTTCTAGATCTGCCTTGTTAACATTCCTTACTTTGAACCAGAGAAGCAGCAGAGAAAAGGTCACAAGGAATCAGGCTTGGGTCTCTTATAATAATATGAGAGAAGAAAAGAAAATTAAAAAAAAAAAATCAAGAAACCAAACACAGAAAGTGTCAGCACAGCACAGGTTTTGCATTCTTAATTCCCCTGGTGTGGGCAGGAGGCTCCATGCAGATCTTTTTGAACACTGGAGAGTGTGTTTTACCTGAGTTTGCAAAAAGCTGCTTTAGGGCTGTGGGGCTCATCTCTGTGCCCCCTGGCCAGGGGCAGGTTCTGCTGGCACTTGTGCCCTTCAGGCGTTCAGCAAAGCCTGAGAGTCTCCTCTGCATCCTCTGGGGTGTTGTGGAGTGTGCTGGTTTAAATGTAAACCAGCAGGAGAAAACAAACTCAACACAAAAGAGATCACAAGTCAGAGCCACAGTCTAATAACAATATCACAATAAATGCAATGGCACAAAGAGAAATTGGTCTCAACCCACAAAACCTAGAAGTAGAAGCCAACCCCCTGGGGCACGAACACAATGGTGCTTGTTGGCTCCTGTGCTCAGACCCATGTGGTTCCCCCAAGTCCAAAGCAAAAGGGAGTGGAAAACCTGCTGGTGCAGATGATGGTCACAGTCTGGTGGAGAGTGGTGGTCACAGTCCAGTCGAGAGTGGGGGCCTCCTCCTGTCGACGTTCTGATCCTTCTCCAGATCTGATGAGTGGTTCCCCAAGGTCTTCAAACCCCAATATTATGTACCCTCAGGTGCAGGTGGGAGCCCCCACTTCCTTCCCCAGGGCAGGGAGTTCCACCCTGGGGGATCTGACTCCGGCAGTCAGGGGGGATTTTGGAATCGTTGCTGGCCCCTGAGCAGAGCTGAGCCCTCAGGTGGGTGTGGAGGTGCCAAGGAGTCCCTGCAGGGCAGTTCTCCAGCTCCTCTGCCAGGCTTCTTTCCCAGCCAGCTCCCAGCCTGAGGGCTCAGCTGTGCCCTGGGCAGCTGCTGCCAATGGGCCATTGGGAACAGTTCATGGGAAATGAATAGAGGGTTTAGAATGCCCAGCTTTGGTCACCCACACACAGGGATAAACTGGTCCCACATGCTGAACTAGGACATGGAGCTTGCAAGAAAAGTGGGAGTTGGAGGAGTTTTGCTGGAGAAGATACTGCAGAAGATGTACAACAAGAATATTTATGGAGAGGCAGAGGAAAGGGCAGAACAGCACCAGCACTGCAGGTTTGGTCCTGTTTGTTGAGGAGGCCACTCTAATTCCTGTTACATGTAACTAAAGACAGTGTATGACTGATAGCAGGGATATTTCAACTAAAATTTAGGTGTCTGGCAAAGCTCAGGGGCAAAGAAAGACAGAAAGCTCAACCTAACACACCTTACTTAGGTAAGCTTTGCCTGTATCAGGATGGAATGACTTCACTCTGATTACTTTAAATCTAAAAACATGCTGTTTGCTTTTAGAGCATGCTCTGATTCCCACAGCCCCCTGGAACGAGGCACAGGCTCTGTGTGCCAGTCCCACTGGACAGCCAGGAGTCAATGAGCAACAGAGAAGGAAAAAGGGCAAGGAAATACCTTGTTTTGTTGGTTTGTCTTTTTTTCCCCCCTCTTCCATTAACAGCAAACTGGCAAGAACACTTTTTTGTGGCATACTAGCTGGGGCAGAACACTGTGGGAAACAGTAATATCATCATTGAGGTCATGAGGATATAAAATCAGAGCTATTTTTGTGATCCTCCATGGTAGATTTAATTAACTTTTGTTCTAATTAAGGTTGCTTACTGCACACTTCTTACTAGTTGCTACTGCTTGTATGTGCACTTTCTTCCACTCAGGACACTTAGATATTGGCTATTAACTTATTAAAAGCAGTAATTCTTAGGAACATGGCATTTGTGGGAAAATGCTTTTCTGGTTTAGGTAATGCCATGTTTAACTTTTTTAACTTTTTAACTTCCAGCTGTTCATAATTTTAATTTAGAGTTATATAATTCCTCCCAGGGAATTCATGGATCTTGTTGTCAACATGAAGTGCAGATTTGCTGAGCAAAAGAACTCAATGGTGTGAGCTGATAAAGGGAAAGTATTCAAATTCCTTCCCTGTGTCCATCTGGGCTTTGCTTGCACAGAGTTTGAAAGTATTGGATCTTACCATAATCAATACCTGATATCAGTGTGGTCTCTGTCCAATCTGGAGTGGCTTAGTGAGCACCTTGAATGTTTGTGTGTCCTTTTAAATTGGTCTTTGAGCCTTGCCCACATTCTATTTAGGCATTTTAAACAAAAGGAAAGAGTGTTTCACCAGAACGTTTCTAGGTCAGTTCCTGTTTGCTGAAAAACTGTGAGATAACACTGTAGGGTATTTTCTAACACCAGTAGTTGGGCTTTCTCTAAAATATGTTTTCATTCCCTGTGTATCTGAGTGTCCTCAAACATATATGAGAGTCAAGTCTTCCCTAGCGCTTTTTAAGCCAAACTTGAAAGGTTTAGCACTTCAGGTATTTGGCAAAAGAGCTGGAATTGTTGTCAATTTTCTTTCATTACAGCTACTAAAAATAGTCACTACTTGTTGGTGAACTGCTTTGTGACACCCTCAAGACCTGGTTCTCATGTTAGTCACGTGTTGGAGCAGCATTAACTCAGCACAATCTCCCTGTGGCCTCTTTCTGAACACCACCTTTGAATAGGAACACCCCTGGACAGGTTAAAGACCAGGCTGGACAGGGCTTGGAGCCACCTGGGCTAGAGCAAGGTGACCCTGCCCGTGACAGGGGGTAGAACAAGGTGAGATTTAAGGTCCCTCCCAGCTCACACCATTCTGTGAGTCTATGATTTCAAATTGAAAGACAGAAAGACCTCAAAGTGATTCAAATATTAGAACTGCTTCTCAGTCTTCTGTTTCTCTGTTGGTGGAAATGAAAGCTTGTCATATTTAAAAAAAAGAAACCACAAAAAACCAACTAACCCCAACACAACCCCAAAATGAGTAGTTTAGATAAGTTTTACTCTTTTTTTTTTTCTAAGATGAAGTTACAATTCCTTTCTGTGCTATGGTTTATTTTGCACAAAGAAGGCAGAATTTAGAAGACTGATCTGCTGCACACAAGTAACTTCCCTTTGATCTCATTTTCCTCTGCAACTTTTGAGTGATTTGAACATCCCTAATAGAAATGCAGTTGTTTTTTTAAGGGCTTGAATTTTCAGGTGGGCAGAAGGTGTTTACACACAGGCTTAGGGAGTATTGCAGAACTTTGTAAGTTTAATATGTGAAAAAAATATTTTGAGCAACAAGCATAAATGTCTAATGAAAATATTCCTTTATACACACTTGCACAAAAGGGTAAGTGAAGTATTTTAACAAGTTCAGGCAGTTTTTACTGTTTAGTTATGGCTTTAACCGTGTTTGGTAATAGGATGTAGTGAAAGTTTAGCAATAGGATGTGTCCTTGGATAGTTTGGTTTTGCCACCAAACCAAAGATGTCCTTGCTGAAATACAGCTTCCCTGTTAATATAAGGTCTCTTTCAGAGGGAAATTTATTTATTTATCGGTTTCCCTGCTGGGTTACCTTTACACAGTGTCTCAGTGTCCTTACATTTGTATGTCCTTGCCATTAAATCCAGGTTACTCTGTTTCCTCAGTGTTATCAAATTGGTATTTCCACTCCAGCCCATCCAGGTTATTCTGTTTCCTCAGTGCCCTTCTCAGTCAGGACAAAGGGCTTGAGGTCAGTGCTGGGCACCTGGAATAAGGCAAAGAGAAGAGGCACCTGTTTCACTGTGGCTGTTGGAGAGCTCCAGCTCCAGCTGTGTGTGATGTGTGGGGGTCAGTGAAGGCTTTGCTGTCACTCCAGCCTGGCACAGAGCAGCCCTTTCCCTGCAGCTTTGCCAGCCCCTGGAACCAGCTTTGCCAGCCCCTGGAACCCCCTTTGCCAGCCCTTGGAAGCAGCTTTGCCAGCCCATGGAACCTGCTTGGCCAGTCCCTGGAACCCCCTTTGCCAGCCCTTGGAACCAGCTTTGCCAGCCCATGGAAGCAGCTTTGCCAGCCCTTGGAACCAGCTTTGCCAGCCCCTGGAACCCCCTTTGCCAGCCCTTGGAACCAGCTTTGCCAGCCCCTGGAACCTGCTTGGCCAGCCCCTGGGACCCCCTTTGCCAGCCCCTGGAACCAGCTTTGCCAGCCCCGGGAACCCCCTTTGCCAGCCCTTGCAACCAGCTTTGCCAGCCCATGGAACCCCCTTTGCCAGCCCCTGGAACCAGCTTTGCCAGCCCCTGGAACCCCCTTTGCCAGCCCTTGCAACCAGCTTTGCCAGCCCATGGAACCCCCTTTGCCAGCCCCTGGAACCCCCTTTGCCAGCCCCTGGAACCCTCTTTGCCAGCCCCTGGAACCCCCTTTTCCAGTCCCTGGAACCCTCTTTGCCAGCCCCTGGAAGCCCCTTTGCCAGCCCCTGGAACCCCCTTTGCCAGCCCTTGCATCCTGCCAGCACCAAGCACTCCAAGATGCTGACTCTGCTCCAGCTCTGCGTGGTGCCGTTGTTATCCATGTGGTGGAATTATCCACCTACCACGAACCTAAACACTTAATTATGCCGTGGCTGCAGCAGATAATCCTCCCAGCAAGACAGGCAGTTGCACATCGTGGTTGTGCTGCACAGTGGATGCCTGTTAGCTTTTGACTGCAGCCATTTATTTAGGCTTTTATCAAAAATGCAGAGAGAAAACCCGCTGTGAGATCCCCCATTCCCACTCCCACTGCAGAGCATCTCATTTTTCCTGCCATCAACTGCTGGGATGCTCCTGCTCCTTGACTAGGAGGCTTCTGAACTAAAAGAAAAGTCTCCAGTGGAGAGAACAGCTCAACACAAAAAACCCCCCCAAAACAGCTCAGTAATCTGATGTTCTCAGAAAGTCAGTAAAACAAAATGTTCCTTTCCCAGATACAACTTTGACCTTCATAGAGAACCCTCTGAGCTTCTTTGCCTGTGGCCTGCTATAAAATAGTTTTTGTATGTTTTCAAGCATTTTAATTTTAGTAAAACATGTGGGTATTAAGACAATGAGGAATATTTTCCCCTCTGTGGAACATATGTGCAAATTAGTGAAAAAAAGATAAAGAAATTAAGAGATTACCCATAAAAACTGTTCTAAGTATGTCACTACAGAGAAGACTGAAAATTCAGTATTCATAATTTTCATCAGGTGTTGTAAATGCAGTTGAGGAGCTTTCTGTGCTCCCCCTTTCTGCTTAACTTTGACCAGCACATCCCATCATACAAAATATTCAGGAAATAAAATATATGCAGTTTTCTCATCTTTAACATTACTTTGAACAGTCACTTTCATGTTTTGAAACAGCAGCATCCCAAAATAACCCTGCTGGTGTATTTTGCATCTGCTGCATAATGATCTCTTTGAAAAGGCCTCCTGTGCTGATTCAATGCAACCTGGTCTGTGTTGCTGCACTTTGGGCTGGGCAGGGGGGAGTTAATCAAGTTAATCACTCAAGATGAGCTGCAGAGGCACCTGCAATTCCAGGTTTGTTCTCAGCTTCAGAAAAAGCTTCCCTAAAAGGAAAGAAGTTATGGATTCCACGGAAAAGGCCTCACTCCCTAAAGATTCTTCTCAACAAGAATATCTGGAAAATCAAGAGCACACGTGATGTGTTGAACTAGAACAGATTTAGTGCAAGGGTTTCAAATACAGAAAGACTATGGAAGAGGGGAAAAGAAGAGCAAAGCCCAAATTGAGTTTTTTTAAAGTTTTATGGTGAGATTATGAAAAAAATACAGAGGTACTGGAGAAGAGGAGGAGGGGGATTTAAACAAAAAAATAAGAGAAAAAGAAGAAGTTGGTTATCCACACTCACTGAATGTAATTCTCCAATTTTAATCCCTTGACTTGTGAATAGTCCCTAGAAATATCCATGGAAATGTGTTTACTGAAGTGTCATCCCTGCACCACCCTTAGCTATATAGAAATGAGCACTAAATTATATACAAATGATACACAAATGTGATAGAAATGATACACAAATGGTCCAGTAAGGGTGAATTAGTGCCAGCAGGTGAACAGCAAAAGGCAGTGGAAGAATGGAGAGGCAAATTCACAATATCAATTCAAACTCCCTTCAGAAGTGAAGGCTGTGGGAGTTTATTGGTGTGTGACATCCCAATATAACCACGCTCAGTCATTACATTCATCTTTAAGAATTTGCTTTCATCTTTGAGTCTTATTCCCAGACTTGATGTGGTGATTTTAATTTTTTTCCTTAATTGAGAATATTTCTACTATGCAAAAAATTGGCTGGAATGCACTGAAAAAGCAAAGGAGACTGAAGTGAGAAGGAACTCTCAACACAAGGCAAATTACTGAGAGTACCTTTCAAGCCAAGTTACTTAGAGCCCATTCTGACACTTTTTGTACACTTTGTTTTCAAGCTGTGAAGTTCCTTAAAGCTGCAAAACATCCCATTTCAGGGGTTTGGCAGAAATTTGTACCCAACATGCAGTTTTGAAAATGTGTGTCAGTTCCTACCTGAGAGCTGAGCAGTCAAAGAATGGCTGAGGTGATGCTGAAGGAAAAGCTTTTGGCCAGGTCTGGAGGTCTCCCTGGGCAATTCACTGGTGTGGCACAAAGACATTGCCCAGCCCTGAATTTCCCTGGGATTTCCTGGTGCTGCTGCCAAATTAACTCTGCCACGGCACAGCAGGCACCACTTTGGATGCTTGGCATGGCATTCCAGGTAAACCTTCAGATCATGCCAATAAGGGAAATGGATTGTACATAACAATCGACTTATAATTGAGTCAAGAATAGAGGGACAGTTTGGAGCTGCTGTTTTTCTGACCATGTTTGGTTACATTCTGGCTGTACGTGGAAAAATAATTGGGGAAAATGACAGTCATTTTATCATTAGCATTTGATATGGATGGCACAAAAAATTATTCTTCAGTCTGTAGTGAAACTGAGCTGACCCAGGGGAGAAACATGATTAAATTATGCTGCTTTCTTTGCACCTCTGGCCGTATTTTCCCAGTTACCATGGAAGTGGTGTTGCTTCCCAAGTGTTGCCATGACTGTGCTCTTAATGACTAGGTGGCCACAAGGTTTTTAAATATTGTTTCCATCTTGCATTGCCCTTCCTTTCTAAATCGGTGATTGCTTGCCACGGGATTAGGAGATAATTTCTGCTGTTGCTTTGTAAAGATTTTCATTATTCTCTTTTTACTTGTGTTCTCAGGCTCTCTCCTGCTGCTCTCTGTTGGTCACTGAAGCAGTTTCTGGGTGGTTTTAATCTCTCCTGTCACACTGCTGGCTTGTCTGATCTCCTTTGTGTGCCTTTGTCACCTGCCAGCATTAGTTTCTAGTTGCTGATCACTGTTTCAGTCCTGGGCAATGATCAGCTTTGGGGGTTGGCTCTGACCCACTTTTGAATCTTCTCTTTATGTAACGTGTCTTCTTCTGGCCTGGCACTTAAGAAGGAAGAGAAAAGGTGGCAGAAGCCTACAGGAGAATTATTTGACTTCAGCTGCTTTCCTCTTGTGTTTGCTTTATGTTAAAATACCCATCGAGTATCTTCTGCACAGAGTTTTATGAGGGTGCTACTAATAAATGAACATAAATACTGTGGGAGTATAATTTTGGCTCTGCTATTCCCTGTTCCATATTTCCTGGAGTTATAATACTGGCCAAACATTGTCTATCAGAACTCAGAAAAGGTCTTCAAAAATAATGGTCAGTGTGTCTCCCAGACTTTCAAAGAATTTCCCTCATATTCCTCATCTGCTCAAGTGCAGAATTCACTGATGAAAGTGCTGATTGAGCAGCTTTGGGGGTTGCAAAAAACATCTGCCAAACTGAAGCTAATGTGACTCCTGCTGACTTGAATTTGTGGGCAAACTCTCTGAAGGAAAGGGTTTGTGGAGAGAAGCTCCGAGTTGGAAAAATTGTCTGTGCCTTCATTGGTTTTCAGACGGGATTAAAAAAAATATGCCAACATTTTAATAGTTTCTTTCAGTAGGAGCTTTCACAACACAGGAAATACATTTTTTAAACCTTATCTCTAATTTTCTGCGTCTTATTAGCCAGTAGAAGTTTGTACTTGATTCATTTTTTCCACCTGCCATTACATCAGTGCAATCCCAGCTTGAGCAGACACAGCAAACAAGAGTTGGAGTTGGTGCTCATAAATACCAAAGGGAATTAATTCAGCCTTCCCCTCAGTCTCTGGGTTACTCATCCCAAAGTTGAAGCAATGAACTCCCCAGTTTTAGTCATGGGAACCTGAAAGGACATTGAAAAGCATCTCAGTGGTGTTGGGCCACTGCTTTAAAAAGAATTCATGAATAAGAGTCTGAGGAAAGGTCTATTCATGATTTTGGAGAGGTTTTTGATTCTGTATCTGATTTATGCACCTTTCCTGAAATAATTTTGGGGTCCAGAAGTGTCCTGTGTGTGGAATAGGGTGCAGGAACAGCCCAGTTTTTGCCAAACCACCCAAGAACAGTCAATGTGACTTGAAGGTTTTATTTGGTTGGGTTTGGGGGGGTTGTTTGTGTTTGGGGTTTTTTTACTGGAATCATCTCTTTGTTTTATGCTGCAAGGAGCTGATGTACCAATTCTAACTAGTTTGCTAAAAATAACTTGCAATTCCAGATCTGCATTTTAGGTTTATCTCCTATTTACACTTCAAAAGCAAGGACAACATGCAGACCTATTTTACTGTTAAACAGAGAGTCATCATCCTGTAAGGAATAGCCTTGAAATCCTACTTTGATCCACATGTTGTTTATGAATACAGAATTCTTTCCATCTTAGTCTCTCTGTTTTATTTAGTTTGAGGGAGAATCAGTTTGAAATCAAATCTTTATCTTAAGGTGACTTACAAATTTTTTGTCTGTCATAAATAATTTCTGTGTGTTAAAATAGTTTTCAATCCCTGTTTAGAACAGTTATCTGAGTGTTTGAAACTAAATACAGATACACAGGATTCTATTCATTGGGCTTTCTTTCAGGTCAAAATTTGTCAAAAATGTCTGTGACAATACAATAAAGTAGAAGGAGCAGGAAATTCAAGAAGATAAAGGATATTAGAGCAGCTGAGCCAGGGCAGTTCTGCTGTTGTCCTAAGCCAAAACAAGTATCAAAACAAGTATATCAAAAGCAAGTATAAAAATTCTGGGTTTATACCCAAATTTAGCCCTGAGACTTTGGGCTTTGAAGATGATCCATAAATCTTCAGGCCCAAGAGTTTGGTATGAACTGTCCATGAGAAGCATCAATCTCCATAAACTCAGGAAGTATCATGGGAGTTATTGAGGGAAAAGGAATTCAACACTTTTAGAACAGGATTATTTAAGCTGATGAGAAATTAATTCTGCATTAAGTGAGCCTAGAAAAGTTATCATGATTAAATATCCAAAAGAACCTATTTGTAGCTTTGTGTGATGATTAAAATTAAAGGAAAATGTGAATATTAAAGACAAGCAACATGGCATGACATTTTCTGTGAGAGAAAGGAAGATCCTGTCCTGTGGTCAGTGCAGTTCAGCACAGTCTAACAAAGCAAAGCTGAGCAGCAATCCCCAGGCTGAGGGGAAAGGAAAACTCCAGTGTTCTGTTGCAGAAAAAGTGAAAGTCAGTTATTTTACACTGTGACAAGAGAGTCCCAGGCAGTAATTTGCCCCAGTACCTCCTCCTGCAGTCAGACAGGACACACTGTGCTCCTCTGGGCTGGGCTGGGACACTCTGACCATCTGTCCCTGCTGCAGCTCCTCCACTCTGTCAGTTATAATTGATAACTGATGTAATTAATAATCACAACCAGTCAAATGACTTTATTTCTCTAATTTTGGATTCAGTGTTTAATTCTTGACATAAGACTATGACGTCAGTAATAAGGAAAACTATATTTTCTCTTGTTTTCATCACAATCTCAAACTGTTTTATAAATACTTGTGGTTGCTTAATTAATGCCTTTTTTAGGTGAAAGGGGAGACTGAGGCCCATGGAAACAAATCAGTGGGGCAGGACACATGGCATTGGCAGGAGCCAGGAATAGAATCCAAACCTACTGCCTAAGTGACTCCAATGACAGGAATAGAGACACCCTTTAGGCAAAATACAGATGCATGAAATTGTTTGGAACTTGACAGCCTGGAAATATTGCATGTTCCCTGAAAATGTGTCATTCCAGTCTGTCAGATAAAAATATCTGTGAGAGGGAAAGGAATAGTCACAGAAGGCAGCTTACATATAATCATATTGTATAAAAACCTGTAAATATTTTTATATTACCAGTAAATTTTACTGGGCATTAAATACCTCAGTATTTTTCAGGTGTCCTTGAGACTTTCTATGTGTGGCAAACATTGAAGCACAAGCTCTTCCAAAAAATGCTCAAGACAGGAATATATCCATATTGTCAAATAGATTTACAGTCATAAATGTCATGTGTGTGTAAGTTATGATTATTTCTACCATATCTTGCATGATATTTCCATGCTAAGAGTAAAATATGTAAAAGTGTGGGATGATTTTAATGCAAGACAATCCACACCAGCCCAGAGTCTGCCCAAACTGGCTATTTAGGTGACTTATTTCAGCACAGGTGTTAGAGTAGTGAAAATGCACAGAATTTGGGAAGTCAAAAAAGCCTCAGAAGGGGAGGACCCTCCTCCTGCTCCAACCAAAGAGTTGGGGAGTGAAGGGAAATCTCCTCTCAGAGCAACTGGAGCTGAAGGACTTGCTCCTGTGAGCTGGCAAGAAGCAGATGTAAATCCAAGGGTCTAGAGCAAGACAGAAAATACAGAAAGACAGACCCTGAAAAGGCCTTGCCCTGAAGCTCCTGCTGGGCACAGTGATGGGGGTGATGGCACAGAGTGCCATGTGGGTGCCTGTCATTCTGCCCCTCCCTGGGGCTTTTGGGGCTGCTTCAAGTAGAGCACTCTGCTTTTAGAATCCCTTTCCTTTGCAGCATCTGGAGCTGTTGGTGCCAGGAAGAGGCAGCTCTGAGGAGATAAATGTACCTGTGTGAGTGGATTGTTAGGGAGGAACGGGTTTATTTTCCTGGGGGCAATGAGGGACAGTTTGCAGCAGAAATCCCATTTTCCAGAGTAAGAGCTGATCACATTAAAGGTGGAAGAGCAAGTGCAATAGTCTGAGAACCAGCAGTGGGTGCCCAGGGCACTGTGTGAGCAGATGCTGTTCAGCCCAGTGAGCACAGCCTGCAGGGCCATGATGGAGCAAAATCACATGGCTTGAACTTGAGTTGACTTGGTGACACTCTGCTTTTCACAGCTGGCAGGATTAGCTGTGCTGGTGTTACAAGCTGAGAGCAGAGCATGCCTTGGACCCCTGAGAGGAGGCTGAGCTGAGTGTGGGGGTGATGCAGTGAAGGGCACAGCACCCCTGGAACTCTGTGCCCTCCCAGTGCCACAGCTGCTGTCACATCCCTCTGGCCACATTAACTGAAGGACTTGGCTAGATGTATAAATCACTGTGTATAAATCACTTTATTGCCTTCATCACATAAGCAATGCAGAGGAATTATAGAATTATAGAATCAGTTGGGTTGGAAGAGACCTCCGAGATCATCAAGTCCAACTCTTAATCCAACCCCACTTTGATTGTTACATGGATGGAAAGAAAACCCTTAAGTTTTGTAGGGAATGTTTTCCTCCTGGAGAACCTCCCCCATGAGAAGGGATTCCACTCCAGCCAGTGGGTTGCTGCTCTGATGAAGCAGCTCCTCTAGGCCATTGCTCTGCGGGATTCCCTGTCATCATCCTGCCAAAAGCTGAACTTCTGCTTTACCTCCCTCATTAAGAAACTGACTTTTATTCAGATTTTATTTTTATTTTTTTGTGGTGAGACTAAAGTTCCTTTCCCTGCCTGTTGTGTTTCTCACAAGCTGCTGCCTGGGGACGAGTGTAACAGCAGAGATGGGAAGGAGTAACATGTTTATTGTGTTCTGCCAGCCCCCAGTGACCCCATGGCATCGAATCCTCCTCCCTTCCCTCCTGCCTTTGATGTGTCTAATCACTCCTAAGCCAGCACAAAATTCGGGCACTCGTAGCATCCTGTAGCAGTGAGTTGGAGAGTTGAGCAGGATGAACACAAGAGCTGGTTGTGCTTGTTTG
The DNA here is from genome assembly GCA_035583235.1 of Hafferia zeledoni. Classification (NCBI taxonomy): domain Eukaryota; kingdom Metazoa; phylum Chordata; class Aves; order Passeriformes; family Thamnophilidae; genus Hafferia; species Hafferia zeledoni. Next base: position 3,722,473 of record JAWWEV010000029.1, on the reverse strand, counting down.
AAATGCACATTCTGGTTGTGCTCAGAGCCCTCTGGGCTCCCCTGGGAGCTGGGAACACTCAGTCTCTCACCTCCATGGCACTTTCGATTTTATAGATTGTGCCCCCTCCCTGCTCAGTCCCACAGTGTCCCCTGACTGAGGGAACCAGGTCTCAGCCACAACCCATTAACTGTGCTCCATCATTTCTGTGCCACATTTATTTGCTTGTTTTCTTCTCTCTTCTCTTCTTTTGTTTGTGTTCATATTTTTGAGATGGCACACCCAGAGAATCCAACCCAAGGGCACAACAACATGTGAATATCCTGCAGTCTCTTAATCTTTTCCCAAGAATTCTAATGATTGAATTACTGCTTTCTCTGATGCTACTGATCACTGAGATGGTGGGGATTTCTGGCCCTGGCTGTTATAACTATTAGACCATTTGGGGGAATAGCTGGTTGGCAGCCAGTCATTGTATCTGAACAGCTTTTCCTTGTCTCCACCTTTCACACTGCACCCGTTTCCCCCCACAGTGTTTGCTGTAGAAATATTTCCACTTAACAATTTTAGGAAATTTTCTCTGCTATGAAATGGAGGCAAATGGATCACGTTCAGTCAATTGACAATTTTGGAAACAAGTGAATTCTTTAAATAAGTTATTTAAATAAACTTTATAAATATTTAGAGATACAATTGATTTTTGTTTTACAAACATCCTGTGGGGAGTCAGACAAAGAAATCAGCTTTACAAACATGACTTAATCACATTGCATTATTCAGAAGCTTAAATAGGTGCTGCTTGTCCAGCCAGAAGTGTGATAATAGAATCATAGAATCGATTGGGTTGGAAAAGACCTCCGAGATCATCAAGTCCATGATGTTCGTGCTCTTCCTCCTGGAAGAAATAACTGTCTAGCAACTCAGATTTGAATGTGTTTTTATGATCAGCCTGAGGAGGAAGGTGGGCAGAGGAGTCATCCTGCTCTCCCCACCCGTGAGAAAGCTGAAAGGCTGCACTTTATGTCTTTTAATTGGGAAAAATGCAGTGGCAGCTCCTGAGTCAATGTGAGCACAGGAACTCTTTGAGCTGTCAAACCCATGTGGAGGAGGCAGTGACAGCCCTAAAAGTGATTTGCTTTTGTCAGAAGGTAACTGTGTTTGAAAGAGCTGCTCTGTTTGCTCAGGAATGCAGCAGAGGGGAAGAAATTCTATTGTCTGACTTCCTCAACAGAGATGGAGAAACTTTCTGACAGTTGTGTGTGTGATTTTTCCTTTGTGGGTAACAGACTATAAACCCCCTCCATGGCACAGAATAAATGCCCCGTGTGAGAACTTTGCTGCTTTGAGGTGTGCAGTGCTAAATGTGCTTCCATCAATGGTGTGTGTGCTTGGAAATGACTCCCAGGGGTCCCATTGCTTTATCTGTATCATTGCTTGGCTTTTTCAGGGTGTTCTTGAGAGCCATCAACAAATTTGCGGAGACGATGAACCAGAAATTTCTGGAGAACATGAATTTTGAAGTCCAAGTAAGTCTTTAGGCTTTCTGGCTGGGCCAGGTGGGATGTGCCAGAGCCCCTTGTGGTCCTGAGCAGCAGCCCCAGGTGGGTTGGTGGTGTCAGTGGGGCAGGGTTGGACCATCTCTGACAGCACATGAGGACCACAGTGCGATTATTTATGACAAGGCACCCACACAGAATTTTGTTCTGTGATTCTGTTCAGGACTGGCAAGCACAAAACTAATTTTTTGTCTTAGCTACCCTAGTGCATTCAAAGTCAGTCTTGGATATGATGGATGGAGCCTTTGCAATGTCAGTACTGTTTATGTAAAACAGAAAGAGCTTAACTTTGTTTGACTCTGGACCATTTAGCACTTAAAATTTGTTTTAACTTGTAGTCTCCCCTGACAATTCTACCTTTATTTCTTTCTTTATTTTATGAGTTTTCTCTCAATTTTTAATTAGGGTTGGGGGTTTTTTAGGTTGGTCAGAATCATTCTGCATAACTTAAATATTGTGTTATGCATTTTACCATGTTTGTCTTCCTCTAGAAAAAATTATTTGTAGTTTTCACATTCATTAAACAGTTATTAAAATGCAAATATACTTTTAGATTGAGGATCTGTACCTGAGTGCTGCCTGATAGAAACTGATGGAAAACACACTGGCAAAGAATTGTATGAAAAGTGATTCTGTTTCACTCTGGCCATAAAGTTCAGGGCTTTGCCTTCTTGATTTCTTAGGGTTTGTATTTTAGTCCATCTCATGACTTCCAGTCTGGTTTAGGTGATTCCACTTTGCTGCACATGAATGTTCTGGTTTATTGTGCTGAACACTGTTTGGATGTTGGCCTCTTGGTCCTCAGCATAAAACCCCCTGGGCACAAAGCAATGAGGCTGGAGAAGGGACTGGAGCACAAGCGCTGTGGGGAGAGGCTGAGGGAGCTGGGGGTGTTCAGCCTGGAAAAGAGGAGGCTCAGAGGTGACCTCAGCACTGTCTGCAACTCCCTGAAGGGAAGTTGTGGCCAGGTGGGGGTTGGTCTCTTCTCCCAGGCACTCAGCAGTAGGGCAAGGGGGCACGATGGGCTCAAGCTCTGCCAGGGGAAATTGAAGTTGGATCTCAAGAAAAAAATTCTTTCCAATCAGGCATTGGAATGGGCTGCCCAGAGAGGGGGTGGATTCCCCATCCCTGGAGGATTTTAAAGTGAGCTTGGCCATGGCTTTCCCTTCAGGTAGTTCTAGACAGTGCTGAGGTCACCTCAGATGCAGCTTTGTTTCTAAGAGTCTGAAGCTGTTGCTGACTGCTTAGAAGCTTCTGAAAACAGCATTTCCTTCCTTAAATTCACATTTCCTAGTGCAGTTTTCCCTCTGCATTTCTCAGGTGTGAGCAGGACTTGGATTGTCTGGAGAAGGTGTAATTTGCTTTCAGGAGCAGAGGGTTCTGCACTGGAGGACTGAGAGGGTTCATCTGCTTTGAGTGCCTGACATCAGCAGTCATTTAGAGCTGTATTTGTCCTTCTTTCACGGAGAGAGCTCTTCACAAATTATATTGGAATGTCATACAGATGGTGGTTGAATCAGAACCCAAAGAGGAGGCAGCAGAGGCCTTTTGAAGAGCTGCTCAAGTGCAGTGTAATTACAGTGGTGCCTTCAGCTCCGGGTTCAGCTTCACCAGCATTAAAATGTTTCCCCAGCCCTGCTTTGGCTCAGGGTTTAATGTTGTTGGCTAATGAATCTCCCGTGAATCTTTTTTTTAGCAATATTTATTCAGCTGCTCTGTCATTAAGAGCAAATCTGTAGTAGTGGTTATTAAAATTCATCTTTCTTTCTTTTCTGCTAATTGCATAATACTAAGGATGTACATCTTTGCATAATACCAAAATCTCATATTGCTTGCATCATGTGGTCTCATCAATTATTCTGCATTATGCATCATTTAATATTATTCCTGCTTTCTTCAAAATTATTATAATTTCCTTATGTTTAATTTACAGCTGTGGAACAACTATTTTCATTTGGCTGTGGCTTTTATTACCCAGGATTCACTACAACTAGAAAACTTTTCCCATGCAAAATACAACAAAATCCAGACCAAGTAAGCACAAATATTTATTTTAGTCTATATGCTTAATTTTGTAGTAAAATGATAAGAAAGGTAATGATAAAGATACCTTTTGTACTTCTCTTTTCCCAGGTATGGAGATATGAGGCGTTTAATTGGCTTTGCCATCCGTGACATGTGGTACAAACTTGGTGAGTTCTTGCACAGCTGAACCTGTCTCCTATTTCTTGTTTCCTTGAAAAATATCTGACATGAAGTGCTTGAGTAAATATTTCTGTTCTTTGAACTTAAAATGTGTTTTCACTCTGGTGATTAAGCTTGGAACTGCCATGAGGTACAGTTCGACTTCTGCCAGTTTTACATTTCTAAGAGCTCAACCTTCTCTCAGACTACAAAAGTGGCTGAAATCAGATTTCAGAAACCTTATTTTTAGGAAACTGAGACTAGATAAATTTTTCCTAGGAAAATTCCTGCTCAGGAGACTCAAATTTGGAATCTGTTTGGATTAAAATTCTAAAGTATTTTTATATTTCTTGCCTAGACAGATTCTGCTACTCCTCCTTTAATAAGGAGTTAATAAGATACTCTTTGAGGGTTTTTTCTGAATAACTGAAATTTGTAGAATATTTGTTTTATCTTGGAAAATTTTTCAGTGATAACTGCGTGGAAAATTAGTGTGGCACTCAGAGGGGAGGAACATCAGAGTCAGAATGTTTAGTTATGGAACAAGTCCAGTCACACTTGTTTATGAGAATATTTTGATCTCCTTAGAAGCTTCAGGCAGTATCGACATTCTCACCCAGGTCAGGGGGTTTGCTGCTGGGCTGCTCCACACCAGAGCAGCCTTTGAAGCACAGCTTGGACTCTGCTGAGGTTCTTTTGCAGGTTTGGGATCTGATCAGGTTTGGGTGTTTGTTGGGATCTGATACAACACTTGTACTCCATATGATAAGTAAAAATGCCGCAAAAAAATAACTGCTAAGAGAAAGTTTTGGATTCTAATAGCAGCAAGGTGTTTATTGACAACGTTGGAGGCAAAGCCAGTTCATATTGGGCAAAAACTTGCCTAACTCCTTTGTGTGAAATAAGCCATTTATAGCCTTAAGTTCATAGTTAACACCCTCTAATTTCCATATTAATGACTGGGCGAAATCTTGGGCAGAGCTTTTCTTTTGACTTCGAATTTGAGTAGTGCTCTCCTGACTTCATCCCTCGGGGTGGTCTTGAAGTGTCTTCATCACTGCTGGACTTTTGCCTTTTCTTTGCTCAGTGACATGACCTGTCAAACTTGTAAAACCTTGGCTGTAATGCTACAAAATCTTGGGCCTCTACCATTTTGCTCTATTCATATGCCTACCACTACCTGATTTATTGCCTCTGGTTTACGGTACAACGAACTCAGTGATAACCAAGTCTTGGTAAAGAGAACAGAACATGCTTAGTGATAAAGATTGAGCAAACAGGCCTAAAACTTGGGGAGGGGGTTTGGGAATCAGGTCTTGCTCCTTCTCACCATATAATTCTGTGTGGTTTTAGAAGCTGAGTTATATTGATGGTGTCTCTCCTACTGTTGTTTTAATGCTTTGATTGGTTTGATTTATTGATTTTAATGTGTAATATTATTCAGAAATGAGAGCAACCAATGGTTTTCTCCTTCTCAAGAAAGGCTCCACCACATGGCATTGCTCTGACAGAATTGGGGGGTTCTTAGGTTTCTTTATTACTTTCCACTCTAAATATTGATAAGGAGATGCCAAAAGCTGGAATACTGAAGTGTTCCCTGAGAAATGCCAGCTCAGCTGATGCACATGTTCATCCCTGGCACTGAATCCTGGCACCCAAGGAGGAGACAGGATCCACTCCATGCTCCCAGCTTTGGTGGAGTCACTGAGTTGTAAGACTTCACCCCCACAGATGGTTTAAACAGAGCTTTAAATGATTGCATGTCCTACTTGCTTTCCTAAAAACCATTTTTTTTTTTCCTCAAATATTCACTTTGTGGTTTGGTTTCAGGCCAGAATAAAATCTGCTTTATCCCTGGCATGGTTGGGCCCATCCTGGAGATGACTCTCATTCCTGAGGTCGAGCTGAGAAAGGCCACCATCCCCATTTTCTTTGACATGATGCTCTGTGAATATCAGAGGACAGCAGAATTCAAAAAGGTAATTAAAACAACTCTTTGAAAAGGCATTTGAAAAGCACAAAATCTCCTGTGCTCAGTGTTTCTGGTTGATGTGTCACTGGGCTTTTCCTCTCCCAGAAAGGGAAATCCTGAGCATTCAGAGCCAAAGGAATTGCTTTGAGCAGCAAGTGAGGGCTCTCCAGAGTGATTTACTTGGACTTACTTAAAACTTTTGCTGCAGTGACAGCAATAAGACACTGGAATAGAGGCCCAGGGAGGTTGCAGGATCTTAATCCAAATTTTCAGAACTTTACTGGAAAAGCTTCTCAGCAACAAGACTTACATTGAAGGCAGCCCTTTGTTGTGCAGGAGATAGAATTAAATTACCTCTAGGGATCCTCCTTAATCCAAATTTTTCCTTATCCCCCTTCCTTGTAACAGATATTGATAAGCCAAAACTTCCAGTCTGGTAGAGAGTATCTGACAGAAGCAGCAGTGAATAGTTAATTCCATATTATCATATTTACCAGGCTACTCAAAGTTTTCTCAGTGTTTATTGTGAGAAAAATAACCCCTGTGAAGAACTGACTTCCCTCAAGTATTTTCTGCAGTCATTTTGAAAAACAAATTTTAAATCACAGGGATGAAATATTTTTACTGATGGAATAGAAGTAGGGATGGTGGGACAGGGCACTTGGGATGGTGATCCACATCTCCTGCCCTGCTGGCTGTGCCTACCTGGGCACTGAATATCCTTTGGTTTCTCCCCCATCTGACACCTCCACTCACATCAGGCTCTTTGGGCAGGGACTCACCTTGTCCTGTGTTTAGAGTGAATTTCCACAGTAAATTTTAAATTGGATATTCAGGCTTTGTAGTCACACAAATAATTAATTCCAAACAACCTGTGTAAGGGTAAACGGCAAACAAAAAGGCATCACTTTAGACACATGTAAATATAAATATCTGGTGTACCCAGCTATGTTTAATACTTTAAATCATTCGGGGCATTTCTGTGTCAACTAAGTGTGGAACAAAGGAGCAGATGGAATTTCCATTTTGGTCTGTATTCCACAGTGCAAAGCTTTTGGTTCAAGGCCAAGATTAAAAACCACTTTGCCTCTGTGCATCTGTTCCCTCCATGTCCTGATAGTCCTATATTTACTGTCTCAAAAATGTTTTCCTGCACATGGCTTATAGCTCATCCCTTGGGAGAGACACACAGATCTGTGCAGAGCAGAATGCTGAGAACTCATCAGTCAAACTGCTGCATGAGCAGGAGCAGCAGCTCGGGAGCCTCAGAGGTGCCAGACACTTCAGTGACCCCTAAATCACCTCCCAGACCAAGGGAAATGTTTCAGGTGGTATTTCACAGTGCCAGGGAACAAGGACATTTTCTTGCAGTTTGAGGAATAGAGAGTTTTTATCATTAGCTACTTTATAATTGAGTCTCATTGGATTTTAATGTTCTGCTTTAGAAATTACCATCATTTACTGGTCAGGAATTGTGGGTTTTATCCTCTCCTTTCTGGGAATGAGATGATTTAGATAAATAAACTTGACTCTGTAAGTTTAACCATTCTGGTAAGTTTTAAAAACATATATTTTAAAGGAAAACCCCATTAAGATTTATGGTTTAGAACTGTTGTCATCTTAATTTAAAAGGGCAAAATAATTAATATGAATGGATAATTATTGGATGCACAAACACACAAACTCTGGTTTTTGCTGGTGGACAATTTTCATATACAAATTGACATTTAGCAGTATAAAGTATATTCTCTGAAAGCTTCAGTATAAAATTTTGAGGATGATAACATTATTTTCAGAGTGCCTGTGGCACTCAGGAGCCCAGAACGACATTCAGTTAAAACATAATTTTGCAGAACTTTAAAAATGAATAATTTATTTCTAATCTAATCTTCTCTAATGAGAGAGTGGGGGAAAGAAAACCACACGCAGAAACATCTTTACAAGATGAACCTGAACCTGAACCAGCACTGGAAGCAGAGCTTGGCTGGTTCCTCCTACCTGATTTAATAACCTTTCCCATTTTTTCTGTTACAATTCCATGGGGCTGTGCTGGGCTCTGGTTTGGGGGCACACAGAGAAAAGCAGAATTCCACCTGTGATAGCTCAGGAATGACTATCCATAAATACTTCCCAGGCTGGGATCTGTATGTGGGTGTTTGATACACTAAGACATTTTCTTCCAATCCCTTCTTCTCCCTTGCACATGTAACTTTCATTCACTCCAAGCAGTGTTATATAAGTTTATAATTTTAACTTTAATTGAAGATGTAGGGAAAGAGCCATTATTACCTCCTAATTTTAGTCATCAAGGCTCTGTCTATCATGAGCTTGGAGACAGAGGAATCTTGGAAAGGAAGTTTATCCAACTTAATTTCAGTGTCTGTGGTTAGAATTAGTCCTGCAAATACATCCTTTTCTCCTTCAAACAAAAGGGGAAACTCATTGTTTATGTGTTGGGCACATGATGTTGAAGGAGCCCCAGCCTCCAAATATTGGTAACCCACCTTTCCTTCAAGGAGCAGATTGTGCATTTTATCAAGGCTGCCCAAAGCAAAACACATGCCCAAGGAATCTTGTGCTGACTGTTCTGACTGTAATCTGAGGCCAAGAGCTAAAAACTGATTGCTTAAAAAATAAAAAAACCAGCAAACAAATAAAAAAATCAAAGTTAAAAAAATTAGCTCTGCAGACTAAATTAAAATACCCTTGAAATAAACATGGGCTTGAGTAACGCCACAGATTTAACTTGGCTTAGGGAAGATTAATTCAGCTGTGTTTATATTTTTCTTCAAATAAGTCGTTCTGTTTGTGTTTGGTTTATTCTGTGTAGTGTCTCTCATGGGTTCTGCCAATTGCTGGAGCCATCTGGGGAGGTTTCCTGTGTTTGCTCTCCTTCCTGGCTGCTGTGGCACTGCCAGGATGGGGCAGGATGGGACTCCCAGTCCTGTTGGGGCACAGCTGCTCAGTCCTTGTGCTCCTGAGTTTTTGTTTTGATCCAAGCAACAGATTCTTTTTTTCTTCTTTTTTTTCTTTTCTTTCTTTTTTTTTCTTTTCTTTCTATTTTTTTTCTTTTCTTTTTTTTTTTTTTTTTAAGAGCTTGTTGAGAAACTGCAGGAAAGATGCTTAGGAAGAGGGTTTTTTGTTCAGATCCAGCAAAGTGAAATTATTGCCTCTTTGAGAAGTAATCAATTCTCTACCTGCTGAATAAGTACTAGGGAGGATTTAAGAGGTGGCTGATTTTGAACTGGTGCTTGACTTGTACTAAATTCCCAGATTTCTGTCTTAGTGCAGAAGTCCACAGGCTTCAGCTCTAGAAAATGGCTGAATTGGATGTTTTTGTTTTATATTTCCTTGTCCTGAAAGTGCCATGCATTTTTGTTACCCATGTTAATACACACATAACCACTAATACACTTAGTGCTCACACTTAGGAATTAATTCAGAGCCCTTGAAACTTCTTTTTCTGTCTGCACCAGACAGAATAATTTTATTCTTCCTGGTAAGCTATTTTTCAATGAAAGCTCTTTATTCTCTAGTATTAGTACAGTAGGGACTGTTCCACAGGTAATCTTTAATTTGTATTTTAATTAGAGATAAAGAACTACTATTACAGCACCAAAATCTTCAAGTAACAGGACCAAAATTTGAAAAACAAACCGAAATCCTTTTTGGCCTCTACAGAAAAAATAAGGCTCTCTCTTATTTGACACTTCTATAAAAATAATTAAGACATAATACTCAAGTCAGAAAACGGGCTTTCTGTGTCTACTGAACAACTCATAGTTTTCTCTGAGAACATTATGGGAAGTGGTTCCTAAATGGAGACTGAGATCTGAAGTCTCTGGGTCTCCTGAGGAGTTCAGTGCACCACATTTGCTGCCAAATTCTGCTGAAGTCCTGGATGACTTTGTGCTGCTGAGGATATTCCTCAGGTATGCTCTGTACAGGTGTGCAAACTCACCCTCAGCACTGCCCTTTTCTTTGTAGGCATCTCACTGATCAATAAATAGCAACATATTTTCTCAATTTCCCCCTTCATCAAAACTGCAGAATGTTTTAACTATTCAGACACCTGAGATCAGCTCAGTTGGTCAAAACTCGGTTGTAACAATGCCAAGGTCATGGGTTCAATCCCCTGTGTGGGCCATTGACTGAAGAGTTGGACTCGATGATCCTTGTGGGTCCCTTCCAACTCAGAATAGTCTGGGATTCTGTAATGTCCATTTAGAACAGTGCTATTCATGTCCCATAAGGTGACTCTCCTACTCAGTCATTTCAGTCTGTGCTGTCCGTGGTGCTGGGCTGGAGAAGGGGCCTGGCAGTGCCATGGTGAGGTGTGTTCACAGCTGGATTCCCAGATCCCGTGCCACACTGACCCCCTGGATGGGTTTAACCACCTCTGTTTGGAGTTTCGCTGCTGCTGCTGCACTGTCCCCACACACACTGACTGCTGGGGGTTTGGCTTTGGTGCTTTGCCTTGCTGGGAGGAATCTGAAGTGCTGGAAGTTTCTCCTCCCTCCCTGCCCCTTTGAGAAGAGGGAGGTGTGTCCACACTGCTAATTCTCTGCCCCCAGGCTTTTCTCTTTGTAAAGGAGTGAAGTTTGGCTGCTCGAGATGCTGTTTCACAGCTCCTGCAAAGAAGCAACAGCCACCTCAGTGTGGTGTCTCAAGAGCAGTTTGCAGGATCAGGATGGACAGTAGATCTGGGTTGGATGCAGGAGAGAAATGGAGAATATTTTGCCTTTCTTCTTGAAAAATTTGGAGTGAATTATTCTGGGTGGAGAGTTTTAATCATGACCTACTTGAAGGAAGTGCAGTAACCAGTTTGCAGTTTGGATGGCATGTTCTAGACAACTGAGGGAATTTTCCCTTCTAAGACACATCTGGAGAGATGCATGACCTGCTTGGTGTTCTAAGGGGAAGGGCTGTTTTTCTCTGTATAGCCCTGGGCTTGGCTTCTTCAGCTCAGGCCTGAACCTTTTGCTGGTGATATATTAATGAAAGGTAAAAAACATTCCATTACAATCATCTGAAATTACAGTAGATAAAATACTACCGTGATTCTTTCAGCTGTGAAAGGTGTCCAGTTCTCTGACAGGAGGATCTGGATCCCAATCAACCAGAGCTCTCAATTACACAGAAATTCTCCAAGAAGAAACAGAATAATTCAAATAGGACAGTTGTGTGACATTTTGTATGAAAGAAGAACATGAAAAGTTGCTGTGTTTGCACAGCACTGAATCCTGTCATTTTTACAGAGCTTTTAATAATAATTAGAGAATTAGATGTAAAGCAACAGAGCTTTATTTCACTGTAGGTCTCTGCTAATGCTTTCTCTGGGTATCTCCATGTGCACAAATATGACATAACCACACAAAGGTGCAGTTTTGATGCCATGTTGAAATGTGCCTGACCTCTGAATAGCTGCTCAGTGGTTTGATTTTTCTCTCCTTGTTAGTTTGAAAATGAAATCATTTTGAAGTTGGACCATGAGGTGGAAGGAGGACGAGGGGATGAACACTACATGCAGCTGTTTGAGTCCATGTAAGTAGTGCACAAGAATAAATGCTTTTAGGATATATTTTTATCTTATTGTTCCCAGTTCTCAGGTTGGTAACCTCACTTAAAGTAGAATCTCAGCAACTTGTTTTCATCATGCAGCTTCAGTACATTTTGTTTGAATTGTAGTTTTGCTCATCAAAATTATTTTCCTCATTAGTTTTCATTATTTTGTGCTTCAGCTAAATTACAAAGAAATTGGACCTAACCTGCATTTGCATATACAACTTCCAAGCATAAGCAAATATTCTCCCAACTGTTTAGTCTTTCCCTGTTTTTCTTTATAGCCCTCCTTGGGTTTATTTACATTAATAAGGAGGAGGCATTTTAAAATGCTTTCCTTGCTCTTCTCCATGTCTAGGTTGGGACTCCAGGAGATTATTGTCTGAATTTAAATAAGGTGACTATCCTGGAATGAGAATATTGTGAAGTGCTATAGCCTAATTAAAGTATTTCTGTATTTCTGATAATCCCAAAGCCTCAGACTGTATCATACAGAAACTCCTTCTTGTCTTGGCCACACCCATTCAGCTTTACTCCCAGAATAGCTGTGTTTTCACTGGTGGCAAGTTGGGTGTGATATGCTGGGAACGGTGCAGTCCTTGTGCCCCACTCTGAGAATCTGTCCCTGACTTTGTGTGCTTTAGTTTGTCCCAAACCTTCAGAAGTCATAGACCTCACCAGATAGACCATGAAAGCTTTGAGTACACCAACAATGGAAAAAAGTCCACTTTCAGTGAAAGCTTTTTTTTAAAAACAACACTGTATTATATAATCAAATAGTGATTTGTATATGTTATATAAATAATCTCTCATTATGGTATAGCATAACTTCCTGCCTTCACACCTTTCAAAGCAGAGGTTTCACACCTCTGTCCCCAGCTAAACGGAGACCCAGTTAAACTGCACTGCACATTTGCTCCTTTGGTCATATTTTCCTCAGCTGATTTCCTATGACTGTGTGCTGATTTCCTGTGACTTCTGATTTCCTATGACTGTGCTAATTCCCTCTGATTCTCTGCTGATTCCCTATGAGTGAGTCTGTGCTGATTCCCTATGAGTCTGTGCTGATTCCCTATGACCCTCTGCTGATTCCCTATGACTGTGCTGATTCCCTATGACCCTCTGCTGATTCCCTATGACTGTGCTGATTTCCTATGACTGTGCTGATTTCCTGTGACTCCCTGCTGATTTCCTATGACTGTGTGTTGATTCCCTATGACTCTCTGCTGATTTCCTAAAACTCTCAGCTGATTCCCTAGGACTCTGCTGATTTCCTACGACTGCCTGCTAATTTACTCTGACTCTCTGCTGATTCCCTATGACTGCTGATTCCCTGTGACTGTGTACTGATTCCCTCTGACTCTCTGCATTCCTGCCCAGTTCCAGTGCCACCTGACACAGATATTTAGCAGCAGTCACTGACTGTCAGGTGTGCTGATGGTCACCTCTACAACCAACGTTCCCCCACACTGGTGGCTTGCTGGGAACTTGCCAATGCCCAGTCAATTAAGCAGTTTCAGCAGAAGTTTAATGAAGTGCTGCCTTGCATTTGTCCCTGCTCCTGTCAGAGACGCCCATGGTGGAGGTCTGCCCTGTGCTGGTGAGTGCTGTCCTTGACACCCAAGGGGGAGCTGGACAATATGGAACAGGCTGATTTCAGCAGACAGAGCACACAAGGCTGCCCTGTTTTGGGAAATGCAGGAGAATGTAGCTCTGTTGTGCCATGCCACTTGTCCTCAGGCTCAGAAAATGAATTCTGGCATGTTTTAGTTACTAACATAGGCACAACAGAAAATAACATTTGGCAGCTCTAAAGCTCCCCCATCGTTGCAGTGGCCCATGTTATGCAGTTGTACTCTTGATCTTTATTGAAAATATTATTTATTTTAAATCTTCTATTTTTTCTTAAGCTCTGTTTAAAAATTCAAAGGTTTCTTCCTCCCTCCTGGAAGGGTAAAAATTTCTTCTGAAGTTTTATGGTCCTTTTTATTTGGATTATTTTATAAAGCTGAGTAATACAACTACTTAAATCTTCCCTTGAGAGGCAGGTATTGCTCTCTCTTGTTCCTTTTGAAGTTCTCCTTTCTGTACACTCCAGTCCATCTTCCTTTAGTGACTAGAGTTATGTACTGTGTCTGGGGTGAGACCCAGCAATAGCTTATGGGTTATGCCAATGTTTTCCTACTTGCAGTGGAAAGAAACATGATGTCAGGTGATGGACAGAGCTCTCCTTTTTTACTGTCACTCCAAGAAAGCCTATGGTAAAAAATCCTAATAGTCACTGGAATGGTGGCTCTGTTAGTGCCTCACGCTCTTTCTGATGCTCATATATGCAAAATAACACCATTTTTCCTGTATAATAGTCCAGTCCCTCTGAGGTTCTGCCTTTGGTTTCCACCAATACCATTTAACGTGCTCCAGCCTCTTCTGTCAGTTGTCAGCTCTTCAGCCCCTTCAATTTGCAATGTATTTAATGTTTTAAGCCTTATTTCTGTTATTTATTTAAATATTTCAGCTGCTGTTTCAGACTAGTCAGACAACAGCAATGGAAGTGTTCTGGTTTCTCTGTTGGCCTCTGCCCATCAGATCTTGCACAATTACATGTTCTTTCAGACACCCTTGTACACACTCCCTCCGTCCCTGCAAAGTGATTCCATTGGAGCTGGACAATCTGAGGAATAAACATTAGATGCTGGTTTTCCCTTGCTTGAGTTGGAACTTGAGCCTGTCTCCTTTCAGAGCCTCCATTCCAGGCCAGAGTTCCCAGGATTTCTTTCCCAGTGAACTTAACATGACTAAGTATTTTCTGAAGAAGGTTTAAAGAATTATGAGAAGTAAAAAAAATTTTTTATAGTGATTTGTTTAAAAATACTGTGCTTAAATATTAATAATATTTTAATTTTTTAGCTGAGTGTCTTGAAAACAATGATGTAAAGCACAATTGATAACTGAGCACTGGGAGGTGAGAACCTTCCCAGCTCCTAATACAGCAGGGCTGTGTTGGGGAAAATCAACTGCATCCCTGCCAGATCCAATGCATTTATAATATTGATGTGAAAATGTCTGTATCACACAGTTTAACACAGAGAATCCCAGTGGAAAATCAGAATGTTGAGCAGATGAAACAAACTGTTAAGCAAAGAAAGAAAATAATCCTTAATGAGATGCTGTTGATCACTTCATGATGTTTAAATAGTTAAACTTTGAAAACAAAACTCTGATGATGAAGTGAAATATCTACTCCTAAATCACTTCAGCACTTTATAGAAACAGTGTGTGTTAATGTTTTGTTAGTGCAAATTGAATCTCATGAGGCCATTGTATAAAACTCTTTTTCCTGTATTTTTATCAAAAGAGGTGGAGCTGCTCTTTTCAATCTGGAGAAAGCTGATTGTTTGGTTTTCCATATTTCTCAAGGACAAATTACTCTGCTGAGGCCTTGTCAGCGAATGCCTCTTTTGACATAAAATTTTAATTTTTGTCAGCTTGAACTTTCTACACACATGTAAGAGTACAAAAAGAAAGAAAACCTTGTTGAATTATATGTTGAGGAGGGGAAGGTGCCCTGTTTATTGCAATATTTTGTGATATGGTTTATGGAAGTTGTGTGGCATTCCAGAGGCTGCAGCTGGGGATAGCACGGGTACAGGTTACTCTGGCCTGAGGTTCTGGGCATTCCCTTGAATTCAAAATCATTTTCAGACAGGAAAATAAATGTTTCTCTTTTTTCTAAATTTAGTTACTATGCCACCTGTCTTCTGGGTATCTCAAAAAGGGAATTTCCAGTGCATTCTGCAGTTGATTTAACCCTAATTCTGTCCTCACCTTCAGGTCCAAACAGTTTTTTCACTTACAGGCAACTGATTTTCCCCCAATCATACCCACCTTTGTTGTGTTTGCAGCCTCACAGACTGTGCCCACGAGCACCCTGGCATTTGTGACTCAGTGAAAAGGTTTGTGAGCCTCATCAAAGGCCTCCTGGAGAAGCTGCTGGACTACAGAGCCGTGATGAGCGATGAGAGCAAGGACAACCGCATGAGCTGCACCGTCAACCTGCTGGTACCATCCTGGGGCAGGGCAGGGGCACTGGGATCCACCTGCTGAAGGTGGAGGGAAATCTCCTGGGGGCAGGAGTGGTGACAACACTCAACATCTATTTCCACAGTCTGAAAGCAACATCCCCTCACTTTGTTAGTTTGGCCTTTATGTTTTACCCAGTTTGATTCTGTGGGTGAATAAGGAATTTTACTATACCTTTTGCCAGTGGGCTTTTAGCAGCCTCAAGCTGTGCATGAGGGACTCACCCTCTTGCTGCTCCAGCAACTCAACAGATCATTTTTAAATGTGGGGAAGAAACCTTGATACATGTGCAGGGAGGTGCCAAGAAGTTTGGAATCTCTGGTCTGGTCCCAGGCCACCAAGAAATTTGGAATTTCTGGTCTGGTCCCAGACCACCCTGTTGATTTTAATATTCCTGTTTTGTAATGAGGATATCTCATATGAAGAGTTCCTCAAAGATGAGGAGGACCCTCCATCAGCTTTAAAGTATTGCACTCATACGGTCTCTCTTCCTCAACAATCACTGCTCGGTGTGATATGAATTCCTGCAACTCTTCAGGACACAATTCTTGTCACTCACTTTGCAAAGCCTTAGCAACCCTTATACCTGCAAACATGTTATGGTGACAAAAATGAGCTTTATTTCTGCAATTGGCCCCTTTAGAGGTGTTGCACAACAGTGTTATGCATTCAGTGCTACATTTCTGCTTCAATTCATGCCAGTTTTTCTGGCCATCCACTGCAGCCAGGGCATGTGGCTTATTACGTTAATGCATTTGGATAACCATATTTTCCTCTTTTCCTACAGAAAACCTTTCATTAATTATTTGGTGAAAAAACTCAGAGAAGTATATGTATTTATGTATATTAACACATACATATAACTAATTAAAATATTATTTGAAGTAGTAGTCCCATGTTTAAACCTCAGATAGTCTATAAATAATCTGCTCTTTATGCTGTGCAATGAGCAAGAAAAGCAAAACCTCAGCACCCATATCTATATCTACATTTTTCTAGTGTTTTATTAAAATACATTAGGAGGTAACTTTTAAATATTTGTGTCCCTAGAATTTCTACAAGGACATCAACCGTGAGGAGATGTACATCAGGTATGGAGCTGCTCTGCTGGGTCTCTTTGGGAGAGGGCAATGATGTAGTCTGGTGGATTCTGCTTTTATTGTTGGGCTTGCATTCCTGTAGTTAATGTTGCTTTACCCTCCACAGTGACTCTGTGGCCTCACCTGCACCTTCCCTGCACCGTTTGTTTCATCTCCAGCAATTTGGAATCTGCAATATGTATTCAGCAGCAACACCTTTTTTTTTTTCATGAGAATTAACTTTTAGTCAATCCAATCACTCCTCATTCATTGTTTAGTGTTTAAAATTAAGAAAATTCAGCTAGATTAGAGGTTTGAGGGAGGGTGTGTCACACGTTTGGAATGGCAGAGGAAACATTCAGGTTTTGTAGAATGGCCCAGTTTACCAAACCTAGAATCATAGAATCACAGAATGAACTGGGTTGGAAGAGACCTCCAAGATCATCAAGTCCAATCCTTAATCCAACCCCACTTTTATTATTAAATCATGGCACTCAGTGCCACATCCAGTCTCATCTTAAAAAACCTCCAAGGACAGAGAATCCACCACCTCTCTGGGCAGGCCCATTCCAATGCCTGAGCATTCTCTGGAAAGAATTTCTTCCTGATATCCAACCTAAACCTCCCCTGGCAGAGCTTGAGCCCGTGCCCTCTAGTCCTACTGTTGGTTGCCTGGGAGAAGAGACCAATCCCCACCTGGCTACAACATCCTGCCAGGGAGTTGTAGAGAGTGAGGTCTTCCCTGAGCCTCCTCTTCTCCAGGCTAAACACCCCCAGCTCCCTCAGCCTCTCCCCACAGCACTTGTGCTC
>JAWWEV010000029.1:3607471-3619659 GCA_035583235.1 Hafferia zeledoni | reverse complement strand
CCTCGTTGCTCTTCTCTGGCCCCGCTCCAGCCCCTCAATCTCTTTCCTCAGCTGAGGGGCCCAGAACTGAACATGCTGGTGTGAGTGCTGGAGTGTAGCTATGGATGACAGAAATCAGTCATGTAAAGCTGTTGTTGTTCTTACCACTGTTCTGTGGAAACAGCAGCTGCATCAGGATTACATTCTTATTTCTCAGAAGCATCCAAGCCCCTATCACACAGTGTTTGTGCTCATTGCCACAAGTTGAGCTCTGAATCAGAAGCCAGATGGATGTTTTCAGATCTTAATTGACTCCACACCAGGCATCCACTCTTAGAGCAGAAATACCCCACTGCAGAGGAAACAAATGCTTTAGGGGGTTCTACATTGTGTACAGGGTTAACAGGAAAGCAGGAAGCCTTATTTATGTGTAGTACAGGAATTGCCAAAGCTGCAGAAATACTGTTTTCTTTCAATGATTAATGTGCTCTGTAGAAGTGTGGCATCTGCTGCCAGCTTTCATTAACAAATCAATGGAAAACAAACCCTCGTGGAAGGTGGTGTGTCTGGGGACAGCTTAAACAGGACTTGGCCGCTTTAGATTTCAGCTGTTTTCTTTAGCACAACAGCGTGGAGCACTTTCGTGTTTATAGGATAAACACAGGGGATTGAAGTGATCTGTGTAGCACATATGAGCTGTTGCCAACCCATAACATTCTGCACAATGCAAAAATTCCATGGCTGCTCCCTTGGGAGTCATAGGCTACAATCTTCCTGCATGTTGGTTTCAGGGTAAATAACAGTTAAATCATCAGGACAGAAAATCTGCCAGTGAAACGCTGAATAAAGTATTAGTTAGTTTATTTTCCTTCTTTCATAATACAAGTTTTGCAGACTCAGAACTCAGTCCCCATATTGGCTCAGGAGAAGTGGTATTTCACACAACATTAACACAAGCAATGCATAAATGTAAGGCTGTAAATGTAAGCGAGCAGGGACTATTTCAAGCACTAATGTGGCTGTCCTTCAGCCACGTGGAAGCCCAGCAATCTCTTCACATTTGCAAAATAAACTTATTCATTCATGGTGGAAATACATCACAGAGCAGCAGAAACATTTCAGTACTAAAACCAAGAGATGCAAACCCATCACAATCTGAGGGAGGTAATGGAGCGATCCCCGCAGGTTATATGATGAGGGACAAGGATGGCTTTGGGAATCTAAGATGTTTGTTCTAAACCCATGTACTCTAAGCTTAATGGCAGTGCAGAGAAACTGCACCTTCAACTGTACCTGGGAGCTGTGCTGAAACCAAGGAAACCTTCCCTATAAACGTTAGATAGGAGACCAATTCATGTGCCCTGCTGTTCCCATAAAATCAGCCTCTCCCAAGTGGCTTCCCAGCAAGGAACAAAATCCCTCCACGCAGAAGAGAACAAGGTAGATTTCAACAGCCACAAAGGCTAAGCTAACATTCACCAAAAAATGTGTATATATCCAGCAAAAAGATGGGATTAGATTTACAGGGGTTTGGTGCTTAGAAGAGACTTGGCACTCGTGTAGCTGACACAGTCACACACTGAGGAGAATTTCATATTTCTGAGAACAGAACCTTATCTGCAGGCATGATAATCATGATACTATAACTATCTTTACCATGCAAATGGGCCTATTTCCTAATAACCAGACATCCCTCTGCTTTTAATTGCATCACACTTTTCAGTCTCTCATCTTTCTCTGGTGATTGTGTTCCCTGTCCAGTGTGAGTCATTGGGCTCCTCAAGTATATCCAGTGTGTGCTACAGAGATTGATGCACTGAGAGGTGTGGCAAAGGCCAGGGCAGTTCAAGTAAAAGGAAATTGAAATGGATTTTCAAAGAGAATGTACAAATACCTTAGTGTTTGATTTCCAGGGTGGTGATTAATTGCAAACTGTGAGATAAGAACACACAGGACAAATCAGAGCGGTGGCTGTTTGTTATGTCATGGAGTAGATTCCCCTCTGGTTTGAGCTGGCTTTTGGTGGCATGAACCAGGAGTCAGGGACTCTGGCAGGGGCAAGATAAGCAATTCCTGAATTCTGGGGGCTGGAAGGTTGTACACACAGGGCACTGATCTCCTGGGCTGAGATTTTCTGGCACTCTGTGAGGCCATTACAAATGTTGCCCTTATCAGATATGATGGGGAATATTAAAATATGACCTGCCTACATGAACACACAAATCATACCCATGCTCAAGCTGATCCTTCTCTTTTACTTGTACTTATGCTAGAAAGCTAATTTTGGCTTCCATGTACATTCTGAGTTCATTCTGAGTGACCGTGATTAAATGAACTCCAGTACTGGCAATGTGATCTGCAGACTCTGGAGGTGCAGTGTCATCAGAATTTGTCCAGCTTATAACTGAGCCAGGTGAAAGAGCTAAAGAAGTCTGGAGCTTCTACCTCTTTCCCTTGTATTTGTAAAATGCTTGTGTGCTCTGGTACAACTCGTAGGTCCAGTCAAAAGCTGTAAAAGTTGCTGTGTTCCAGATCATAAATTGGGGTGAGATGGCAGTGCTGTGTGATGAGGCTTGCACAATACCCAGGCAGCTTATATCTGACTTGAGGCTTTGGTATTAATTCCTCACTTTTGTGAACACAGAATTAAGTTCCTGTTCCTTTCACCTCTCTGAAGAATATGTCCTGTTGCACGACTCAACCAGAAACCTCTTTCTAGACAGAATAAAGTTCCTCGAGATGTCACATCTCTGAAATGGTTATGCATTTCCCCATTACCCAGTGCCTCACACCACTGGAAAATGAAATGAGCTCTGGCCTGAACCTTCCTGCTGTTATCTAACCCCCACTGTACTTCATGTCAATTATTAACATCAGCCACGATAGAAATCTTAACACGTGGAAACAGGACTCCTACTCAATTTTTGTTAATCTCTATTATTTTGCCCTATGATCTCTCTTTTGGAGCCTGCCTTTCTTCATCTCTTTTTCCAATGTGCTCTCACAGTTGGAGTGTTTTTGGCTGAGTTCTTGCTTTGTCTTTGGAAGACAGAGTGCAAAATCTGTTTACTATCTTTCAGCCACCAGCCAAAGCTCTTGTTCATCATATGCAAGCCTTCTGTTTGAGTTCATTTTACCCAATAATGATACCAAAAAGACTTTAACAGAAGACAGTAGACACTACTAAATTACTCAGATGAGCTCTCAGGTCAAAACATATACATATATAAATAAATATATATAAAGGAAGTCACAGAATATCTGCCTTAAGTGTGGAAAGGCCTTTTTCTTGTTGTTATTGCCTTGCTTACTTCATGTTTTTTCAGTGAAGATCCTTTGATTTTTCTCAAGGTAGTAAATAATGCTGTGTAAAACCTGCTAACAGCCAACAAAGCCATCAGTCCAGTCAAGTAAAGCGTGGGGTTGGGAGCAGGAAGGTGCAGGTGGATGTACAATCCAGGCACTTGGAATGAGGCAGGAAAACAAGGGGCAGCTTTGGCTTTGTGCTACATCAATGCAAGTTTGAGACTGTACACCCTGAGGAGAAAGTGCAGTGCATTCTCCAACTGGGAAGGCTGAATGTGTATCCAGTCCTCAGAAAACAGTAATCTTGGTACAGTACCTGTGTTGGGGATGGAGGAAAATGTAACTAGAGATGTGTCTTTCTGCTATTTCATTTCAGATGATACCATTTTAAGTTTCACCATCTGGGAAGGGTCAAAGCAGATTTTCTTCTCCTTTAACCTTCTCCAGGGTTGGGTTTTGGGGAAGAGATTCAGAGAGCCATAGTTTGCCTCTTGACAACTTTGCCCGTGTCCAACAGACAGGGTTAGACCCTGAATCCATCTCAGGAGGAGCTTGGGGAGTGAAAGAAGGGCAGGACTGAGCTCATGGTGCGCAGCTTCTCCACAGGATAAGCAATGACAGTCTCTGCTACTGGGTAATCCCACCCCCTCTGTGGGTTTTGCTGCCATAATGTAATTGTGTGTGTGCAAACAGCATAATATGTACCTCCTTTGTGTAACTGAGTATTGCTACTTACCTGGACAAGGAAACCTAGAGATCAGCTGGCAAACAAGAATCTTTCCAGCTGAAGTTTCCCTGCCTTCATGGAGCCATATCAGCTGTTCCAGGGCTGCAGGTCTGAGCTAGGGATTTATTCTGAAGTCACAGCCTGTTACATTTGCTCTTTCCTTTCTCAGCTAGGGGAAAAACCTACCAGAAGTAATCCCTAGATGAGAGGGTGCTCATCCTTCTCTGCAGGGAAGCTGATCCCTGAATCTGAACCTGAGAGAAGTCAGGGGAATGGCAGCAAGGCTGTAGGTTGCACCTGCACAGTCCATGGGTTACAGAAACAGGAGCATCAAACAGCATCAGTGATCCAGGCATGTAGCAGTGCTGCTTATAAACTCCTAGGAATTATGTAACTGCAGAGCCCACCTGTGTAAGTCAGTCAAGAAAATATAGCTCCTTTTTTAAGTCAGGTGTGTTTTGTCTTTTTTTCAGTTCTAAGATTCAGTCTGGAAGCTTTTTTGTGTTTGCTTTATTTCACATCAAATCACTTATTAAAAGCGTAGAAGCCTTGTAAAATCAAGAGTATCCAATTGGATTGTTATTTTAGATACAGAAGTCTTAAAACAGATTCCCCCAATAAACTTTAGGAGAGCAGGACAAATTCCTTCTTAGAAGAAGAGGCAGAGTAAAGTTCTGATAGATGAAATGAGCCTGCAAATAGCCTGGATGTTGTGTTGTTTCACAGGGTGTTACTCCATGTTCCCAGGGACAGGGAAAATTGATTGCAGGATGGGTGGCTGCTCTTCCCCTGTGGCTCTGCTTATCCCTGAATCACAAACACAGTCTGAAGTAGGATTGTGGCTGGCTGTAAATCCGGCACCTGAGCCCAAAGCTCCCATCTCTGGGAGGGGTTTAGTCCTTGCCCAGCTCTGACTGGCACCAGCCCTGCAGCGTTTTGGTGCCATCTCAATGTCCTCCCTGAGGTTTGGCTTAGTCCAGCCATAGATAATTTGCTGCAGGATCAAAACTGAGCACAAAGAATTTGGCAAGATTTGATACAATTAGGATGGATATCATACAGGAGATGCTGACTGTATGGAAATGTTCCAGATTATCTCCCTGGGCACTTTTCTGATGACAGGAGCAATCCTTTGTGTTTCAGGTCAAATGCTTTCTCAGGAACAAACCCAACAACAACAAAACCCTGCAAAAATTCAGGAAGAAATTAGTTTTTATTTTACAATGCGCTACATTTGGGAGTGAGAAAAATGTTGAGAATTGTAGTGACAGAAGTGCTGTTAGACATTTTCCCTTTGTACAAAGGATTTATGAAGAAACTAATAACACCAATTTAAAGAATAATTCCAGAAGGCATTCTCCTGGAATGAAAGAGATTTTAGTTTGGAAAATTCCCTTGAAAAAAGGAAATTATCATAGTACATGAAGTACTATGGGTTATGCAGTGATACACCAGTATCAAAGCACTTCGCTGACCTTGGACATCACTGTGGGAATTACAGCAGCTACACTACTTTAGTGAGTTGAAAAGTATCCTACTAAGACATATGGTATGTATTATATTTCTATATCATTTTATAGTTGTGGTATCAGTTATATAATAGCATGGGTGGATATTGTTGCCATTCTAAAATGAGATACATGAGACGAGTCTTGTTTGTCTTGAGCTGTTGCACAGTGATGGCAGAATTGGAGGCTGTACCTGCAGTTAACCCCCAAGTTTATCCCCCCTCCAAGTCTTCAAAATACATGATACAAAATACATCAGTATTTCAAAAAGCACAGGTGGTGACATGATGAATTTCCAATAGGCTTGATGAAGTATTAATTACAGTTACTCAGGGATTTTTCAGCTGGAATTATTATCTATCATCTTTGCCCAAGGAAGGAGATTAACATGGGAACAGAGAGAATTGTTATTAAAACTATCAAGGAATTGGAGGATTTTGTGAAAGACAGAAACACGATTAATTAAACAAAACACAAGCAGTGTAGGGGCTAACTGATAACGTTGACACGAGAACCAAAAGATATAAATTGAATAAGAATAAAACTACATGGCATTTTTTATATAAGGTCAGTCAGAGCAAAGAAATTGTGAAATTGAGAACTAGTGAGAGGGAAAAAATATTTTAAGATGGAACAATACTTTCATGGAAGGATAAAACGATGCAATGCCCTAAAAGTCCCTGTTCTCAGCTACTCTTGGGACCACCTTGCAGTCGGTGTTCCTCTAACCCTAAATTTGTATGTACCATTTGAAAGCATGAAAAAAATTATTACTGCTCCCAGGCAAGAATTTCATTATGACAGGACAAGGCTGTTCCTTGCCCTGGACACTCTGCTATCACAGTTTTGAACAGACTGCTCATAGCAGGTATTGGTTAAGTGAGAACTGCCATGGAAACCAGTCCTGCATCATCTGCTACTGGGAGCCATGTGGTGCTCCATCAACAGCAGCAATGGGCAGGTGAGTTAATGATACTGCCATGGACTTACCTTATTTTTGGCTTTTTTTAATAATTAATGTTTAGAACATTAATTACATGCTGTCATTAGAGCCTGGAATAATGCCAGGGCATTATTCCCTTTCATAAGGTGATTCTTGAAATCCCATGCTGCCCCCTTCAGGGTGCATAACACATGTTTGGAGGTTGGGGGTTTATGCAGTTACTCTAAAGAAAAGGCATTTTTAAGAATTTTTTTCTTATGGAAATAAATACCTTAGGCATGAGAATTTCAAAGCCTTCTACATGTTTTGGATGTTCCAAAAGGAACTGGGCATGCAAGTCCTTGTAAGTGACTTAATTTCTCCACCTTAACTCCTCAAAAACTCTGGAGGATTACAGGCAGAATTGGCAATGGCTGGGAGTAGAAATAGGGTTGCTGTCTTCCAAATATTGTTGTAGTTACACTTGAACACAGAAATAATTTGCAGGATGGGAAGAATCACATTTCCAATCCCCTGGCATTGCCCAGCTGTCTGGCATGAGGCAGTCATGGTCCTGCTGCTCTCCACAGTGGGAAGGCACTCAGTGAGTGATGCCTCCTCTGATGCAGAGATGTGGCTGCCTGGGGGCTTCTCCCATCTGCACTGTCTCATTTGAAATGATTGCTTAGGAGAACTAACTGTGTCTATATTGGCCAAACAGTGGTTAGAGAAGTGCTGGAAAGGACACACAAAGTCTAAGCACAGAGGAGGAAGACTGTGACAGAAATTGCCTCTGACAGCTGGTGGGGGTTTAACATTGGGAAAGGGAAGTCACTGCAGTGACTCTGTGTAATAGTCTCTCTGGAGAGTGTTGTCTCAGCTGGACAATGGTGAGAATAGCGTTAGGTGAAGTAGGTTGTCTAATTGCTCATTTTTTATTCATTGCTCTGGGAATCAATTTATAGTGCAGTGTGTTCAGCAGAGACAAACAGGCTGGAACAAGAGGGGAAGGGCTGGTTGGGCCCCAGGTGTTTCTGTGCCACTGTAAGGCTTGGAGTTGACAGGATATGAGAAGATATTTTAGCCACCTGTCTCCTCCTGCTCCACAGTGCCTGTGCTGTTCCAAGGGGTTCCTGGAGAAGAGAGATGACAGCAGCTGTAAGCTGAGATGTGCTGGGAGTGATTTCTGATGGTAGAAAATCAGAGGCAAAGGTTCCCATTTGCCCATGTAGTGCAGAATATTTAGGGTATTTGGAATATGTGCTGCCTGTCCCTAAGGGGGCCTTTCAGCACCACCAGGAGTGGCACTCGGAGCCAGGGCAGTGTTTGGGGAAGGTCCTGCCAGCCTGTGCCGTGCTTGGCAGGCAGCACTTGGTTGACAACCAGGTGGGAATGACTGGCACTTGGAATAGCAATGCCAAAAGGAATGTGAGCTTTGCACTATAAATTTCCATTCCAGCTGCTCAAACAGGAATCCTGGATTCCTGTGGTGCATCCCTAGTCTGCCTGTTTGGACTGGAAACTTGTGATTGTGTTTCACTGAGCAAATATCCATGGAATGACTGATGTCAATGAACCCCAAAACCACCCCCATTACAGGCATCAGTGTTACTAAATATGGAAGTGTATATTCTTGATACCATATAAAAAGAAAATTGATGTCCTTTTCTAGTACTTTCTAAAATTCCTGAAAAATAGACAATAGACTATGTATTTATTCTTTCAAGAGTCGATATAATACTCCTTAGCAAGTCTTTTTGTATGTGAAATTTCCAGGCCCTCCATACTGTACTTCCTTATACATGTTCTCAAGGATTCTTATATTTTCTCTGTAATAATTGGCACATAGAATGAGTGAACAAAACGACACAAAAAAGTAAAAAATGAACTAGAAGTGTTTATGGCTGACTACGAAAAAGAATTTCCTTTTTCAGTGCTTGCCTGATGAAAAGCCAAGCACTTACTTTTGAATAATCAAATGCTGATTTCCAGATCAAGCTATACCTAATAAGGCCTTCAACCAGGCAAAACCACCACAGAACAGCCAAAAACAAAAGGCCCCAAGAGCCTGACTGAGTTTTATTTCAAATATGAAAGAATGTATTTAGAAATAATTTGAAAAGCAGGAATGCTGACACAAAAAGCTGAGGTTTCTTACTGAAAACTAATTCTATTAATGACACTGTTATTTTTCACGAACAAAACTTTTTAATGTGGAGAGAGCTTAACTGAGGGCAGTCCCTTTCCCTTCCCTAATGCAGAATGGCTTGTTCCTCAAGGCCATGAGACTCTACAGCAGCTTTCCTGCCTGATGTGTCATGTCTTTTCACTTGTGTTGTTCTTAACTTCTTAGAGACCTGTAAATTGAAAATATGAATGTGTGTCCTTGCACAATTGTAGTAAAATACATGCTGGACAGAGACAAGACTTCTATTCAGCTACCTCCCATCTGTCTTGTGATGTTGCTCCCTTTAATTAAAGCTCGATTTACTAGAGAGGGGAGTAACAGGTAAAAAGAATCAGCGAACAGTTTGTGTTGGGAAAGACCTATAAGATCATTGAGTCCAACTAACCCAGCTAACCCAGATCCCCAAGTGCCACATCCACACATCTTCCAAGTTCCTCCAGGGATGGTGACTCCACCACTGCCCTGGGAAGCTGTGCCAATGCTTGGCAGCCCTTCCAATGAAGACACTTTTCCTAATATCCAACCTGAAACTCACCTGGCAGAGCTTGAGGCCATTTCCCCGTGTCCTGTCCCTTGTTCCCTGGGAGCAGAGCCTGACCCTCCCTTGCACAGTTCCCCCTCCTGTCAGGGAATTCCAGAGAGTGAGAAGGTCCCCCCTGAGCCTCCTTTTCTCCAGGTTGAGCCCCCCAGCTCCCTCAGCTGCTCCTCATCAGATTTGTGCTCCAGCCCCTTCCCCAGCTCTGTTCCCTTCTCTGGACACACTCCACCCCCTCAATGCCTTTCTTGTCGTGAGGGGCTCAGAACTGCCCCCAGGACTGGAGATGCCCCAGCAGTGCCCAGTGCAGGGGGACAGGCACTGCCCTGGTCCTGCTGCCACAGCGTTCCTGATGCAAGAGGAAAGGAAATTAAGGGGGCATTGAAGCTATTAGTCCCTTTTTCTTCATACCACTGACATCCCTGTAACTGAGGAGAGGATGGGACATAGAATGGGTGTAAAAAGGCACTCTGAGGCTGTTGCAAATGCCACTCCTGTTGCTGAACTTCTGACAAGACAGTCTGTCCTCAGTAACATCTGGGCTACATCTTCACCACTGCAGACTGCAGAATTTTTAGGGTAGTTTTTAACTGTGCAAGGGAGGGGCTTCTGCACAGATGTGTGCACTGGAAGGGAATTGTAAGGTGACTGCAACAGATTTTCTGGGCTTGTCATGTATTTTGGAGGTCTTACAGGCAGAAGTGTCTGCAGATATTGTAGGCTTGAAAGCTGCCAGTATTACACTACTGGAACTTCCTATGTAACTGTTTTTATGGCTTTGTTTAAGATAAGATATTATACATTGGTATAGTAATCTTTAGATAAGTGTAATTAATAATCCTAAGTTATACAATTTATCATCTCAGATCCTGTTTCTTGGCAATGGAGTATTTTTTTTCATTCTCCTACTGCACACTCATTGCTTCTGAAGTGGCACAACTGTAACCCCCCCAGATATCAGGCACAGAGCTAAGCTCAGGTGTTTTATACATAGACCTGGAACCTCTACTTTTAAAGCAGCTGAGACAAAAATGATAAAAGATGAAGGACATAGCAAACAAAAAGTATTGGGTGTTCTCCCTGAAGCTTTCATGGGCATCTTCCTAGTGAAGTAATGAAGGAAATTCCTGAGGACCTTAACCACAAGCTAAAGGTAGGAAAAACCAGAAGATATTTGAACAATCTGAACAAGTCCATCTTGGAAAGAAGTTTCTGCCTGTCGAGGCCATTAGAGAAGCTGCTGAGATCTTGAATAGAAAACTTGCCCTCTGACTTCTTACTCATCCCTGAGTGTGTGAGAGCAGCAGCTGTGAGTTTCCATATAATACATTTTCTGTGCATATATTTGCTAAACAATTTGAAGTGTTGATTTACTTTGAAAATAACTACACATTGTACTTCCTTTTCTGTTCCTGATGTGCATATTCAGTTATAATTTCTTACTTAAGGTGAAGAAAAAGAATTAAAGGAACATACAAACCACAGTCCCACTGACTCAGCTCAGCTAAGAACTGAGGAGATGGGTTGATTTTCCACTGCATTTCTTATGAGGTTCTAGATGGTGACACATAAGCAGAGCCCCTCTCAGCAGCACAGAGGTGATGGAATCACTGCAGCCTGCAAATCTCTCCTGGTGCTGGCAGTGTCAGGATTAGACTGAGCTCAATTAAACTGATTGTCTACAGGACCAGAAATCAAAGGGAGAAAAGTGTGTGACACGATCATAGTCACAATTTCAGCACCTTAAAGACACTGTTTGAAACAGAAAATGTGATGAGTGTAAAAAGAGTACTAACAAACTCAATGCCTTTTCAGAACATTGAAGAAATATTTTATACAGACTGCATTTCCTTTTGACTCCCTGTAAAAATTTCCCTTTGATTATAAGGCAGACTTAACATCCTGGAGGACGTGTGTGGGTCCTTATATTAACAACTATACCATAATGTCAAGTAAGGATTTGCAGTCATACAGATAATCCACCACATGACTTGACACACTCATTATTTAGACATAGAAAATTAATCATACAACTTGACAGATTCATTATTGAGACATAGATAACCCACCATACAATTTGACATATTCACTGTTTAGACAGGATGGAACCTACTTACATAAAGATCAGATTATCAGCTAAAAGCTTTCTGCATATCAAGTTGTTCAATCTTCATTATAAGGAAGATTTA
This sequence comes from Hafferia zeledoni, assembly GCA_035583235.1. Lineage (NCBI taxonomy): Eukaryota > Metazoa > Chordata > Aves > Passeriformes > Thamnophilidae > Hafferia > Hafferia zeledoni. The sequence continues at coordinate 3,608,305 of JAWWEV010000029.1, read as the reverse complement.
AAGTTTTAAATTCAGGAGGGTGTTTTGACAGCACGAGGGATTTCTCTTTAAAGATCTGGTTCAAATATTGGATCATTATGGAACATGTATATGACCTTCTGAAGGGTATGTTGAAGAAAAGACTTTGGGGCTGTTTTGGTAACAAGGGTATCACCAACAATGGCAAAACAGGGCAGACTGAACTGATAAACATTACATCAGACCTGTGCTGGAGATAACATGTTTACTAAACTTCTCAAAATGAGCTGATACCACGAGTCATCTCATTGTGATCAGCACTAGGACTATTTCCTGCTAAGACTGGCCTGCAGACTGGTATATTATTGCTTGCCCAAAATATTGAACTTAGAAAGTGAAGCTGTCTTTATTTTGTGTAAATAAGCACAAGTGTTCCCTCCTGGAAGGACAAAAAGGTTGCTAGCAAATGCAAATAGTGGAAAATACCAGCATGCTAGTGATAAAGACATTTGAAGTTCATCTGGTTTTAAGGAAATCTAATTGTTACATGGTTAAGTTCAAAATCTATACTTTTCAGTCTTTCCAAGCAACATAATGTTTATATGTTGAATCCAGAAAAACTGGTCTTTGATATTTGAATGGGTTCTCTTATCATGCTAGAGGATGTATCTTAAATTTTGGAAGTCCAAAACACACTAGACTTAGTACTCCATGAAACAGAATAGGACTTTGTTCAGGTTTTGGTGTGTGCTGCTCATTGTCTTCTTGGAGATCACATTTTGGCAGTTTCCAAAAGCAGGGGAGAGCATAGAATCATAGAATGGATTGGGTTGGAAAAGACCTCCGAGATCATCAAGTCCAACCCTTGGGCCAACT
>JAWWEV010000029.1:3580406-3593628 GCA_035583235.1 Hafferia zeledoni | reverse complement strand
TCCAGGGATGGGGAATCCACCCCCTCTCTGGGCAGGCCATTCCAATGCCTGAGCACTCTCTGTGCAAAGAATTTCTTTCTGATATCCAACCTTATACTGAGAGTAGAATTTGGGACACAGTTTTATTCATGCAGTATGAACACTGCTGCATTTTTTAATTCCAGAAAGCCAGTTTATGAAAAGCCTCGTTACAGGGAAATGTCCAGTCCAACAACAGACAGGAGCTGGTTCAGGATGTTTTGTTGTGCCTCCCTCTGGCCCTTTCACAAGTTAATCAAAAAGCAGCCTTCTGATAAAGCAACAAAAGTAATCAAGCCTGTAATTTCACAATGATAATAACATTTCCCTGAGCAGAATGTTACTCTTTTGTTCAGTTCTCATTTCTGTACCTCTGATGCTGATAGGGTGTTTCATCTGGTAATGTATGCAAGCTGGCAAAAGAAAAATAATGTAGATAATTACAAGAGAAGCAGCTAATAGAAGCTGTAATATCTACATGGTGTCTCTAACCATTACAGTCTACAGTAGTAAATGAATTTAAATTAGGAAGGGATAATTTGCAGTGTGGCAAATGATAAACTTGCCTTACTGATATGAGCACTCTCCCTTATTTCTCCCTGCAGTATTTCGGTGTTACTGCTGTGAAAAGGCAGGAAGATAAAACAGCAGTGGGGAAATACCTATAAAAACAGAGCTATTAAGTAATGCCACCTCAATCAAAAGGGCTCAGCATTTCCCAAGAGGCAATCTGGACTCACTGGCAGGATCTGGAGACAATGTCACAATTCCTTGCTTTATGAACCTGCTTTCGCTGGGTGGATGAGCAGAATCCTCGGTGGTGTGTGCCAGGATGTGGAGAAGTTGGATGTGAGGGTAGTTGAGAGCTGGGAGCAGACACAGCTCTGTGGCTCCAGGTACTGCATGCTGGTGCACAGCTGCTTCAAGTCCTGTGTCATTTCAGTGGGTTTGCTTCGAGTGGGAAAATATTTGATGGCATCAGAAATTGCTATGAGTGAGAAATCCAAAAAGCGTGAGGAATTTCTACATCGTCTTGAAAATCTTCCCCTGAACTTGTGAATGGATTTGAATTTCACTTTAAAACCCCTGAGAGATTCACTGTGTTTCCAAGCTCCATTGGCTCAGACTGTGCATGCCAAGCTTTCCTCAGTAGCCATCCCTTCCTGTGGTAGATGCACCACAAAGAAAGCAAAAATATGTGGGAATTTCCCAAAGTTCCACTAAGGATAACATTTATAATTCACTTCCCAAATTATGCCACCAGAACTTAATTGATATTTAGTGTTCATTTTTTAAAAATTCACCACCTTATCACCTGAATTTACTAAAAACCAGCACAAGTGTTATATATAAAAGAGCTGCTGGAAATATGCCTTTATTTTTGCATAAAAGTTATCCATATCAACTAACCAGTTTCAGCACAGAATTCCATCTGTATTAGCACTATCCAGGCATTTGTCTTCATTTACTGAATATTCACATCTTTAACATGCTCTGTAATTAATTTAAATGCTACATTTAAGAACCACTTTAAAAGCTACAGTTTAAAACCTATTGCTGCATAAAGGAACTTTCCAGATCACCAAGTGGAAACCTTCCAGAGTATCTACAAAGCCAAAGCTTATGCTGCTTATTGTTTAAAAATAATTTTCAGAGAATTATCTTAGAGAACAGGAGGCACTTTGTAGATTCGGTGCTGCCACGATTTTCATTCTGTAGTTGCATCACCAATGGTTTTAACACTTTCTTAATCAAGGATCATTAAAATATTCTCAGAAAGGTGTTTTATGTGTTGCATAATGTAAAACACAACACAATGTATTGCAAGGAAACATTTTGTGTTGCCTCATTTCTTGAAGTCTTCTGGCTGAAAACTCCCCATTTTCACCCATTTTCACCCATTTTACTGTGTCACAAATATGTATTTTATCTCAGGGTTTGCTCTTCCTGTTTCAGGAGCCTCTATTAAGGCAAGTCCATTTGCTTTCTACCTGTCACTCTTTGCCCCAACTACTTGGATTGAAACTTTCAAAGACAAAGTCTGGCTTTTGCTTTCCTGTCGTGCACCATGATCTGGTCAGGCTTTTTTTGCCCTTCTGCATTTACAGTTTTCATTGCTCAAAATCCAACCTGTGCTCTAAAGCTTATGAAATACATTCTTTTATCAGAAATAACTGTCATATGTCAAGGCTGAGTGATTTTTGCATGTGTTGGTTTGGTTTCTATTTGACTTTCCTTGCAATCTGGATTAACAATTTCTGTACTCAGGCAATGGTAAAAAAATCAGTTTCTTTCACGACAGAGTTTTTCATGCCAAAGTTTAATAACATGCTTTGAAACTTCAACCTCTCCCATTAGATCCACCAGGAAATTTCTTATGAAAGTTAAATCTTTCAAAGTAACAGCAAATGGTAATATTTGAAGTAAAAGTTTATATGGCACTTGGGGACTTGCCTTAGGGGTGATTATGGTAGTGCTGAATTGATTGTTGGATTAGATGATCTTGAAGGTCTTTTCCAACCCTGATGATTCTGTGATTTCTTTATATCTCCTCTCCTATTACTGCAGTGTTGTAAATATGACTTCCTCAAAAGACAGACTCTATTAATGTTTATTAAGCCGCTCACTAAAATAGTGTTTGACTTTGAAGTCAATAGATTTTTTTTCTTCTTCTTCCCTTTAGAACATTTTCCTTAAAAAGTCTTTATAACCATAAGGTACAATATGAGATCATAATCTCTCTCTTTCTACTTCATCTCCGACTATCCAGGGAAATAATTTTATATCTCCTTTGTTTTGAAACCCTCCTGTTCAGTGGTTGTGTATGTAACTGTTTTATTTTGCCTGAAAGGATACTCAAAGCGAGGAAGGCAGTTCTGTGGAGTGACCTGCACTCTTTGAGTTCCTGCAGTCCTTGCTGGTTCCCATCGTAATCCTAATTTTGCACCCTGAAATATATTTCTAGTCTTTCTACTCTTTCCTCCTCCTTAGAGAACCTGTTTGGTAATAATTCTGTCTTTAACTGAGATACATAAAGGTGTCTGAACAGCCCCATTTTCCACAACCAAGTGTGTTCTCCCAGAGCCTCTGGGGTAGAGCTGTCTGTGCTGGAGGAGCTCATGGTTCAAGGAGGGACAGGCAGTTCCACCTCTGTGTCGCTTTGCACAGAAACCTGGGGCTGATTTCAGGCCAAGCTGACCCTGCAGCTCCTGCCTGTCATGCTATGAGAGTGTTGGCAACAATTACAAGAACACTCCTCACAGAGCTGTAACTTAATAATTCAAACTACTAATTTCAACTCTTCAATTTGAAATATTACCTTACAAAGAAACCCAGAAAGTATTTCAGTTCCAAGTCTATTTGATTGTAGAAATTAAATCTCTCTTACTGTTTTTTCCTTCTTAAAAGACAATCCCATGGACAGTCACATCCTGCACTGTTGGTCATCTTGCTTATTAATATCTCATGTTATTGACAACTATTTTTAGAACCTCTCTATTTGCTTTGTGCAATTAGTTCAAGCAATTCAGTTTATTGTCCGCACTTTGAATCTAATTTTTCTGGTCATTACAACATTCTGTTTTCCTTCTGCCGTTGTTTACAGAAGAATTTAAGTACAATGTGGAAGATTATTTATAGGATGTGAAAAAACCTCAATGTAGAAAGTAAAATGACATAAACAGGGTTGGAAATTCTTCTTTACAGGTTAGTGAAGAAAATAACGGCAATATTTTCAGGAACTTCCTAGGATGCCATTTTACTCTTTTGTATCTACATTTTTGTAGGTTCTTTTGTATAGAGAAGATATATTGTATATTATTTTGTGCATGGCTGTACTTTAGTTTTCTGCCAGCAAAATCATCACCTTCTGCTGCACTTCTTCAGGCACCCACAGCAAGGGCACATTTTTCTTGTTTGCACTGAGGTCCTTGCAGGAGGTTGTAAACTGAAAGTACAGGAATTAGTGCAGGTGTGAAGGGTTTCCTCCTCTGCATTTCTCATCTCCAGAAAGCCCCACGGCCCAAGCAGCATGTCAGGTTTTCTCTTTGAATCACAATTTAAATGTGCCTTACCAGAAAATGCTCTTCTGAGTTGCAATTCAGCTTCCCCCGCAGGCATAAACCAACACATGTAAAATGCTCTCTTTTAAAGTAGAATTTTTAATGAAAGCACACCCTGAAAAAGATGGAGAAGGCAGAGTCAGGAAATGACCGAGAGCTGACTTCTCTGTCTATCCAAGTCCTTCCACTCCCCTCTGAGGTACTGGGAACTCCACTGGTGCCAAACAGCAAGCTCAAAACACAGATGAGTTCTGAGCAGCAGGAGAACTGGTTTCAGTAAATTAAAGGAAAGTGCTGACAGTCATTCCCTTGCATGGTGTTCCTGGCTTTAAATACTGCAGGGCACACACTGGGCAAGAAATGAGCATCCCAAGTCCAGGTCATTTGTTAGAAGGTTTCAGCTCAAGTCAGGTATCTGAGGGCAGTGTTTGTTTCTAAATCAACACTTAGCACAGTCTAAACTGATAAATCTGTCCAGCAAAGTGTCTCTCTTGTCTTCCTTGAATTTAGGTTCATGATTTGAGCTTTGCTGATCATAACTTACTCCATGTGAGTTTAAATTGATGGCAAAAAGGAACTGACTGTTTATGAATTAGTTGCTGCAACATGCAATAAGCTCTCAAAGGACAAGAGGAAATCCATCCTCATTCACCACCTCCTGTTGACACGTCAGTCCTCTCTTCTCCATTTCTTCTTCAGCTCTTGCAGCATTTATGGTTACTTTTTTACCTCCCACTCTTGAAATCATCACCTCCTCCAGGGCTCTTGCAACCTACTGACCTCTCATGTGCTGGAAGAGGGACACAACACGGGGCTTTCCCTGCTGGTGAGGCCTCAGGCAGTGAAGCCTTTGGGCTGTCCAAGTGTGGGCTCTGCACACCCTCCTGCCCAGGTGGGTTCTGTCTGCCCCAGGGTGGGGGCTGCTCCAAACTGGAGGTTCCAGCTTGTCCCAGTGCCCGCCAGGAGGAAGCCCTGGCACAGCCAGGCTGTGGGAACAGCAGTCTCCTCTCTTCTGGTGGAAAGGGCTGTGCCACTGCTGCCTGCAGACCCCACCAGCACCTGGAAGCGTTCCAGGCCCAGTTGGACACAGCTTGGAGTAACCTGGTCTAGTGGAAGGTGTCCCTGCCCATGGCAGGGGCTTGGAACCAGATCAGCTCTGTCATTCCTTCCAACATAAACCATTTCACAAGTCATGTTGAAGCAGTTCTGGAGGACTGTCTCCACCATGGGAGCAGGAGAACAGCGTGTGGAGGAAGGAGCAGAGGAGATGTGCGATGAGAAGCTGGACTGGTTCCCTCAGGGACAGCCCAGGCAGCTCCGTGGCAGCAGGAGAGAAGCACCAAAATGCCCCTGAGTCTCTGATGTTGTGGGATTTTGCTGCTGGTGCCCACTGTGCCTGGCAGCAATGGGGCACTGGGAGGGCCTGGCTGTGCTGCAGGAGCAGACAGGACATTGCTACAGGTGACCCCTGGAAGGCTCCCCTGGGAGCTGAGGGGCTCTGGGCCCATATGCCAGGCAGGGGCTGTGCCTGTGGCTCTGGCTCACCTGCCCCTGCAGCACCCCCAGAACGGGCTGAGCACCCCATGAGGTGCCTGCACTGCCCTGTGTCCCCCTGGCACTGCCAGCGGGGCAGCCCTTGTGCTCTGCTCTTGGCAGGGCAGCGCAGGGGCAGGAAAGCCCCAAGCCTTGTGGGTCCCTCCTCACAGGCTCAGGGGGCCATCAGAGCTGGTGCCCTCCTGGGCAGGGCTTCATCCTGCGCAGGGCAGTGCCCCAGAGGAGCTTTGCCCTCACACGGGGCACTGGGGGCACTCAGAGGGGCACAGGGTGTGCCCCACAGCTCAGCATGACCTGTCACTGCTGAAGCACAGCGTGAAGTAACAACCCCATTTTCTCCCCCTTTCCAGTGCTGAAACAGCCGTTCCAGTGAGGCCACACAGCCCAACCCGCCCCAGGGTGTCCTGATCCATCAGGAGAGAGGAGCAGAAGGAATGGGGGAAGCCAAAGCCCAGGGATGTGGTGTGTAATCCCAGCTCTGTTCCTGCCCAGCACACAGGGTTGGGGCAGCCCAAAGAGTCCCAGGCCACAGGGGGGGATCCACCACCACAGCCAACACTCCCAAATCCCAGACTATCCTGAGCTGGAAGGACCCACAACGATCATCAAGTCCAACTCTTCAGTCAATGGCCCACACAGGGGATTGAACCCATGACCTTGGCATTATTACAGCCAAGTTTTAACCAACTGAGCTGGTTTGGTGTGTGCTTTAGCTTTCCCTCGCAATGTCTTTTCAGATCTCTCAGAAAGTTTTCAACTGAAAAAAAAAATGGGAATATGTTTGAGGAATATGCTTTTTCACTATTCCACGGCTAACTCCTAGAAAAATTCTGAAACGCTGGCTAAAAGAAAGCAAAACAAATAAAATTCACAATTTATATTCTTCCTCAAGAGAAATTAAAACTGTTTGACCTCTGACTCTACTTTCAAAAAACACTAATGAAGATGAGGTCTAATCATCACAGTTTTCAAATGCTCTTTTATGTGAGATATATACGTATGTATATTATGTATATTAATCCTTAATAATTTGAGGGTTGTCTTTTTAGGATCTTTGGCCCTGGCTGATGAACTCAACATAAAGTCACTGCCTGAAGGGAGGAGAGACTCAGCCAAGGAACTTGTGTTAAATGTATGGTCATTCTTTTGCTCATATTTCTAATGTGCTGAGGTGTTCTACATAGTGAATATTATTTGTGAATCACACAGAGTTTTTCCAGAACTTCTGAACGAGAGAGAGGTTATAAACTAGGCCAGAAAATGTGATATGTGCCCTTCTCTTTAATATTTTTCCTAAGAAAAAAAAATCCTAAAAAGGAGTGTATTATAAATTTGAAAATTCAAATTATACTTAATTCAAATGGTTTCTAGTCTTAAGCTTCTCTAGGTTTTGATTGGGTTTTAATTACAGGTTAAAGGGAGGGAATATGATTTCCAAAGTAAGTAAAAAGATGTTGATTATAAACTAATTACCTGCACATACACAAATGTTTCTGGGCAGGTTTTGGCAGGTTCATTAACACTCAGTGCTAATTGTGACTGATTCTGTAATGCACATTAATGTCACAGTAGCTCCATCTTGTGGCTGAATTAATTACTGAATTTTCATTTCCATTCGGTAGGAAAAGTCGAAAACAAAAATGAAACAAATGCCGGTGAGGAGAGAAAATTGTGGACAGGATTCATTTCATTGCAGCTGTTTGTGTAAAAAAAAAAAAAAAAAGTAACAGGAAAAACCCCTATCCTGAGTGTTTAGCACCTGCCTTCCGTAGCTGCAATTTGCCATAACTAAGTGGATAATTGTAATACAAGGGAAGTTTTAGTTAAAATATTGCTTTAGAAAATCAAAGACAAAATGTCGTTATTTATGATCACCTGGATCAATGAATTTATGAATAACACATACCCTGCCTGTTCTGTTCTGCTCCTATTTTCACACAGGTCACCAAAACTGCTGCTGCTGGGCAGTTCAACCTTGAGGCTGCCATTAAAAATGTTGACCAAATGTCCAGTGAGTTGAAGAAACTAAATGGTAATTGCGCCTTCCCCGTGCAGTTCCACAGGAAGCTGCTCAGGCACCGTCCTGAGTGTGGAGATGGGAAAGGCTTTTGAGTGTTGTGCCTCTGTGTTCCCATGTCATGAAGCCACAGAGTGGCTCGTGTGTTCTGGGGAATTAATTCAGCAGTAGTTATAGGTAGCAACATGTTAGTTAACTTGGGAAAATACCTGTTGGATTGTCAAAGCCATTACTATGCAGAAACACTGACAGTCTCCTAAAGCAAACCTTACTAATATGCTGATAACAACCTTAATTTAACTGTCTTGAAATAAACCAAATCAAATCCCCTTCAAATTTGTGAGTGGATAGATGAGCACCTCCAAATTACTCTGTGCACACACCACTCACTCAGCATCTACCCTGCAATAAACGCCACGCTGACACTCTGCCCTTTGCCTTCCAGTGGAGAGCCAGCTGCTGCTTTGTGACCTCATTCTGAATTTCAACCATCCTGTAAAGGCCAAAGATTTAAGAGAAGCTGAAGAAAAGACTTGGAGTCTGACAGATTGAGAAACATCCATTTCTGTGTGTTGTCTTCTATTAATACCTCTGAAGTTTCTTCTTGTTTTTCTTGTTCTTCTTGTTCTTCTTCTTCTTCATCTTCTTCTTTTTCCTTCTTCATCGTCACCTTCTTCTAAACTCAGAGCACTGAAGTCTGAACTGTGCAACAATAATATGGTTTCCTGCAGGTAGACCATAATTATTTTAAACTGAAAATATGGAGTGGAAAAAGCCATAAGTAGGTTATTGATTTTGAGAGGGTTTTTTAGCCCACACTGCCCAAATTAAGCTCAGCAGGGCTGGAAAGACTGAGGTAATTAATTAGAATGGTCAGGAAACTGGGCAGGAAGGTTTTCACAGGTGTTTGTCTCCTTTTAAACAGAGACACACTGGAAGAGTAACAAAGATTTGAAATTGCTTCAAGTCAAGTCAGTGCTCTTTTATCTCAGTTGTGCTCTAAAAATGGGCTGAGAAACAGCCAGGGAAGGAGGAACTGAAGTTTGTCATTCGAGCTGCTTCCTCATTCTATAAATGGTGCCAAAGAGCAGATTCCTGGAAAAGCAAAAGTGCTTTTCCTTCTACTTTCTGTAGTGACTCCCTAATGACCTTGGCTGCAAAGGAAATGAAGATTTAGTGGTCTAATACTCTATACCAAAATCTTCTTTGAGTGTCCACTCTTCTCACGTAGTTCAGCACAATTCATATTCAATCATCCATGTTTGAATGTTGAGTTGTATTTCTATTCTTATTCCAAATATATTTATCTGAATAACCAAACTGAGATTTATTCCACTGGAAAAAAATGTGTAGCGTTAGAATTTGTTATGGTGGTTTACATTTCATTTCTCTTTCACTGGTGAGATGATTTTAAATGAATAAAACCCAGTTCCATAGGAGGTATTTCTGAGTCTCTTGAGTCACATTTTTCAAGGCAGTGCAGTGGAACAGAATTACAGCCCACAGCTCCCAAAGTCAGTGGTGATATAGGGGATGTTGTTCTTAATTTTAGAGATTTTTAGAAAACATAGATAAGAACTGATTTTTCTTTCCCCAGGTTAGTAGTGAGTTCTTTTAAAATGAGCTATTTTTCAGCTGAAGAATTTTTAAAATTTCATTTTTCATCTTTATTTTTGGACTCACAGTTGAATGGAAATGAAATTTGCTCACTCTGAATTCCATCTCCCAGCCAAATATTTGAGAAAAGGAAGTAACATTTACAAAACATATCTATTTAAAGTTATACTGCTTATGAAATCTGATTATTGTATCTCAGAAGCTCTACAGACTGTATGGAAGGTTATTTTTCTACGTTGAATTTTGGTTCCAGTGTTTCAAGTTATAGACACAAATGGCTTTAAAGGAGAAAACATGTGACAAAGTGACAAAGTCTCCCACACTCATCAAAGCAAGGCTTTGTCAGAACACAAAGGTTATTAGAAAACTGAGGTAAAGGGTTGGATAAATCCCACTTAACCAAGGTGAGCGAAAACCTCTTGTGCAGTTGCTCCCATGGTCATCAGTTACAGCTTATATTTTAGAACTGAGAATGTTCTTGGGTTTTTTTAAAATACTACAGAAAAGCAGAAGGCAGATGTGTAAGAGGAACCAAGTTCAGCCTCCCTGAGTGCTTTCTAAGAGCTCTGGGTGTGCTCTGCCACTTCAGAACCACGTGATGACATGAAGATCTTGCTGATGTCCTTCCTGTGGCTTGATCTAGTCAGGAAAACACAGCTGAAGAAAGGTGTGTGTTGAGGGAGGGAAGTTTGTTCTGAGGGAGGGTAGAGGATGCCAGGAGTGACTCCAGCTGTGGGCTGAGGCATGAAACCCTCAGTGGTGTGGATGGCAGAGAGAACGTGCTGTCTGTGGGTATGGTGGTTCTCCAGAAAACTCTGAAAATCGAGTCTCAAAGCTGAGTGTCCCAGACACAGACCTGGCAGGCACTGCATGCCCAGGGCTGGGGGCTGTTTGGGGGTCACTGCATCCTGTGTGTCTTTCAGCTCCAGGCTGGAGCCACAGCCTTTTCACAGAAGTGCACATAGTTAGACTTATTGGGGAATAAAAAGGTTTTTACTGCCTTTTGCTGCTCCGCAGTTTTGACAAGGTTTGGGTCTCTTCTGTATCAGTTTAAGTAACATAATGGATGCTGCAGTTCTGATCCAAAAAAAGAGCTTACTTTGTTATTCTCCTATGAAAGCAGAGACTTGTATTGATATTTATTCCTAGGTCATCTAATTTGGAGTGGAAATGATTTCAAGAGGATATACATATCTCAGAAGATAAAACATTCTCATGTACTGTGTGATTAGTGGGCAGTAACAAACACATTGTAGGAAAATCATATTTAAAGCTTATTGCATTTAAGGCATAATTTAAAAATAACATAGTCCTTTTTCCTTGAAATAAAATGATTTTAATGACTTCATGATTTTAGTTGGCTGAAAAATAAGGAAGTATCTTGAAGTTTACAAACTTCAGGAGGCTTCAATACTACATATGACCTTCATTAAGGTCTCACTTAAATATGTCCTGCAGCATATTTTAACATGCACTGGTTTCTTGAACCTCTGTCTTTTCCATCAATCAGAAGAAGGGGTGTCCTTTGGAAGTGGTCAATGATATCTGCTACAGAGGAAAAATCCTGTGGGATGGAAAAAAATGAGAAGGCAATGGCAAAAATGTCAGAATTATTAGTAATCAGTACAACCAAAAGGTTTTTCTAAAACTCTACATATTTGGCAGTCTTATAAAAAATATGTAAGGTCCAGTAAATACTATCAGATTGACTGTGTTCATTCCTGCCATAATCTGTAGCTCCATAACTGTATGTACAGCAGTTACACACAGTACATACTGTATGTACAACTGTATGTCATAATTAACTTGTGCAGTCTGTTGAATACAAGTTGTTGTCATTCTGCTTGACGTGATGACTGTACTTGAAAATTCAAAGAGCTGACTGATAAATCCAAAGGGTTCTGCCTGGATCAGAACTGCACAGTGAGGCTCACTGGGTGCCTGGTGCCAGCAAACCCACCAGAACTGCTGCCTGTGGCTGGGCCATCAGTCTGGGAGCAAAGCAAAGCTGGTACAGGTTTGCTCTCAGCTCTGTATTTCCCTTTTCTGGTGTGTTAGTGGTAAACAAACATTTCCTAACCAGGTATGTGGATTTCTAATGGCTGTATCCCAAGGTTATCCCTTCATTCCCTGAGGACAACCAGGAGAATCTGATTTTGTTTCCAGCAATAACATCGTTGCACCAGGAATAACTCTAAGACCATAAGGAGAATTCCACTTCAGGAAAACAGTCACCTGACACTTAAATGAGACAGAAGATCCCTCACAAAGAAGAGAATTAGTGGGAAAAACCCTTGGTACCTCTTTTCCTCTTAAGCCAGTTCCTAACAAATACAAGTGGTCTTGCTCCTGGTAACGGATCTGGATGTTGTACACTTTGTCTCTGTACAGCACCATCAGCACATATGGATGAGTAACAGTTTTCCTTGAGCTGTCTCTCACCAGGAATGTCCCATCCTGAAAGGTGAAAAAAATGAAAGTTGTCAAACAGAAATCACCCCCAGTTTCACTACAGCACTCCTCCTAAGTGTTCTTTCTTTCTGAAATCATTTTCCTTTTGGTAAGAGAAACTGCAGCATGAGAAAGGTTACATCATTTATCAAATGGGTTGTCTTCCAAATTTGCTACTTAAAACTTCCTGTCTGGTACCAAAGCAGATTTTTGGGGAGGGGAGAAATGGTGTCCTATGAAGGAGAGATTCCAGTAAAGGAGGAAGTAAAATATCAAAGGCCAAACCTCACATCAATTTAACCAGAAAAGGAGTTCATTTCTGCCAAATGCCCATCGAGGTTCCTGTGTGATGTATTTACAGACAGCCCAAAATAATGATTGTGTCTGTGCAATTTAGGTAAAGGCAGTGATGCTGTATCACTCTCTCTCTGCTTTCATCCATTTCAGGTCTGGGTTGACAAGCCTTCCATTGAAATCCCTTTCTCAAGGGCACTGAGTGTGATCTCAGGAGCTGGGCCTTAGTACAAGTGATTGGAAGGGTGCACATCTCACCCTCAGCTCAGGGCAAGTGCTGTGGAGCATCACAGACTAACCACACATCATGGGATATTATTTTATTTATACTTCTAATTTTAATTTGCCTCCACATGCACAGACCAGCCTGGGTTTCAACTGTTTGAATCTGTACTTCATTTTGCTGGTCAACACAGCCTAGAAAAGGGTGGGATTCACCTTATCTAATTCAAGCTACCTAAAAACGACCATTTGCTGCAAATTCCTCACTGGTGACAGAAAACTATTTCCAGAGAACAAGCAGGTGCTCCTAAGACAGGCAAGGTCAAACTGCTTTGTGGAGACACATAATTTCTTCTCTTCAACTCTGGAAAACAACAGCTTTTGTGGCTGGTTTAGACTAAATTGATTTAAAGAAAATCTATATATTGATGGTAAAGAACCATTTTATTACAGCCTGACCACAGCTGGGGTCACACAAGAGCTCCTGCCTCCAAGTACGTGTCCACCAGGTATACAAAATTCAGCCCTTTTAAGCAGTTAGCTCTAAATATTATCTATTAGAGGCCCTCTGTAGATTTTCATCATGGAATTACACATTTTGTTGTTTATGTCTCATGTTGTTTACTATTCTTCATCCCCCCCTCTGTCCAGGTTCTGCTTCCCCCTCCCCATGTTAGAAAGCATTTCTCATGTGCTTTGAGCTGCTTCTCCATTCAAGCAAGTTCCTTTATCTTGGTTGCACATACTCAAGTCAGCTCTAGTTCTCTTTTTTCCTACTTGCTCACTGCTTGGGCTGGCCCTACTTGCAAACAATCATAGAATCACAGAATTGATTGGGTTGGAAAAGACCTCTGAGATCATCAAGTCCAACCCTTGATCCAAACCCACTGTGATCACCAGCCCAGGGCACAGAGTGCCCTGGGCTGGTGATCACAGTAGGGTTGGATCAAGACATGGTGGATTCTCACTCAGTGCCACATCCATAGAA
>JAWWEV010000029.1:3567381-3580306 GCA_035583235.1 Hafferia zeledoni | reverse complement strand
CATCGTGCCCCCTTGTCCTATTGCTGAGTGCCTGGGAGAAGAGACCAACCCCCACCTGGCCACAACTTCCCTTCAGGAAAGGGAAATCACATTACATTACATTTTACAAAGTCTCAGCAAATTCAAAAGCTAGCAACAATATAGTTAAATTTTATTTTTAAAACTTTTAATTTTAAATTTTATTTTGCCTTTGTTCCAAAATGTGTAACTTTCCCGTGGGTGGAGACACTGAGGATGAATCCTTCACTTTGAACATCTCCATTGGTGCAGTAACCCCGGTGTTTATTGCACTTCCCTGTTCCATGGGAGCACAGGGACCCCAGGAGGATTGGGATCACCTGAGTACTGATGCAGGAAGGGTTTTTAATTTTTTAATTCTTTCATTTTTTCATTTTTATAGATTTTATAAGTACTTGTAATTGTAGTAAAATGTAGATTTAGTGTGCTAATACTTCTAGCAGCTTTAGCTCAGTGTTTATACATGTCAAGCTATGCCACATATCAGTAGCTTAAATTCCTCTAGTTGTTTAGAATCAGAATATTCTGGGTTGGAAGGGACCCACAAGGATCATCGAGTTCAACTCATGTCAATGGCCCACACAGGGGATTGAACCCATGACCTTGGCATTATTACAACCAAGTTTTAACCAGCTGAGCTGATCTCAGGTTTAGACTCTCTTCAAGGCAGAAAACTGAAGACTATCAGAAAAGCCTGCAGAATGAAACATAAACATGAGCCACCAACCTTGGGTCTAAGAACACTGGAAAACCTCCAAGAGCCCTATGTGTGCTGAGGAAGAAGAGAAGGAGGAAGAGGTCTCACCAAGCCCAGACTCAAATCCTGAGGGAGCGGAACAGGGGTGAGACCGAAGGAGGAAAAAGGTTGAACTGAAGACGTGTAAATTAATGATTAGATAAGCCATTTTATAAAAGCCATGGAAATTAGAGCTTGCTGATGTACACATCAATATGGATCCCACACTAACTGGGTTCAGAGTCCTGCCTTGTTGGGGTGTCCCAGGGCATCAGTACCTTGTTGATCCTGCGCAGCGCCGCCTCCGCCTCGGGCCGGCTGACATAGGCCACGTACCACTGGCTGCTCAGCGAGTCCTGCAGGGAGGGGGCACACACAGGGGCAGGGCCAGGCTCAGAGGGCATCATTTTAGCAACAGGACACAGAGAGACACTGCAGTGTGAGGGGTTGTCTTGGGCTGAGCTGACAAAATGCCAACTGCCCAAGACAGAGTCAAAGCCTCCCTCCTCCCACCGCTGAGAAAGTGGGACAAAAAAAACCCCCTCAAAACTCAGAACAGGTTTAAACCCAAACTAATTATATATATTTATGCAGAAAAGAGAAAATTAAAAGAAAACTGCAATATAACACACAGTTACACAAGTTAGAAATAACAAAAAATAACTCCCCGTCCAACACAAATCCCACCTTTGTAACTACAAATCACTCTGGAGAACTCAGTTCCCCAGAGACCCCAGAGACCCACTCTGAAATCTAAAGCCTAAATTTAAAAGAAAATTAAAAGAAAACTGCAATATAACACACAGTTACACAAGTTAGAAATGACAAAAAATAACTCCCCACTTCCCATAGAACACAATTCCCACCTTTGTAACTACGAATCACTCTGGAGAACTCAATTCCCCAGAGACCCCAGAGACCCACTCTGAAATCTAAAGCCTAAATTTAGGCCTACACCTGCCTAAACCCATAAGAGGGGTGTTTGGGTTTATGTGCACAGTCTCTGAAGGGCTGAGTTTCAGAGTGTGTAGTACAGTCTGGGTAAGTGGCATTAAATGGTATTAAATTATTTGCTCGCTTTGATAAATTTGAAATTATTGCTAACCTATCTATAATACACCTGCAAGCAAGACAACTGGTATTTCCAAATATTTTCAGTAAAACATTTTAAGTGGCATTTTCTCTTTCTCCCCCAGACACATCCTTTGCCTTTGTTTGTTTTTAAATTAACTCTTTTTTTCATTTTTTAACTATCAGCTGAGGCAACAATGCAGATTTCCTGTGCAAATACCATGTGGGAGTGCCCAGCAGTGTTAGCCAAGGGTGGTTTGTTCTAAACTTGTTCTATTTAAAGAAATGCGAAACAAAAATGCACTTAAAAAGCTGAGTTCTTTTACTCATCAAAGTTTTGTGGAAGGAGAACTGAATATGTAATGCTATTTGAAGGCAACTGTGCAGAACAATCCAGCAAGAAAGTACTTTTCTTATTTTCTTCTGTGAGGGCTTTGCTACTGTTGTTTTTCTTGGTGAAGACAAAATAAGGCACTAAAGTTTGGCACAGAAAAGGAAACTGAAAGCACTTACTGGCATCCTGACTAGAAAAACAACTCTGAAACCAGGAAATTTGCTGTGTTTGACAGTTTTGGGTTATATTTGTAATGTTTTGTACCTCATCCTCCTCGGGGCTTGTTTGGTGACCAGTTTGTCTGCTGGGAATTGGCATTGGGGGTCTTGCATCAGCTGAGCCTCTCGAAGGGGATCTGCTGTTGTTGCCTTCAAAGATATGGAAACAGAGAAAATGTTAAAGCCAGGAAAATAATTTCATCTGTGCAATTTCATCAGGAGCTTGATTTTATGAGGCATGAAGTATTTATAACACCCTGGCACTGAAACATTTGGAACAGATTTGAAATCAGGTTTAGGCTTCTCTACCAGAACCACATTTTCTGCCTAATTTCATCCCTGGTGCACAGAGACTTTTGCTGAACTCTTGGTGTTCACATAAGATCAGCTGAACTTGAAACAGAGGTGACATCTTTTCTGTGCCACAATTACTCAGTTGAGACCATCTTGGTTTCTGTAGAGACAGAAGTCATGTTGTCTCTTTGCAATCCTCTCCTTCTTAGCAATTAGAAAGTAAAACGTCACTGTAGGACATTGTTACCATATGTGAAAAATTACCTGAAAAACAATTGGTTTCTAAGTTTTCTTTATTTTTTTACTTGTTATTACAACATGAATATGTAGTGTTTTCACATAGAAAGTGTTGCCTCCCTGTTTTGAGGGTATTAACACAAGGCAGTGACCAGCACAGCTCAGCCCTCAGTACTGTTTGCTGAGGTGAAAAAGATGGTTCTATGGAGTTGTGACACTGGTTTAACCAGGCAGGAAGCCCAAACTTCATGGAGCAAAACCCCAAAAGACCAGGTAAGTTACACAGGAACCTGACAGTTTTCTGTTCTCAGTCCAACCAGCCACATCCACAGAAAAAAAAATATTCTATTAACTGTGCTGAAACCACCTTTCAACTTTCAGTCATATTTTTACCAAAAAAAAAAAGTAGGAATGCAGGATACAGACCTAGATGGAAGAGTGGGGGTAGTGAGCCAGTTGAAGACAGGTTTCTAGCACTGTTTAAAAAACAAAAGCAGTCAGTACAAATACAACATTTCCATACAACATTTCTGTGCTCTGAACACCTGATCAGGACTTTGGGCATTTTACAGAATGGGGGAGCCCCCTGAGACCTCTGCAGGCTGAGGAAAGTTTTCCCTTTCCCCTTTTTGGGCTTTTAATCTTCTTTGTGAAGGTGGATCCACCTTTAAGTTCACCTGGAGCTCAGTGGCTGGGACTGAGGTAGAAGGGATCAGGATCAGTGCAGAAAAGTCCTCCATCTAATTGAGATTCCTCAGGGAATGACTCCTTTATTCCCCTAAAGCAAGAAGCTCAGGGAACACCTTGCAAGAGATTTCTTTCTGTGAGTTTCCACTTACAGAGTCTTTTCTTTTTTGTGTCATTGTTGATGAAAATGTTCTTTGTCATTAATGTTGCAAGCTGGGAAGGGCCAGTACCAAAAGGGAAAGGCTGGGGCAGCTGGGACTGCTCAGCCTGGAAAAGAAAAGGCTCAGGAGGGATCTCATTAATGCTCATAAACATCTGAAAGGAGAGCCAGGCTCTTCCCAGTGGTGCCCAGTGCCAAGGCAGAGGCAGTGCCCACAAACTGCAACTCCAGAGGGTCCCTCTGAAAGGAAACCCTTCCCCACTGGGAGGGCAGCCAAGCACTGGAACAAAGCTGTGGGGTCCCTGTTCTTGGTGACGCTCAAATGCCATTTGGACAAGCCTGGCCAAGGTGACCTTGCCTGGGTTGGGGCTTGGACCAGATGACACTCAGAGGTCCCTGCCAATCTCAGCCCACTGATGCCTAAAGGATTTTAGTGTGTTTTAGTAGATTTTTAGAATCATCTAAGTTGCATGGATCCTTCTAGGTTGCTCACATCCTAAAGGCAGTTCCTAAAGCTCTTCCTCACAAATTGTGAGCTTTCTCATGCCCTGCCAAGGCCATGATGTTTGTGAAAAGCCACCTGTAGATAGCAAGGAGACAAAATACAAGAAAAAGACCTAGAGGTCCTAGAAGATCTCCAAAAAGCAGTTCTGAAGACCCCTATGGGTGGGGCACAGAGGGAAATGAAAATCATAGTTAGTTATCAATATCTCATATGTAAATTACTAGAGAAGTTATAAAATTGTAACATTCCTGGTCATGTGTGTGCAGACCTTCTGGTGTGTGCCTTAAAAGCTTCTAATAAAGCAACCTATATATCTTTCTCCATTAAAACTGTTTTCAAGTGTCTATTTTCACAGGAATAACCAACACTACACCCAAAACTTCTCAAAATGGAGTCCCAATCTTCAATGTTTGTTATCATTTTTGTTTCCCCACCTAATTGGGAACAAATGGCCTGCACTGTTTTCCTTTACAGTTCATATTTCTCTTCTGCTTAAATGAGCTGTTGGAAAGGCTCTGAGATGAATATGCTAATTATGTTTGCAGAACAAAAACATCCCATCATGGCTTGATTCATGGGAGAGAATCAGCCCAATGGGGCCTCTACTGCAGCAACACTTGGCATGTTGTTGGAATAGAAGCAGAAGTGTTCATCACAGGACTAGTTCCATTTGCATATGACCTTGCTGCTGCCACTGCTGTAGTTGCTCTGCTGGGTGTGAGCAGTGCCAGGGGATGGTGGCAAATTGGAGGGATCCATCAAAGAGCCATTAAAGAAATAGAGAGATTAGAAAATGTGCCTGAGGGTGGACTGGAGGAGCACAGCCCAACTCAGCAGAGCCTACCTCTGTTGCATGCTGTGATAAATATAAACTAAATTGTGTCAAAAACATGACAAGACATTCTGTGTAGCTTGATGCAGTAAAGATTTAGCAACAGAATGTCTATGAGCTTATCAAATAATGTAGAAAAAGTAGAAAAAGAATTAAAATTAATAACCAAGCAGCCTTTTGAAGTGAAATAAATACAGTGCAGACCAAAGATAATCCAAGAATACCTAAACACAATGGAGAAGTAAAGCCAATGAAGATAAGGAAGAAACACCTCAAAACAACAAATAAGGCTTAACTAACAAGATTGTCTCTAGTTAAATTTTAAGTTGAGAATCACACCAAAGAAGAACCAGCCCCCACTGCCACCGAGAAGCAACAGAAAGAATCAGATGAAAGGATCTCAAAACGAAAAAAGAAGAAAATCATTTATTGGAACTGGTTAAAAATAAACCTGCTTTGACTGTATAAAAAAGGAGCCTGCGAGCTCAGCTGGGTGTCACTGATGGAGCAGAGACTCCCAGTGCACCCAGAGCTGTTTACTCTGTAGCTTTCATTACTTATAAAATTAAACTACCCTTTATACCAAATGATTGGTTATTTGGGTGATCGTTTATAACAATGCTACATCAGAAATCAAAAGTTAATTAAGGGCTCTTCCACCCAGCAAATAAAGACATGCCAATCAAGTATTTGGAAGCTGCAAACAGGAAAAAGATGAAGCAAGATTCACAATTTTAAACAGGGATTTTCAATCATTAGGGTAAGATTTAGTACAAGGGTGGTGAAATTCTTTCCAATTCAATCCTACACATCTGAGGTTGTGGGAGTTTTTGGTTTTGAAGTGATGGGCAGTCACAGCTCTGGCCCTTGGGTCTCTTGGACCCACATCCTGCAGAGTTCTGTAGAAAACTATGGAGTAGTTTTTGCAGAAAGCCCTTCCCAAAAGGACTGGGGATCCTGCAGGCAGTGGGGGAAATGGCTCAAGAATGGGAGCACTGGACCAGCAGGCCCTAAAATACGTCCTTGACACAGAACTGAGAGATTTGTGGGTTTATTTGTTTGCCTGAGGTACATTTTCTGCTTCCCTGGTACAGAGCTTTGATTACATGAGGGATTCTCTTGGAGAGCAGGAACAACACAAAGGAACATTTTGTGGAGGCCACAACACAGCCTGAGTGAGGAACATCTCCTGAGAGCCCTGGGGCTACACACACCCAGTCACCTGCTGAGCTGCCAAGGGACCGGCATTCCAAAGGAACACACAGCAATGGGGACACAAACCTTTCTGCCCCAGGCACACTGCTGGCTCCTGGCTTAGGTGGAGGCTTGAGAGCTTTGGGTGGCACAGCATTGGAGCTGTGTGGGGGCAGGCACAGCTGGGGCACTGCTCTGTGGGGTGCAGCTGTGGAGAGGGAGACAAGGAAAATGGGACACATCCTTCAATGAAGTCGAATGAAGAAATTCTGTCACATAACTGACGATTAATTGGATAAACATAAGGAGCAAACAGCCTATAAACAATCCTTAATATGTTAGTTACAGACTGCAAATTCACATGGACTGCTCAATTCAAAAGTAAGTGTTAAAATTAAAAATAAACTGGCACAACATTCACATTTTCTAATTTCTGTTTTAGATAAGCCCCAATTTGGGGGCCTTACCTGCAGCAGAGCTGAAGGTGGTACATAACCAAGTGTTCTCTGTCACACTGCTTCAAACAGCAGAGTTGAGATGACCTCTGTGAGCACCATTTCTTTGTGAGATTTCTCCCAGCATGACACAAAACCTTTTCTTTCTGCAGCATCCTCAGTAAGAGGGGAACATCCTCATTCCAGTAAGAGGGGAACAGGCAAACTGCTCTGCAGAGCTTCAGTCTCTTGTGGGGTCTTAGAGGAGTGACAACTCCTAGAGATTGGTAACTCCTGGGGACTGGATATCTAACTCCTGGGGACTGGATATCTAACTCCTGGGGACTGGATATCTAACTCCTGGGGACTGGCTCAAATGTTCTGCTTCTGTCACTTCACCAACTCCATTTTAGAAACCAGCATTACAAATACTTTTGTTACATGACAGAAGTTCTGCTTCTGTTCCTGAAGGTGAGTAACCCTGCACAGGGAGTGGCACCAGCAAGGTTTGCCCAGAGAGTTTGGGAGGGGGAGATGCCAGTTCTGTGCCCAGCTCCTGCCTGCTCTGTGCAGCTCACAGATCTCTCCAGGGATGTATTTCAGATTAACAAACCCTGCTGTCTCCTGCCTGGCTGGCTGAAGGAAGTTCTCAGCTGCTCATTTCCCATCTTTTATGGCTTTGATATATAAATATGCCTGAGGTGCTTTATAAGAATTCCACAGCCTATCAAGATACCACCTTGACTTTTGAAATGACTCTAAAGAAACAACTCTGAGATCATTAATTTTTTTGTAGAGCTAAGGCAAAGAAAGACCTTAAGTTTTAAAAAATTGCTGTGGAAATACTCACTGTCTTCTTCTTCCTGGGGAGCCAAAAGAAAATACACATTACCAACATATGATAGCACAGTTCTTAGGAATATTTTACAAAACAAAACCTGGACATTGGTGAATTTTGAGTAAACAAGGACTCTGATATCTACATTGTCACTCTCATCTAAAATGAAGTTTCTGTCTTCTTGCAACACCAAATAATTTTCAACGTTCTTTCATTAATTAATTAATTGCAAATAATCTATGTGGTGGATGTGCCATAATGGATCTTGACCCAAAGTAGTCAGAAACTCTCAGCAGATACAAATTTTCTTCATTCCTTCAAGTGTGAGCTCTCAAAGTTATCTGAGAGGGAAACTTTTAGGTCAGCCTAAGCTGAAACAAATCCCCCAAACCCCCATATGTGATGTAAACAAAATCCCTTCTCCCATATCATAAAAAAACCTGGCCTTATTCTTCCTTTATCTTGGGGAATAAACTGAGCATGACATGGCAGAACTGTTTAAAAACACCCCCTGTGCTATGGAAGATCCATGAGTATTCTTTATAATTAATAAGAGAAACCTCTTCCAGAATTATTAGTTTATTCAGGTACTTAATGTTATTGTAGTCCAGATACCTTTAAATATGTGCTTTTTGGTTATACTTACCTCATTTTTTTTGTGTGGTGGCCAACTCTGCCTGGAATGAAAAGAAAACACTCATCACAGATGGAAAACTACCCATTCACTTTGTGTGCACTGGGACACATTTTCAACTAGAATATGAACTTATAGTAAGTTTTACAGGCCCAATGAATGCCAAATCTTGTTTTTCCTCATTAAAAAAAAAATCTAAAATTCTAATTTCAGGCTTAATCTAAGCCATTAGGCTTGTCCTTAGCCCATCTTGATTCTATCAACAAGGAAAACCGATGAACTGATTGTAAGTTTAGAGCTTCAAACAAGTTTTTACAATGACAAAACATTGGTCTTCAAGTCTTGAACTCGCTGTTAATGCTTGGCTACATTGCTGGAGCTCAGGGTAAGACTTCAGGGCTTTGTTCCTCTGATAATTTTCCTGGCCGATTAGCAGCTCCCAATTGCTTTCTTAACTTGTTTTGAGCTCAGCCACAGAGTTCAGCCCCCAGTTTATCCAGAAAATGCCAGAGAATTATCTAGTTCTGCTGGAGAATGTGACTGGCTCTGAAGAAGGGGGTTTGCAGGCTCACAAAATCCACGGGAGGAGGTAAAGCTTCCTTTTCCTAACATCCTAAAAAATTAAATTTCAATGAAATGAGCACTTACTTTGCAGGGTTTTGCTTCCTGAGAGCAGGGGGGTTTCCTCTCTCGTACCTGTCACTTGGTGGGACAGGAGGTTTTGGCATCATCGCCAGCTGCTCCCCCAGGGATCTAAAGCAGGAGCAAGATGAGGACATAAAGGCAAAAAGCTGCTTATTAAGACATAACTGGGCAACACTGACAATCATTTCCAGAGGGAAAACTCTTACCTCAGTTGTGAAGCCAGAGGCTGAAAAACAACAAGGAAATGTTGAGTGAGTGCATCAAAACTGGCAAAAAAAACCATCAGCAGGCACAAAATAAATCTTACCTTTTCAGGAATGCTTGGCTTCTTCCCTGAAAAAAGGAAAAAGCTTACATTTAGAAAAAATGGAAGTGAATTAATTAAAATGAAATAATTAGTTAATTAAAGTAAAACAAAATAATTAATTAAAACAAATGAGGTTTGGATACACTTGCAAGTTAATTGTGCAGATTGAAGCACTCAACCTCCTGAGATGTAAGTCAGAAAAACATTCTGGCTTTGTAAGTGATGGCAAAATCGCAATATCTCTTCTCAAAGGCAAATTTAAACATTTTCAAGGTGGCAAGTTTTGCAATCACATTTTCTATGGCTCAGCTTTGAATTACTGGATAATTTTCTGCCATTATATAACAGAGGAAAGAGTTCAGATAATAAATAAAAATCAAAGAGTTGTACCTTTAGATTCTTTGTATAACGTGGTTTGCAGATCTGAAACAAATGCCATTTTTTTTCTATGTCTTATTAGTTCTCAGCATTCTTTTAAGTCTGTTGCCACATTACATACAGTAGTAGATGCAGAGTTAGCTTTGTATGCAAAAGTTATTTCCTCCTTTAACCTACTAAATGTTTCCTTGTGCCATCCCTTGTGTCACCTCAAACCTTTATTTCTCAGGGATCTTTCTGCTCATCTGTTTGGGTTGCTGTTTTCCAGATACAACTTCTGCCTCACTTTGTAAGTCCTGCTCTCACTATTTATTCATAAACAGAGTGATCACTAATAAAACAAGCCCATTGGTATCAGAACAAACAAATACTGACCTGCTGCTGGGCTCTCTCTCTCAAAGGGGGCAGCCAGACGCTCCAGGGAGGGCTTTGTGCTTCTGTCTATGGAAGGAGCTGGGGCTAAACACAACAGCTGTGTGAGACCATTTGCGGCCAGAGGTTAATACAGCTTTATTTTGCACAGCCATGGACTGCTGTGACTTAGAATGACAAGTGAGACTTCTGTGTGAGAGGAGAAGAGAGTGGAACTGAGGACATGGGGGCAGAAGTGAAGTGCTCCACAGCCCATGGGGAAAGCTTTACAAAGAGAACATCAGCTCTACTCACGTTTCAAAGGCTTCACATTTCTGTCTCTGCTCAGGTCGTTGTTGCTCGGGGGAGGAGGGAAGGCTGGCAGCTAAAACAGATGTTTCACGTGGGGTTAGGATGTGTCTTTACCTTTCTGGGTTAGTTCTAGTGCATTAACCCCATCACACAGACCTGCCCAGCTCTGTGTCTGTGCAGCACAAGGAACAGGTCCCAGCTCACTGCAGGGAGAACAGGAGCCATGAACTCTCCTGGGGAATGACCCACATCCAGCGCTTTTTGTTGGATGCAGGATTGCCTCCACCTGTTTTGCCTCACAGGGAACACTCCAGAGGGATTTACCTTTGGGGAAGGTGGGTGTGTTGCCAGAGGAACAGGGGCTTCAACACCCCTGGTGTATCTTTGCCCCTTCGGTGCAGTAGGAGTTAGTTTTGTAAACGTATGGAAATTGGTGGCTGCATATTTGAAGGTGAGAAATATGGAATAAGTCTGTGTTGGTGACTGAGGCAGGGCAGAAAGGGCTGCTCTCAGCTACTGGGAGAGCTGGGGTCAAACAGCATTTCCCTGTCAGCAGCTAAGCCTGGATTCCTCCAGACATCTGCCTTCCAATGCTCACTCCTAGCCCCAGTCTAGGACAGCAGCTTTGAGAACTCCTGGCACCCAAAGTCCTGTGTGTTTTCTGCATATAAACTGTGTCACTGGGGCAGAACAGAAGTCCCCATCACATCCTAAAATCACCTTCACTTGTGCACATGGCAGGTCTCATGTACAGCTGTTATGGCAAACATTTAACCTGTTATAGTGTCAGCTGTCAACAGCAGGAGAGCTTTCAGTTTTGAAGGATTCACAGCAGCAAAAAAACAAAAGGAAACAAATCTGGGTCATCAAGGTTCTTATTGAACAGTCTCTCCACTTTTATGAGGTCTTAACTCACTTGGACAACTGCTGGAAGTACAGCTTGGAAAGACTTGGCCTTTTTCTTTATTTTACAAATATCACTAAAGAAGCAGAGAGACATCCTTACAAATATATAATTTATATGTTAGAGGCATCACAAGGAGGTGTGAATTTCCAGTGTAGGAAACATCCAAGTAATATGCAATAATTTAATATATTTGTCCCATGAAATTCAATTCTTCCTTGAAAAAGTGGTCACCCTCTAACAGAGTTCAAATCTATTTTGATGGCTGAAATTCTTCCCCTATGTACATAGCTGAATAAAAATGGCATTACACTTGGACTTCTAAGCAGTTCCTGGCATAGGAAATGGGTAAAACATGAAGAAAGGAACATACAGAAGCACCTCTTGGCCCAAACGGGGGTGGTCCTGGGGCTGGGGCTGGGCCGGGTCGCTGCGGTGGCACTGGAGGCTGATGGGATGATCTGGTTGTTGAAGGTCTGTCTACAGAAAAAAACAAAACCCCCAAACTAAACAACTACACAGAGTTTGGTTATTTAATACTCACTAGATCTTTAAAACAAAGAGCCCTTGCAAGAACCTGGACACAAAGTTAATGTATCATTAAGACATTGCTGTAGGGTCTAATTGGCAGCTGTTTTATAATCAGTGTTGTCTTGGGAGTCACAGACTCCTCTGTCCCTGTGCTGGTGACTCCTCTGCCAGTCTGAAAGGCAGGTTTGCACCTTTGTAAAACTTTCTCTGCTTCATTACCAGCCACCTAAAATGTAGCTGATAATGCGTGAAAATAGAATTTGCCAATTAGTAACAGCACTTAATGTTTAGTAATTACCTATATAATCTGTGTTGCTTGGAAGGGACTTGGCAGGAAATATGACATTGTGATGTGCTTCATCATTGTTGGAGGGAGGTGGCTCATAGCCATCACTGTCATGTTCTGCTTCCTCAGGGTCTTCTGTTGGGGATTCATAGTCAGCCTCCTCCTTGTCCTGGTCTTCATCGGGGCTTTCATAGTCATCATCATCCTCATCATCCTGGCAAATGAGCACAGAAGTGGAGGCTGTCAGAGAGCACTGGACACCCCAGGGCAGTTCCCTTGTGGCCTTTCCCTGTGCTGGTTTTCACTCTGGAGGATCCCAAGTTTTCACAACTGTTTTGAGTGAAATAATTCCATTGAAATAAAACATTATCCTAATGCAGGGAGCTGAGAGCAGCTGCAGAAAGGAAACAGGTATCACTTCCCAGCAGTGCAGTGGGAGGACAGGAGAAGGTGAGAGCTCACTGAAATGCACAGTGCCTTTTTTGGGAACAGGCAAGACACCAGCAAACAATTCAGTGCCCCCAGAAACACACTGGAGCAGCACCTGCTGCCTGGTGATATCCATTCCTGCCTCCCAACATGTGCTTTGCACCCCTCAGCCCAGCTTTTGAACAATATTTCAGGAAAAATGAGCTCTGTGATTTGGGTCTTGGTGTCCTCCACTGGGCAGACCAAAAACAGCTTCCAGGACCTGCAGGCCCTGAGCAGGTCACGGTGCCAGTGAGGTCACTGCACACTCTGTGCCCACGAGAGAGAAACACTCCCCTTGGCATCGGTGTCTTGGCTGACATTTCCAGAGCCCTCTGTACTGGCACAGAGCCCAAGTGCTCTGTAGGTGGTTACTTTTATCTTCTGTGCTCCTAAAATAGCAGCCAATCTCCTGTGAACTCAGTAACAAGTGGTTTTTCATAGAATCATAGAATCGATTGAGTTGGAAAAGAGCTCCGAGATCATCAAGTCCAACCCTTGGTCCAACTCCAGTCCCTTTACCAGATCATGGCACTCAGGGCCACGGCCAA
>JAWWEV010000029.1:3551878-3563737 GCA_035583235.1 Hafferia zeledoni | reverse complement strand
ATTGATTGGGTTGGAAAAGACCTCCGAGATCATCGAGTCCAACCCTTGGTCCATCTCTAGTCCATTTACTAGATCAGGTCAATCAAACTTCATATCAATACCATAAAATATTTGTTTATGGACAGGCAATTTCTACTCTGTTTTGGTTTTCTTCTCCTTTCATGTCTTTTTTTCTGCTGCTCAGCAATAATAATCCCCTAGTTGTTTTTTTCCAAATGACCTAATTTGTGCATCTTTCATGTCTAACTGCTCTTCTGGGCTGGAACTGGAGGAGGACAAGATTTCAAGCAATTTAATGTTAAAAACAAGCCAACACACCCAAGGGTGCTGATGCTGTCAGAGGAGGAGAAGATGCATGATGAGAAGTTAAGGATATGTACTCAAGGATCCAAGTGTGAAAAGAGAAATTCAGAGAAAGAATATAGTTTCGGATTTCTTTTTTAGGTATTTGCAATTTTCTGATCTGAAGCCAATGTTGTCACACTTGTCCCTTTTGAAATCCTCACAGATGTCAATAATTTCAGAAGGATTGCAATGTCTAAATCTGACATTGTCACCCAAGAAAACTGTACAAAGAAGGAAAAATGCTGAGTTATAGACACAAGAATCTTCTCTCCCATGGAGCCAACACGTCTCTGCACAAGCAATTTCCTTCTGCTGCAGGGGAGGAGGAAGTTGCTGTGTGAATAATAAATTCTGTGTGAGACATCAGGAAATGTCCTGGGCTGAGTAGAGCCCTGTGTGCACCAGTGCTGTGGCTGAGGAGAGGATTATGGAACTTGTGTGAGGCTTATTCTCTGTTGTAAAAGAGGTAGAGGAAGGATCTTTCATAATATTTAGACTTTTTTTTGGCTAAGGAAATAAAATGAGGATCAATGTTTTTACAGCTAATAATGTGTTAGTTTAGACTTCCCTGGGTGTCAGTGAGACCTGAAGATTCCTGGACTAAACATGGGCTGCAATGGGGATTTACACCCACTGGGTTTGGAGGAAAAACTGCCTCATTTTAAAAAATTCATAATTTGAGGCTTAAAATACAGCATCTGATCTTTGCTTCAAGGTTTTTTGGAATGCTCCAAAGCAATGGCTCAGAGGGGTTATTGGAAGGAGGCAAATTTCAGGAGGGTGACACTTCACAAGTCCTGTCATTACTGGAGGTTGGGGCACTGAGTGTGTCGCCATGTGAGGAAGGAAGCACAAAAACCACACTGCTCTCTGAGCTGGGGGAGTGGATGATGGCAGAGGATAAGGCAGCAGCATTGCAGAAAATGTTACTCAGACTTCTCTTTCTCTTTCTGCCTCCTCCACCAGCTGCTAAACTTAAAACTGGCAGGAAGTTGAAATTTAAAAAACCCA
Source organism: Hafferia zeledoni (assembly GCA_035583235.1). Lineage (NCBI taxonomy): Eukaryota > Metazoa > Chordata > Aves > Passeriformes > Thamnophilidae > Hafferia > Hafferia zeledoni. Next base: position 3,562,381 of record JAWWEV010000029.1, on the reverse strand, counting down.
CACAACCCACCCAAAGCAGCACTCCAAAAATGGCCTTGAACTGCACATACTGGTGCCATGAGTAGAAACCACTCTATGTGTGTAAAGGATTTAGGAGGAATGGGAGACATGGAATAGAAAGTTCTCTAGAGCCAGGAAGTTGCACAGTTGGTGATGAAGTCCTTGGTTTGGCCTTCGAGAAGTTTGTTGGGCAGTGCAATGTGTTCTATTGGCTTTAAAACTGACTGAGTACCTGCTGTGTTCTAAACCTTGCAACAGCCTTTGCCATTCCAGCCAAAGGAATGTTTGGGCATTGCTTCTTAATTATTCTGTTTGCACTTGGACTCTTCTGCAAGTAAAACAAGCCCCAGACTGGGCAGTGTTTGTAGGCTGTGAATGTGTCCCATTCAGAACTCACTCACTGAGTGGGGGCTGCAATGAGAGCACTGAGGCTGCTCCTGGCACTGGGAATCTTCAGGAGTGCTGTGGGATATATTGTGTGCCATGGGATATATTCTGTGTTATGGGGTATATTCCGTGTTATGGGGTATATTCTGTGCTATGGCATATATTCTGCTGTGGGATATATTCTGTGCTTGGGGTATATTCTGTGCTATGGGATATATTCTGTGCCATGGGATATATTCTGTGCTTGGGGTATATTCTGTGTTATGGGATATATTCTGTGCTATGGGATATATTCTGTGTTATGGGATATATTCTGTGCTATGGGATTATATTCTGTGTTATGGGGTATATTCTGTGCTTGGGGTATATTCTGTGTTATGGGATATATTCTATACTATGGGATATATTCTGTGTTATGGGATATATTCTATACTATGGGATATATTCTGTGCTATGGGATATTTCTGTGCTATGGGATATATTCTGTGCTATGGGATATTTCTGTGCTATGGGATATATTCTGTGCCATGGGATGTATTCTGTGCCGTGGGATAGAGTTTTAAGTGCTGTGGGATATAGTTTTGAGTGCTGTATCTTTGAGACCAAGGCTGAAAATCTCAACTCTCAGCTTTGCCAACAACCTGCCACAGAATACTCAAAGGGATCCACAGCCTGCCTCGACCTGCTGAAATCCTGGAAATCTTTTCTCTCAAGATGATAAAATAGGAGTGGCAAAAACTAACTTCAGTGTTTTATCATGGTTCATGTATCAACCAACCAGCGTTATTTTTAATGAGATCTTTGCCTTGTCTTATTCACTAATTCTGACCACAAAAAGTAAGGCACATTCTGAGCTTTAAAATATTTTTCAAGGCTCAGACTTGTTATCCACAAACCTAAACCTTTTTGGCCTTCTGTGACTGCCAACAGGGTTAATGAGCAATAGGAAAACTCCATGTGTTTCTTCAGCTGTATATTGGCCCCTTGTTTCATTAAATTTATTATCAAAACGTTAGTAACACCCTCATGATTAAGTCTGAGTTTCATTTAGTTTATAAGATAAATATTCAATGTCTTCTCTGTGTAAAATAGGCCAATTCCTTCCCAAGGTACCTCTTGTACCTCTTACCCTTTCAGGACATTGTGCTGTTTGTGAGGCTTCAGGTATTAATGGTATTAATACCAACTTTTTAAGTAAAGTTTTATAGAAAGGGTTCAGCCCTTTCAATGGAGAGTTCTCAACATTTTAAGACTTTTTAATTTTTAAACTACTTTTTAATTTTTTTGTTTGTTTTTAAAAATAAGCCAAAAGTTTTATGAAGATGTGCACCCATAGCAGGGCTGGAGGGGATTAAATTCCAAAATAGTAATTCTGTTCTTAATAACAGAAGACTGTGGAGATTTTTAATTAATTTCAGGAAATTACCTGAAATTACACTTTGTAATGATAATTTTTAACTACTTTGTCACCTCCAAAGTCACAGAGCCATCCCCAAATAATGCCACAGTTCTATTCAAGCAGCAGGTTTGCTCAGACATTTCTATGAAACCCACACCCCCAGCCCAGAGGGCTGTTCAGATGGAGCCTGTGGTTTGCAACCCTCCTGTGGCTGCAGAGCTGGGTTCTGTTCCCAGCCCTCAGCTCAGCAAAACCCTGCTCAGGTTACTGGGGAACAACTTCTCTACTCCAGGCACCTTTAATTCAGTTTATCACTGGCAGTTTAAACAACACTTGCTATTTAAATTTAGCTTTTTTTTTTTTTTTTTTTTTTACAGACTGTGCTCAGATTTCAGCCCTGCTGTAAAATACCAGGCACTGTAACTACAGTTTGTGTCTTTCAGCTTGTAGAAAAACCCTTCCTACTGCTGGTTGAGGTTTGTATTATGGTAGAAAAGAAAACTGTGAATGTGTTTTAACAGAAGTCAACAACAAGCACTTTGTGTTTGGGTGAGAATGGGGAGGATCTAAAGTAATGAAATTAATGGTAAAAAAATGGCAAGTTCTACTCATGAATTCTACTTGGGGTTTTTTGTTTGTTTTTGTTGTTGCTTTGGTGGATTGTTTTTTTTTCCCTTTTGGATTGTTTTTGTCTGTTTGTTTGTTTTCCTTCGTTCTGTTTTTGTTGTTGCTTCAATAGGAACCAATTCTCTTCCCTATTAAAGCTCTAAATTCCAGTTTTAAACAGTGGCTTTACATGAAGGACCCCACACACCACCAACGTTTTTGCAGGTATATTCACAATATTTTAGTGCATTTTTTCCTTGTTTGTAAGTGTGGAAAAATCTGAGAACAGGGGCCTTACTTCCAGAGCTTTCATTCAGATTTCATTATTTCCTTATTTATTCAGTTGCTCAGGCTGGGCACCAAAATTCACTTTCCTTTTATTAGAACAACCACTGACACTTTCTGACTCATGAATTTGAAAGGAAATCACCAAAAGTTCTCAAATTATAAGCTCAAACAACGAGAACACGGGGGCACTTTTGACTGTTAATTATCAGAGAATTACAAGCGAAGTGTTTTACAGCAGGGGAAGATGAGTTTTCACTGACAATTTGGTCTCTCAGTATCATCAACGTTGTTCAATGTTGCTTTTATTTGTAGTAAGTTCAAAAACTCTGAGACATCAGGGCATCTTTTTTGTATCAACCTCTGGACCCCCTTCCCAACACCAATCAATCACCCCTTCCACCCCACCAATCCCTGGTTTGGAGATATTTATTGGGGGAAAAACAGAGATGTCATTTTAGGAAACATGTCATGTCTGAGGCTTTCTAGTTCAAGTTCTTGCATATCTGATTAGAAATGAGGAACAAAGAGCTATGTTGGAAAAGCTTGAATTCCCTTTCCCCCCCCCCTCCTTGCTTTGTTTAGGAGACCATGAAGAGCTCCATGTTTAGGAACCTTCCAAACTCCAGCTTAAATATGTAGCAGAGAACTCACAGCAAACCAAAATCCTTCGTATTTCACCATGACATATCAGAGAAAGTTGATTTCTGTGATACTGAGTATGGGCTTAATGAGATTATTGTTCTTCATTTAGGAACTTCTACGCAATTCTGAAAGCCTTCAAAAACTCTGAGACATCAGGGCATCTTTTTTTAACAACCTCTAGACCCCCTTCCCAACACCCCACACCCCACCAAACCCTGTTATTGGGATATTTATTGGGGGGGAAATAGAAATGTCATTTTAGGAAACATGTCATGTCTGAGGCTTTCTAGTTCAAGTTCTTCCATATCTGATCAGAAATGAGGAACAAAGAGCTATGCTGGAAAAGCTTGAATTCTCTTTTTCCCCCCTCCTTGCTTTGTTTAGGAGACCATGAAGAGCTCCATGTTTAGGAACCTTCCAAACTCCATCTCAAATATGTAGCAGAGAACTCACAGCAAACCAAAATCCTTCATATTTCACCATGATAGATTAGAGAAAGCTGATTTCTGTGATACTGAGTATTGGCTTAATGAGATTATTGTTCTTCATTTAGGAACTTCTATGAAATTCTGAAAGCCTTCATAAAAACTGGAAACCTTCTCAAGGCCTAATGGAGCAAAGGAAAGCTCTTTAATCGCTTGTTCCAGACTGACTCAACACCTACTTAAAGCCAAAGCACAAAATGCAAACAGCTTGAACTCCACGACTCTTGTGGACCTGCCTGACTTGTTGTTTTGCCTTTGAGTTAAAAACACCAGTCAGGCAGTGAACAGTTAAATCATTCTTCAAAGGTAATGCTTGCAAAAAAGTTCAGCCTTTGTGTAGTTGCTCTCAGGCAAAGAATTTCTGCACAATTCTTTTGAACAGCCCCCAGAAAACCCTTTTGTTTTGTCTCACTGTGCTGAGCAGTCATGACAACCCCCCTTTTGTTTGGAAATATTCTTCTTTTTCTCTCAGCACACCCCAATAAACAGGTCTCTGACCAATCACTTGCACGATTATTTCCTACAACTTTTCCCTGCAAACCAACTGAAACAGTTTTTAATATTGAAGTTGTTTGGCTTTACTTACGGCACTCTGAGTTTGGGAAATTTCTGAACGTCATTCTCAGACATGTTCTGAAAAGGAAATAAATATATATTTATATATTTATTTATATTTATTTATATATTATTTATATTTATATATCACATAATTGCCCATGGAACAGAAGTTTGCAGATCAAAACTCATTAAATACCACTGGGATGGTATTTAAGTGACTTCACAAGGAGATGTATCGAATTCCTCCATGTCTGCACAGTGCAATTAGGCAAAATTGTGCAGGACTTCAAAGTTTCAGGGTAAAACTGTACATTTGAAAATAGAGAACCACTGGCTGGAGTTTTGCTCCAAGAACCTCATTTATAACATCACAGGATACATAAAATCACATGTTCTGGTGGACGTGTAGCTGGAAAACTCCTTGGCCTTAAGGGAGTCCTTGGCAGCCTAAGAAAAATCTTCCCAAAAACCGGGATGGGGAGGAGGGAGAGCATTTTTTCCCCCTTCAACCAGCACACAGCAACTGGATTGGGATCACTCCTGACCAGATGTGCTGTCTGAGAGCTTTGCTGATGCTCCTGAGAGAGTCACTCCCTCTCTTCCTCCAGCAGGAGCAGCTTCATCTTCAGGGTGGATTCAGGCACTGTGAAAACTTTGGATTTAGTTCATTCAGTGTTTTGTTCAATTAAACACAAGCTCCATGAATTCTCTTTGAAATATGGATCATAGTCTGGTTCCTTTTTACTGGCAACAATGAGAAGTTCCTAATTACACATCAAATTCCAATGGAACAATGTTGAGTTAAACACACACCCCCTCCCCCAGGCTTTGCTTCCTGGTTTTGGTGCTCTGAAACTTCACTGATTTTGTGCATTGCTCCAGAAGAAATCTCATTTTATCTACAGAGGAATGAAAGAGTGATTACAATAGAAGGCCAGTCATTCTGAGCAGGGCTGTGTCTTCTGCAGTGTGAGAGGACAATTAATAAATGTGAGGTTTCTGTAGACAATATGTGAAAACAAGAACTTCCTATAAAGGAGGAGATGAATTCAAGACAAGGTTATGACTTTAAAATCCTCCTGTCAGTTTAAAAAGTACTAAAAACATGCATATTAAACAGCATGTTGGGGTCCCCAGCACTCCACATTTACAGCAAGATGTCTGCTGATCTCAGACAAAGCATTTACTTCCCAAACTTACACCTCAGCAACCACCTGGGAGACAAGTGCCAATGCTAAATAAGGAGGAAAAAAATAACAAGGATATAAGGAAAAAAAAAACCTTGATGAGAATTTTACAGGAAGGAATTTTACAACTTCACTTACCAAAAACCTCTGTCCATTTATGCTGTACTTTCTCACGACTTTCTCACAGTCCTTGTACTTCAACTGTCAGTGAAAAGAAGTGATTATTGAACCCTGAATTATTAGAATCGATGAAGGCACTTAAACTTGTGGCTGGTTTTGAATAAATGCTTCAAGTTACCCTTTTGTATGCTCTGGCCTGTCTAAATGGTCATAAACATGGATTTTTATAACAGAGATTCTTCAGTGGAGTTGAGGATTTCCGTCCATTTAGGGACATGTAAGTCCTCACATTACCAACCACCTCACAGTTGCCTGGGCCAAAGAAGTACTTGGAAAATGGATCATTTTGGCACTGCCTGGGATGAACAGTTGCAGCAAACAGGAGTACAGCAAAAACCTGGAATGCTAAAGCCCTGATCCCAGTCAGAGGAATCACTGTGGCAATCAGAAACCTTCCTCCTCTGGGTGGAGATCCCACTTGTTAATCGTGGAAAGCATCTGTAATATTTGGAAAGCTTTTCCACAACATTGTGTTTTAGCATTTAAACCTGTCAATAATTCCTTTCATCCAGTGAGCACCATCACGACATTGCCAGCACAAGTCTGAGCAGAGAGAGCAACTGCACTACTTGGTGCAACACATCAGTGTGGATGAGTGTTAATCTAATTCTTAAAGTAATTGATAAAAATATACTATTTAGCTATTAAAAATTACACCTGGAATATTCCAAGTATGAACATTTTGCTTTTTCTAAAAAAAAAAGAGAAAAAAGAAAAAAATCTAAGACTTTGGAAATTACTTGAAAATTTCATTTTTCATTGGTCCTTCCCTATTTTGAATACATGGTTTGAATTAACAGAGGCTTTGACACACTTAGAATCATGAACTAGGTGTTATTACTGATAAGTATGAAGGATCTGTATTTGCCAGAAAGTGAGGACTTTACTCCTGCTGTAACACACCACAACATTGTTACATACATTGTTACATCAATGTGTGTGTTGGCCGAATTTTGCTCATATGAAGGTGTAAACCATCAGTGAACTGATGAAAACCTTACCCTGTGTTGTGAGTAAATCACTTCAGGTGACAGAAAATTTGAGTGTGGTTGTCCTTTGGATATGATGTCACAATTAGCTTATTTCAGAAGGAAAAAAATATGCTTATCCCTCTTGGAGCTGAATCTTTGAAGGACCTTTTAGTGACATGTGTGATGGGAACTATAAGAGTTTGTTGGGAGAGACAATCAGGTCCCTTGGGCAGGTACCCAGAACTGCCTGATTTATGCTGACAGTGTTGTCTCACACAGATTTCTTACAGGATTTAAAGCAGCTTTGGCCCTGATTCACCTCTCCAAGTGTGGAATGCCAACACTACCTCTGTCCTGGGGGTATCTCGCTCAGCAGAAGGCAGACACTAAACAATAAATGCTACCAAGTCCATTCAGTTATGGCAGAACTTACAGTTAGTCCTTTTATCGCTGTTCAGAGTATCATGATCAGCTCTCTCAGGGAGCCATTTCCCTTCTTAATTTCTTGGCAAAGGGGATCCAAGGCCCCCTGCACCAGTGCTGTAATGTTGTTCGTATTTGTCTGAAGTTACCTGTTGATAATGATCTCATCTGTTCCATCTCCCGTTTTTGGTTTCACTTTCCTGTGCCACCACCCCCTGCACACTAAAATGAGTAAAAGTAGCTGGCAGTTCTGCTTCTCTGTGTTTGCCCTGCTCGTCTTTATTAGCTGGTTTTGCACTCTAGTATCAACCTTGCCTCAACTCCCCAGATAAAACTCTCTCTGAGTTGCAGGAGCCATTGAAAAAACAAACTTCGTGTGATTTCCAAATGAAGTGCTCCAGGTTTTACAAGTCTAGCCATGGTTGTGGTTGGCAAAGACATCCCCAGGCTCATTGGTGGCACCGAGCAATTTGGGAAGAAAAATTCTCTCTTCTGAAAACCACTGAAAATGACACAGAAAACTTATAATCTTCACACTTTAATGCCTTCCACAGCTGTTACACCAACAGGTAATACAGTAGCTGTGAAGTGTTTATTTTCTCTGGAAAGCCACCAGTTCCTCTCACACCCAATTCAACAATCCCTGTCAAGATTCACTGACAGATTTCCCTGACCAGTTTAGCTCAGCTTCTCATCTGACAGTGGTTTTGCTTTTCGTTTCACAGCAAGTTTGCCCCTTATAAAACACCTAAATGTGGCACAGTGTCCCAGCAGTTTGCTCCTCCACCACACAAAGACCAAACACAGCAAAACTCACCGTCCTAAAATATTCTGCCAAGTCATCGGGGTTCCAGGCGAGCACGTCCGAGCGGTAGGGAATGTTCCGCAGATCCATGGTGGGCTTTCTCCTCAGGGTGGCTGGAGGGTGTTCATAGCAATGCCATCAATGAAACAGCCATGGATTCCTCTGGGTGGCCACTTCCAGCCTGGCAGTAATTCCTTGCCTGCCTGGTTCTGCCAAAGACCTGCCCCTTTCAGTGTGGAGCTTCGTTGGGACGTCCCAGAGTGATGCTGCTTCCTCTGACACAAAATGGGCTCTTCTCAGAAAAGTTGCAGCCAGTCAGCCTCACCACTTCCTTTCTCTGAATATAAATAAGTAAACAAGGAAGCACAGCAGAGGCTCAAAACGTTCTGCCTGGTACATACAAGTAAGCTCCTATGGACCCCATTTGCTGGCAATTGCATGCATAAATGTTTATGTATTTACAGACTCTGCACAAAATAAGAATATTGTAGTATTATCTGCACAGACCTGGGTTACTCTTCTGTGCAAGTCTAGCCCAGGTGAACCCCACTCCAAAGAAAACACTTACTTAAGTGACCCTGAGATCAGCTCAGTTGGTTAAAACTTGGCTGTAATAATGCCAAGGTCATGGGTTCAATCCCCTGTGTGGGCCATTGACTGAAGAGTTGGACTCTGATCCTTGTGGGTCCCTTCCAACTCAGAATAGTCTGGGATTCTATTTACCTCACTGCCTGAAGTGTCCAGCATCTTTCTTTGATTTGCAATAAAAAGGTATTGTTGGAGCTGTCCATAAGGAGGATCCACAAATTAGCAATGAAATTACAGCTTGGCATTCCTTCAAATAGGAAATCACTCAATTAAACCAAGAAATGTGTAAGATTCAATGAAAAATTATTACACTGCCATTTTTTTCATCTACCTCTTATGAGGATTTCTGTGTCTGAAAAAGAATCCACAAAACCATAATGTCACCACAAGGACATGAGAGACTTTCATCTGTCATGTACAGCCAGTTCAGGCACTGTCCTATCAGCTGGTTCCCCTGGTGAGACTACACTGAGTCATTCCAATGGGCCTCATTTTTAATAAAAGAGCCAGCATGTCCCTTCTCCCCTTTTCCCTTGGGATGGCAGGAATGCCTGGGGTCACCCCTCACACCTCCATTAGACTGCACAAATGGGGCAATTTGTGACCACCCTGTGTTAGTCAGAATAGGTGCCTAACTCTGAAGCACTGCAAAGGAAAGTCTCCCTTCTTTCTAATGAGAAACAAAGTGCATCACTCTTGTTTCCAGCCATTGAAGACCTAACTTTGGGTCTGCAACCTGCAAGTGTGTTGCACGTGGGTTCAGGTATTTGTGATCAGACCTACAAGTATTCATAGTATTGAATGTAAGAGCCTTCTGTTAGAAATCCACAACTTTTTTTCTGGAGGAATTTTGGTAAATGATGGCAGCATGGTATTTAAAACCCCCTAAAACCAAACTCCTGTCACAGCTGCTCCAAGCAGTGGAGCATTTATCAAATACATTACATAGCAGCGTCTCCTGTGGCCTTTGTGAATCACCTGAGGCATGTCCTGACAGTAGCACAGAAACACCAACACCTCCAGGTTTGAGGATGAAACAGGACTAACTGAACCTGTGTCAAAGAATCCTGAAAGGAGAAGTTGCTCTCCTGGTGCATTGGCAGCAGAGGTAAAGGGGAGGTTACAGAACTACCTCTCAGACATCCCATCACAGCCCTTGCATTTCACTGGCAAACAAGGTTCTTACAGCACAGACAGGAAGAAGCCTGTGCTATAATTTACAATCAGAATCACAGACTATTCTGAGTTGGAAGGGACCCACAAGGATCATCGAGTCCAACTCTTCAGTCAATGGCCCACACAGGGGATTGAACCCATGACCTTGGCATTATTACAACCGAGTTTTAACCAACTGAGCTGATCTCATTCTAATTCTTTGTTCTAATACAGTGTTTCATTAGCTTCTAATCTGATCTCTACCCCAAATCCAGTGTAGCAGATCTAATTTCAATTGTGTTATTCCTTATTTGCACTAATATAAAACTAACAAGCCCGGTCAAAATTTGTTCTGGTGATGTTATAGAATTACAGCATCATTTAATCTGATGCTGAGCAAGGAGAAAAGCAGCCACCTTTAAAGTCGATGCCCCAGCCTAGGGAGCAGCTAACACAGAAATTCCAGCACAGGTTTCTCCTCATTATTGTTTGCTTGGATCCTTTCTACGCCCTGTGAGTACATTACAGCTCCCCACATACTCCATGCAGCTTGCAAAGCCCAGCTGAATGTGCACTTGAGCCTTGTCTAGAACTCCTTCAGTAATGTCATAAACATGTCAGATGTGGTGGCCAAGTGAGACTTGCTGAGGAAAGACCACTTTGTATTTTCTACATGTGAATTTTCAGAGATACTCGATCAGTGTAACCATTTCAACCTGCATTTCCAGCCTCTGTGTGTATTTAAACATGTCAATGGAAAGTGATTGTCAGCTCACCACACATGGATCACGACCCCCAGTCCCAACCAGGATGCTCTTTTCTCGTGCTT
>JAWWEV010000029.1:3506503-3544795 GCA_035583235.1 Hafferia zeledoni | reverse complement strand
CTCCATCCAGCAAATAAAATTTGAAATTATGTAGGGGAGAAGAGTCAGTCTCGTTTTGCCATCTAGTGGCAATGCTTTGGCTTGCTGAGATACATTTCAGACAAGCAAACTGGTGTGAATTACTAATTTCTTGAAATAATCCATCCTTTCCTACTCAAGATATTCAAAAGCCTAATTCTGTGTAAGAGCAGCAGGGTACAAATAGGCACATTGCTACTTAGTTCCATTGGAAGGCGTTTGGGTGAGCCGAGTCTATTGCAGTAGCAAGTGTTTCTTCGTAGGAATCTGGTAATTAGTGATTTTTTCACTTGCGGATGTGAATCATTGATTTCCTTCTCCACTTGCTCTTCAATTGTTACCAAGATGGTGGTGCAGCTACACAGTTGATCCTTAGAAATATAAAGGACAACTTGGGGCAGACTGGCTGGACAAGCCATTTTTTTTTTCTTCCTAAGGAGAAAGGACAAAACTTTTAAACTTTTTATTATAATTCTGTATTCAATTTACATGTCTTTGGTATGATTTTTTGTGTGTGTGTCAGTACTCCAACGTTTATAGTATTAATTTTTTTCCTCTTCCCATAGTTCTGAGATGTTGGTCATTACCTGGACCCTCAAGATCCTGTGGTGCTGCTTCTTCATGATTTTCTCTGAAGAAAAGCAGGAATAATAAAGCAGTTCGAAGACTTTTGGGACCACATTGAGCTGCACCACCCTTATGCTCCTTCCAAAGTGAATCCCACAGGGTGTTGATCTCTCTTCGTTGCAAGAGCTTTGAGAGCTGATTATTTGGTCAGTAAAGATTCTCCTGCAAAGGCGAGAAAGACAAAAGCTGCTCTGGACTGTGCACTGGATAACGTCAGAGAAGATGCAGAGCCTGTGTAAGGGACAATATGGAATAATTCGGTATAGCCCAGCAAGTGACAATGTTGTGAAGGGTTTGGAATTGTCCTTTCAGGTCCCAGACAGCAGGGCTGAATTCCTCTGCTAGAAATACATAAGGCTACCACTACACTCTCCCTGAAGGTAAGGATAACCCAAGTTCTTGTTAATAGACCCCTTGCGTCAGATTAGCGTGAAACGACTCTGAATGACCCGTGTTTATAAATTTATACATGGCAGGTTTACTTTAGAACGATTTAGATTTTTTGGTTATTATCTATAGTAATGCAGCAATGTAAAAGCATGGAAACAGCACTCAAGAAAATGCAGAAGGAAAAAGGGTAAGAGTAGAAGGATCTCCCCCCCACACGTGGATCCAGCGAGGAGACTTACTTGTAATTTCGATGTCCTTTTGTCGAAGTGATGCTCACGGTGATGCACCAAAGACGTGAGAAAGCCCACGAAACACGAAGTCCAGTGGGTTGATACACGTTCCGCTTTAGGGAGGAGAGCTTTACACTGCCCCTCTCCGAAAGCACTTACAGCCCATCAGAGGGGATTAACACCCTCAATCCTACACGTGTGTGAATATCCTGCGTAAATATGACACTGCCGGGGGTGGGGAGACCAGAGGCTCGGCAGACACCACCCCGGCTCCCAGAGCCGCCTCCACAGACGGCCGGTTATTTGGAGCCATCGATTGTTACCGTTTCAGTCTCTCACCTCCTCTCCCTGAGCTTTTACTCCTTGTTTTGTAATGCAGTGAAGATTTAGAACAATGCGCTCTCCTGCGCATCAGGAATTTTTTCCAGCGATTTCTTCCTAGCGGATCTCCCTGACTGTCCAAAACTGGTCTTCCTTAGTAGCTACTGACAGAAGCAGCAAGAAGCCTTCCCAGCTGTGAGCGTGAAAACCTTCAAACCTGGAGTATCGTTTTGAAACTTTGTTATCTGGGGTCCAGTGGTTGGACTAGATGACCTTGAAGGTCGCTTCCAACCTTTATGACAGCTCAGGGGTGCTGCTGAACCTCTGGCAGCAACTCCTTGCCTTCCCTTGCCTTGTGTACAAGAAGCAGAACTAGGCAAGGCAAGCCAGGGAAAGGCAAGGGAAGGAGAGAAGGTAAGGCGAGGGAGGGGTAGGTTGGCAAGACCCCGACGGCCACAGTCAGCGCCGTGCGGGGTGGAGCGGGGCGGGGGGCGGTACTGTGACCTTCCAGACCCCCACAAGGTGTGGAGAAGCGGCGGGAACAACAAGAGAAGAGCCAGCGATGGAGTTGAAGGTGAGCGCTGGCGGGGCCGGCACTGCGGGGCGGGGGGAGCCTGGCGCGGGCATTGCTCACCTCGGGGAGACTCTACCCGGGGGGACTGGAGCCCCGAGCCGCGCACGGCTCGGTTGGATTGATAATTCCCCTCGGGGCGACCCTTCCTGGGGGACCGGAGCCCCCGAGCCGGGCACGGCTCGGTTGGATTGATAATTCCCCTCGGGGCGACCGTTCCCGCGGGTACCGGAGCCCCGAGCCGGGCACGGCTCGCTTGGATTGATAATTCTCCTCGGGGCGACCCTTCCTGGGGGACCGGAGCCCCCGACCCGGGCACGGCTCGCTTCTGTTGGTAATTCCCCTCGGGGCGCCTCTTCCTGGGGGACCGGAGCTCCCGACCCCCTCTGGGAGCTCCGGGCTGGTCGGCGCCGCTCCCTATTCTAAAGCCGCCGCATCCCGCCCCTTCCCTCGGGTCACCCGAGGTCGGCAACCCCACGGCGTGCGGGGCACCCCCGTCAGCCCCGGGGGCTGCGGGAGAAGAGCCGGGTCCGGCCTCTGCCACAGCCCCTGCACCCTCCTGGCCGGACACAAGGGAGTCCTTGTTCGGGGACCCGGCGCGGGATTCACAGGGCCGGGCCACGAGGCTTTGGGGAAAGGCAGGCGGGGCTGGTCCTTCATCCCTCTCAGCGCGTATGGCCCCAGTGTAGATTCTCACCCTCATCCAAAGGTGATTTCTGCCCTTCAAGAAATACGAAAGTCCTGGGATATGGAGAAGTGCCACGACCGGTGGCATTCACTATTAGCAATTGCTCCTTTAATCCGTCCCCACCGAGGTGATGTATCTGCTGAGACCCTTGGTCAGTTCCTAATGCTGGAAAGAAAGATTTTAATGAATCACTTGTTACTGAGTTTATTTTGTTTGCTGGGACGTCAACATCCCTCCTTGATGGTTTTGGAGAGGTGAGGGACTGTCCATGCCTAGGATGTAGACAGAAATGATGAGCAGGTAATTTAATTGAAATATTAATCTGCATTGATAATTCCACTCCTTTGAGGGTCCAATAGCACTTATTGTTTTGCTGGCACAGAGTCCAGTCTTACCAGGAGGAGCATTGTGAGATGTAAGTTGGTTTTTATTATGCAAATATATAATAGCCCATTTACGGTTGTAGATACTTTATACTACTTCCAGTATTCATTATACTCTACTTCCTTTTCATATTTTGTTTCAGTATTGGAAACTGAATAAGTAAATTTTCTTTGTTTGGAGGTTGTGTCTCACGTACGATTATATTTCCTTGTGCCAAATTCATGTTAACAGGTGGAGCTCCTAAATATGTACCATTACGGCTCATTTCATTAGCAATTGTCATTGAAACGCATTCAGGCTTAAGTACAGATAAAAAAGTGAAAGTCTCCATCCAGTGGGTCAGGCTTGGTGATTTAGGTGTCCAGTCTGGTTCATCCTGGCATTGATGCCCTCTGTGAGAAGAATAAGCAGTCCTTCCATGGATAACTTGATCTTCAGTGGAGATGTGCTGCCTTCATTCCCAGTGTCATTTTCTTAAAATAAAATAATGCAAGTCTGGGTGGGGGTTGCCAGGACAGGCTACCTTATTAAAAAGGCAAAATCCACCTGGCACTAATTCTGTGTTTTGTTACCAGCAGCTTCCCAAGCAAGGGCGCCACGAGGTTCAGCCAGCGGCACCGTTTCAGTTTGGGGGAGTTTTACCATAACAGAGTGTCCTGGTTGTAATGCTGTCTGATGTTGGCCTTTAATGAAAGGTGGAACCCCTGATACAGGTTTTGGAAAGACTGTTCGGCTCACTGGGCTCCCAATTATCTGGTTGCTGAAGGGCTCTCAGTGCTGTGTGGCTTAAGGCTCTTTTGCAATAGGCCATTGGCCCTTCCCGTAATTCTCCTTGTCTGGGGGTAATATGGGATGTGGAATACCCTGAGTTACTTCCTTGAGTTCATTCCCCTCTTGGCCCTTTGGTGTACATCTTTACGTGAGAAATGTGAACCATTATCACTTTGGATGGCGCAGGAGTAGGTGGAGTTGAGAACCACCATGACAGTGCCAGTGCTGTGCTCTGACCATGAGCAGCCCAGAAACTCCTTCTCCCCCGAGGAGGATGGATTGGGGTCCTGCAGAGGGGCTGAGTGGCCCCATGGAATCCTTTAACCATGGAGACCATAAAACTTTCCTGATGTGTAGGGGTGGTGCTTCAGCAAGGTAACCTAATAGTACTTTACTGAGGACATTCTCTAAGAACAGTTCCACAGCTTTTCCTGTTCAGGGACCTTTGCTCTGTGTAGCAAAATAAAGAATTTCTTCACCAGAGTGACCTGATTTCTGATGTAACTATTCTCCCAGTTGATCCCTTTCCTGATTTAAGGAGTCTTCTGTCATTTTCTCCCTGATTTTAGTTAATTCACACACCTTTTGATTCCAGTTTATGGCTAGTTTGGTATCTTTGGTATGGACTTTCACCCATCCTATCTTAAACAGTGTTTTTCTGGCTATATTTAATAATAATTGCCAGCCTTAAGATCTCCAAATGGGAGATGTATTTACTCCCCACCTTAGTGATTCCCACTGGCAGGGCCACTGTGGCACCAGCCCAAACAGGAGCCCACGGAGATTCTTTTTGCTCCTTTCTGAGCTGTTAGAAAAACTGCTCTTAGCTCTCCTATTTGTACCTTCACCTTCTTCTGTTACTTGTTTGTGTTGATGTTTAATGCAACAGCCTTGTGTTGTCATTTACCATTGACCCTTTTTGCTGAGGCATCAGGGAACCAAATATCTTCTGTTGGCACCCCCTCAGTGAGGGGAGGTGTATCCAAAATTGGTGAGGGTTTAACAGGTTGTTGTAATGCTGATGGACGTGCATTTATGGTCTTTTGTAATTTAGAAACGTTAGTAGGTCCTTCTGTTAATTGCATTCCTTCTGCAACTGCCATTAGGTAGGAATTCTGTTTCCTGGCTAAATTTTTGTGCAACTCCTTCTGGGGGAGCAGAGCCCTTGAAAATACATTCCAGCAGCTTAAATTGTCCTCTGGTTTGCACAGGCTGTTCTTGATGGAACTTCTCAGCTTGTTTCACTGCTTGGACTGCAGAAAAAGGTCCCTTTTCCCATCAGACTGTCTCTGTTCTGTCTCTTTAAATACAGTCAGACTAAATAGTGACGATCTCTCTGGTCCCTCAGGGCCAGTTTGAAACAAGTCACAGGAGGTTCCATACTCTGGAAAAACCCCATTCTGCTCTAATGGGATTTTAGAGGTGCTCTGATCGCAGTGATTGAGATGGTTTTAATTCCAGTATTAGAGTCCTGACTGTCTCCTCACGTTCTGAGTTCCATTCCTGCTGTTTTCCCTTTTATAACAGTGAGTACAGTGGGTGAGCTATGACAAAAAATCCAAGGACACATTTTCTCCAGTATCCTAAAGTTCCCATAACTGTTGTCATTCGTCCAAGAACTTAGAACTTGGATTAATTCCATGCTTTTGTAGGAGGTCAGTGACATCACTTGCCATCCTGCTGACTGTTTGTTGTGGATGAGTGTTTTAAAGGTCACTTAATCACCAGCAAAGGTATTGGCAAAAACAGGTTTCATGTAAAAGCCACATCACAACACAGTTTGTTGGCAACGTTCTCTCTGCTGCTTACTAAAGCACACCAAGAAAAAGCAAACAAAAATCCATAATCAATCAATCAATCAATCAATCAAACCAAAATAACCCCAGAACTATCTATGTGGGGGGTGGGGGAGAAAATGATAGAAAAGGGTAAGGATCAAAAGGAACATGGAATATCCTGCTACTAAATCACACGATTTAGAGTAGAACCCTGTGATCCAGGAGAGCTCAAAGGGTCTCACTTTGGAGCACTGTTTGTAGGACTGACAGAGAATGGGTTTTAGTCACAGGAATTTTCCATCCTGGCTCCAATTCAGGTTGGTCACTTTCAAAGAAATTTTGACAACAAAAATATTATTGCACTTAAGTTGTTACGGAGGTAAGAAAAATATGTTTCCAAATTTCCAAGGCTGTTAGTTAAAAAGCAGGTGCTCATTAGGCAGCACCAGTTCCTGGGAACACACAGTGTTTCTGATAAAAGGAGCTTATCCCAGGTGCTATTTGTCAAAGGCCAAGGCTTAATGAATATTTTTCAGATCATAGTGTGTTGTAGTGCGGTGTCTCCAGACTCTCCCTGATATTCTCAGAAGCCTGAGGAGATGCTGGTAGAAGAGAGTTGGCTTTCTGGGGTCCCAGCTTGCCTGGGGTCTCACAGAAGCACAGAATCCTGGAATGGTTTGAGTTGGAAGGGACCTCAAAGCTCATCCCATCCACCCCCTGCCATGGACAGGGACACCTCCCACCAGTCCAGGTTGCTCCAAGCCCTGTCCAACCTGGCCATGGACACTTCCAGGGATGGGGCAGCCACAGTTTCTCCGGGCAACCTGTGCCAGGGCCTCTGCACCCTCACAGTGAAGGATTTCTTCCCAATATCCACTATAACCTCCTCTCTTTCAGTCTGAAGGTGTTAATGATGCAGTGGGTCACCTTGGCTCTGTGCTCCAGCCCCCTTCTGCAGCACCAGCTGCTGCCTGTGATGTGCCTTTCCAAGCCCTTTCAGGGCCATAGGGAACTGCCGGTGACCTTGAGCTCTGATGAAGTTGCTGGACTCAGTCATGTGGAGCAGGCTTGGACATTGGGCCGGGCAGTCCTTGGGATGGGCAGTGTTGGGAGGCTCCTTCAGAGTTCCCTGAGAGTAGAGGGGCTCATTTGCTCCACCCCACGCTGCCTGGCACTGGGTCTGGCAGTCTCTTCATGGGGTGGGGATGCTCCCAGCTGGGAGGTTTGAAGTATTTCACCCTGACAATTGCCTCCCTCCTCAGACATGGTCCAACAGTGTCTACCAGACCAGCAAGAGGAACCTGCTCGCCTGGGAGAAAGAGACCGGCATCAAGCTGGTGCAGATCAACGGGCAGCGGCGCTATGGGGGGCCACCCCCAGGTATGTTGGGGGGCTGCTGGACACCCTGGTGCCCTGGGGGCACAGCATGTCTCACCAGGGCACTGCGTGGCTGTGTGCCCACAGGCTGGATGGGTGGCCCTCCACCGGCTGGCACCGAGGTGTACATCGGGAAGCTGCCGCCAGACGTGTACGAGGACACCCTGATCCCGCTCTTCCAGAGCGTGGGGAAGCTCTACGAGTTCCGCCTCATGATGACCTTCAGCGGGCTCAACCGGGGCTTCGCCTACGCCAGGTACTGCACGCTGCAAACCGCCCAGGTCGCCATCGCCACCTTCAACCACTTCCAGGTGCGCCGCGGCTGCGCCATCCTGGTGTGCCGCAGCGTCCAGAAGCGGGAGCTGATACTGGACGGCCTGGCCGCCTCGGTGAGCCAGTGGGAGCTGGAGCCCACGCTGCGGCGGGTCACCAAGGGCATGCTCAGCATCACCCTGCACTCCAGCCCCAGCGAGAGACAGGCCATGCTCGCCGTGCTCAGGTACAACTCGCACCAGGCTGCTACCATGGCCAAGAAAACCCTGACGCAAGGTGAGTGGTGCTGTGGGATGCTCCCAGGGCTGGGCTTCCTGCTATTGCTAAGGAAGGGCTGATCCCACCTCCAGGCTCTGCCCTTTCCTCTCTCCCTGTGTCCTGGGGAATGCCAGCTGCTCTTGGTGAGGTTGATCCCCTGCATCCACTAGTCCTAGTGGTGGTAGGATCCTGGAGGTCTTTGCCAAGCTGCCTGCTCAGAGCAGGAACACTACCACTACCAGTCTAGGGCATCCAGAGTGTTGACTAAGTTATGAAGCCCTCTTAACGGAGCTGCCCTACCATTCAGTGCCCCTTAAACCCTTCCCATGGAACTGGCCAACCCCTCAGTGTCCCTTAAATCTTCCTGATGGAGCTGCCCAACCTCTCAGTGTCTCTTAAACCCTCCAGATGGAGCTGCCCAACCTCTCAGTGTCCCTTAAATCTTCCTGATAGAGCTGCCCAACCTCTTGGTGTCTCTTAAACCCTCCTGATGGAGCTGCCCTTCCCCTCAGAGCTCTGTCCCATGATTTCACTGAGACGCCTTTCCCAGACACCCAACTGGAACCTCTGTTTGTGCCCCAGCTGAGAAGCATTTGGCTTTGATGTCTATGCACCTTGTCCCCAAAGTCAGGCTGCCTCTAAAATCCTGGAGATCACTGCACCAGATGCTGAGGGGCGGGATGGGGTGACGCTGGAGGGCAGGTGAGCATCTCCTGTCTCTCACAGGGGCCCTGAGGCTCAGAGGATTGGGGATGAGGGTGGATTGGCTGCACCATGACCTGAAGCAGAAGCTGCAGCTGTGGCAGCAGAGACCACCATCCAGCCAGTTGCACGAGAGCAAGAAGCTGGCAGTGCCCAAGCCACTGGCCCTATCTCCAGTGGTGCAGAGCACGCTGGACCACCTGAACATCCTGTGCTGGAGGCAGCGCCTGGGGACGCCTGTGTTACTCACCAAGTGTGTCCGCGTGAACCCCGACGGGTGGCTGCGCTTCTGGTACCACGTGATGATCGCGGGGTACCCCGAACCCTTCAGTGGGTTCACGTGGATCCGGAAGCACGGGCAGGGCCAGAGCCCACACGAGGAAGCCAAGGCTGCAGTGGCACAGCGCATACTCCATGAGTTAGGTGAGTCCTTGGTGAGTCCTCCCATGGTGTCCCTGCCAACCCCCCACCCCGCCTTTCCCAAAGTCCTGGAATGTCTTCTGGAATGTGTGGAGTGTGTGTGGGGGGGTGCTGCAGCCTGACAGGCAGGGCTGAAATACTGTCACCCCTTGCTAGGCAGGACCCCACTGTATCTGAGCTCCAGGTGGGATTCCTGGTTGGAAGCAGAGGATGCAGGAGGAGGGTCTGGGGTGAGAGCAGAGCCTGACATTTCTCTCCCCACTGCAGGGCGCCAGCAGACATAGCCCCTGTGCCTGAGCCGCGACTGAGCCTGAGCCGCCAGCTGCGGCACTGCCAGTGGTGTCTGAGCCCTGCCAAGTTCCCAGCCATGTTCCAGCTTTCCTTTCCGTTTGTTTGCATTGGTTTTGGGAGCCAGCTCTGGAGGATCAGGGCTGCTGTCCCGGTCTGTGGCAGCCACCCTGTCCCCGGCTGGCCCCTTTGCGTTGGGTGTGGTTTTGGGATGTTGGTTTTCTTACCCAGTTTGGTTTTGTTTAAGTTGGTTTGTGTTGAGGTGGAGGAACCCAGTGTATGTTCTGGAGAAGCAGCAGCTGCTTGGAGAGGCTGGCAGAGTGAGATGCCAGCATGGTGGAGGCAACCAGCCTCAGGTGAGGACAAGGCCACACCCAGGGACTATCCATGTGCTCACGGACATTCCAGAGGCTGGAGGAGCTGCTGCCCAAGGAAGGGAGAGCCTACGGGCTGTTTGCTGTTACCCTGCGAGGAAGCAGCCGTGGGGTTCCCGGCTGTCCATGAGTGATTCCTCAGGACCATGAGGTCCAGCCACATGTTGTTTGTTTGGGATTAAAGAGTTCTACAAAGTACCAGCTGCATCACATCATTTTTCCCTCCTGCATCCTCAGCTCCCTGCCAGTCCGGTCCACCTTGGTGCCCTCCCCTGGCACCAGCAACAAGGGCAGGGGAAGGGGCAGGGTGGAATTTGGAACCTCCACAGCCTGGCAGGCTGCTCATCCTGGCCCCCCCCCCCCGAAACGAGTGAGTCTCCTCACACCCCCCAATTTGGGGAAGGGTCCCCCCATACCGGTGCAGTCCTGGGCCACATAAACAGTGAGACAAACAGGCCGGGGGGTCTCTGGGCAGGATTCCACCAATCACCCAGAGCAGGATGGAACAGGTGGGTCCAAGGGGTCCTGAGTCCCCCTGAATCCCCTCGAGGCCATGCTCACATAAGTCCCTGGAGCCTTTCCTGAATTCCTAGCCCAGCTCCACAAAACAGGTGAGATCCAGGAGACAATGTGGGGGGTGCTCCTGCTCCACAGCCCGGGGGACCCCATCCCGGGATGGGGTCCCAGAGCTGTGCCAGGGGGTCCTGGAACCATTGAGGTGTCCAGTGCCCATCCTGAGGGTTCCTTTTTTGTGCCAGGGGGTCTCTACATGTCGTGTCTGTCACACCCTGGTGGGGGTCTGTTGCAGCAACATTTAGTGGAGTACTGAAGGCTTGGTAAAAAGGGAAGAGGCCCAGTCTGTTTCTGGGACTCTGTGGCTGCCAAAAGTGACAAGATGGGGGGCTTCGTGGTGGCCTTAAGTAACAAACTGTAACACTTTTCTGATTAACCCGGAACTCCTTACGAAAAAATCGGTATGAACTGTATCCCCAGTGTATCCGGGGCACATTCCTGGGCCAGATTCCAGCGCCAAAATAAACTACTGCCTGTTCTTAATGCCAGGTTGGAGTTAACGAGTATTTTTCAGTAACTCCAGTGACAGCTCCCCCAGTTCCAGGTGCATCCTTGGCTCCATTCAGGTGCCACTCCTGGAGGGTCCCAGTTTCTCTCCCCCCATGCCCCTGCTTGTGACACATCGTGATACACATCTGGACCCACCAAGTCCCTTTGGGAGCACCCAAGTTCCATAGCTGTTCATTTTGGAGATCCCTAGGATCCTTCCAGAGCCCTTTGGCGCACCCTTAGGTGCCTGATTGTACTCCCTAGAGGTCTGTCTGTCCCTCCTGGGACACAGGAGGACCCTCACCTGGTGAGGCAGAGCCAAACCATGCTCACAAGGCACTGGGAAGTGAAAGGCACTGCGTTTATTTGTAAGAGAGCTGTAGTCCAAATTAATTAACAAAGGCTGATTGACCTGCTGGGACAGCAGGGCAGGAAGGGATGGACCTGTTTGCCCAAGCCAGGCACCCCAGGCCCCCATGCCAGCCCCTCACCCCCTCCCATACCAGGACCCCAATACACCAGCAAACCCCAGCATTACCCTCACACCTCCTTAGGGCTGCATCCCTACCAGGGACCCCCCAGCCCCACCTGCATCCAGAGGGATTTTCAATCATGACACTTCCCTCCCAAGTCTCCTCCACAAGGGACCCTCAGCCATGTCCCTCATCCCTGCCTCACCCACCCTCAGTGGTGACCCCCTCCCCAGGTTACTCTTACAGGGTCCCCCAGCCCTGTCCCACCCACATCTCAGAGCCCCCCCATCCACCAAGAACCCCCATCATGATCCTCCCACTCCCTCCACCAGCTTTCATGTGCCCCCCAGTCCCCTTCACCCCAGCCATGTCCCCCCTCTCCAAGGACCTCCCTCCAGGTCTCTCTTATGTCAGGGACACCCCACTCCTGCAGAACCCTCAGCCACACCATCCCAAACCTGTCCTCCCATCCAGGGCCAGCCCTGGGCTCCTCCTATGAGGGCTCTGACACCCATAACCACTGCTGTACCAGGGGCCCACCACGGGGCAACATCATCCCTCCCAACCCAACCCATCCTATCCCCTCACAACCTGTGCCAACCCATCCCATCCCAACACATCCCATCCTAAGACATCCCATTCCATCCCAATACATCCTAGCCCATGCTAACACATCCCATCCCAACCCAACCCATCCCATCCCAAGACAACTCATCCCATCCCAACACATCCCATCCCATCTCATCCCAACCCAATCCATCTCATCCCCTCCCATCCCAACCCAACTCATCCCATCCCAGCATATCCCATCCCATCCCATCTCATCCCAACCCAACACAACCCAACCCATCCCGCCCCGACACGCTCTGTCCCTTTAAGACCTCGCCTGCCGCGCACTTGAGTGGCAGCCCTCGCAGCCAATCAGAACGTCAGCGTCCTGCCCACCTACAGTTGTAGTGCTGCACGTGGCCCCGCCCCGTGGGCGGGCACTCCCGGAGCCCGCGGCTCTGATTGGCCGGTCCTGCGGTGGGGGCGCGCAGAGCTCCGCCCCCCGGCGGGCGGGGCGGTGGCGCTGAGGGGGCGGCTCCGCTCAGTCGCTGTCGCTGTCGCCGCTGTCGCCTCCCCCCGCCGCCGCCTCCTCGGCCTCGTCGCGCAGGTCGGCGAAGAAATCCTCCCCACTGCCCAGCGCCTTGCTGCTGAGGGCCCGCAGCGGCCCGCCCCGCTTCTTCTTGCGGCGATAGTCATCGACCACCAGCGACCGCAGCGCGGACACGTCCCAGAACTTCACCTTCTGGTCGTGGGCGCTGCTGGCCAGGAGGGCCCCGCCCGGGGCCACGGCCAGCTGCTCGATGGGCTCGCCCAGGTGCTGCCCCACGCTGCCCACCACGCGGTTCGGCAGCACGTTCACGGCCCTGGCACCGTGGGCAGGGACGGGGCGGTGAGGGCCGGGCGGGGCCCTGGGACACCGCGGGCCGTCTGTCCCCCGGGCCCGTGTGCTGGGCCAGGCCGAGCCCGTCCTACGCCTCCCCATCGCATCCCACACCTCCCCATCGCATCCCACACCTCCCCATCCCATCCCGCACCTCCCCATTCCTCCCCATCCCATCCCTCACCTCCCCATCCCATCCCACACCTCCCCATCGCATCCCATACCACCTCATCCCATCCTATCCCACCCCCTCCTCATCCCATCCCACCCCACACCATCTCATCCCACTCCCCCATCCCATCCCTTTGCAACCAATCCCACCCCATCTCCATTCCATATCACCCCCGTCCCCATCTCATCCAATCCCACCACCCACAATCCCTCTCCAACCCATCCCACCCCCTCCCCATTGCATCCTACCCCATCTCCATCCAAATCCCCTCTCCCCATCCCCCCTCACCAATCCCACCCCACCCCAGCCCAGCCCGTCTCTCCCTGACCTGATGACTCCGTCCAGGGACCCCACGCACACGATGCTGTCTGTGATGGGGACCATGCAGTCCACGGACTCTGCCCTCAGAGCGAAG
Source organism: Hafferia zeledoni (assembly GCA_035583235.1). NCBI lineage: Eukaryota > Metazoa > Chordata > Aves > Passeriformes > Thamnophilidae > Hafferia > Hafferia zeledoni. The sequence continues at coordinate 3,531,774 of JAWWEV010000029.1, read as the reverse complement.
CGGTCGCTGGCGGCCCCGAAGCCGTCCCAGTTGAAGAGGTAAATGGTGCCTTCGCTGGAGCCACACGCCACTTTCCGTCCCCTCTGGGCACAGCAGAGGGCAGTGAGGCAGAGGCAGAACGAGAAACTCAGGTCGTGGACAGGTGTCATGGGATCCTGCCCCGTGTCAGGGGGCAGTGCCAACCTTGAGCAGCACGACGGACGTCAGGTCCCCGTTCTGTGGCTCCGAGAGCAGCTCGAAGCGCCGCCTCTTCACGTTGTAGACACCCAGGGTGCCATCACCGCTGCGGGAGGTGGAAGGGACACGCTGAGCACGGCACAGGGCACTGCCCCAGCGGGCACGGGGCGCCCGACCCCGGCCCCCCCTGGTACCAGGCAGTGAGCAGGATCTTCCCGTTGCCATCCACAGCCATGGCGCTGATGTATTCCTCCTGCTGCCGGGCCTCCAGGATGGCATCGCCCCGGCGCAGGTCCCACACCTTCACCGCCCCGCCGTCGTCGCCCGTGGCAAAGACGTGGTTGTCGATGGGCAGCACGCAGTTGAGGGCCGAGCTGCAGAGAGCCCACGGTCACGGCTCACGCCACAGGAGAACGGCTCCTGGAGCACCGGGAACACCGCTCCGGGCGCTGCCTGCCCGGGCCGGGCTGTGTGGCGGGGCAGGAAGGGGACAATGCCAAGAATCCCAGTTCTGCCCGGGATGAGCCGCCTGTGCGCACTTACCCGTGCGCCTTGGGGAAGCGCGTCTCCAGCCGTCCCTCCTCCACCGTCAGGATGTGGATGGACTTATCCTTGGACACGGTGAAAAGCTCTGGAGAGCCCCGTCAGTGCCCCCGGCCCCGGCGTGCCCCCGGTGCCCCCCCACGCCCCCCGCACTCACTCTGCCCGTCCTGGGAGAACGCCACGTCCCGGCACGACTTGAGGTGATGCCCCGAGGACCAGAGCTGCCGGTTCTCCCCCTCGGTGCAGGAGTACGAGTACCTGCCGGCACAGGGGGTGCTCGCCGGGGCCCGCGGGAGGTGCCCGGGGCCAGGACCCCTCCCCACGCCCCCGGCCCCACTCACAGGTACACATCGCCGTCCACGTCCCCCGCGGCCAGCAGCGGCCGCTCCTGGTGCAGGGCGATGGCGTTGGCCGTGGCCTCGAAGCAGATGTCCTCGGGGGTGTCCCGCACCCGCGGCTCCCGCACCGCCGGCTCCTCCGAGGGGTCCTGCGGAGAGCAGGGCCGTGGGACCGGGGCAGGGGCTCGGGGGTACGGGGGTCCCGCAGCCCCACGCGTGCTCACCTCCTCCATGGCGGCCGCCATAGCGCCCCGTGGTTTGCATACACACGCCCCTCGTTTGCATAACACCGCCTCTTGTTTATGTAGGACCGCCCAATTCCTGCCGCGCTGCGTGGCTCGGCTCGTGGGCACCTGTGGCTTCATTTCACCAACACTTGCCCCAGCCACCTTTTTTTTTACTGTTCACCAGTGGGAGCCCCACGGGCTCCTTCATTCACATCACGGGCCTCCTAATTCACACCCCGTGGCCTCCTCCCTGTGTCCCAGGCAGCACTTTGGTTCCTTTCACAGCCTGGGGACTGCCGGGGCACCCAGAGGGGACCCAGCCCAGCCACGGGGCACGAGCAATGCTCCTGTCCTTGCCCAGAGGGGCCATCCCAGCTCCGTGCTGGGCCTGCATTGCGGGGACAAGCTTTGCCTTGTGCTGGTCCCTCACACGGTGAAGGCACCTTGCATGCCCCCTGCTTCGGGCCATTCCATTTGCTGTACTCCATTCCACATTCCCTGCCCTGAGACACAGGATGTTCAGCTGGGATTATTGCCCCCAGACAGGCTTGTCAATTTTATCCAGGGGTGCTGCCCCCACACTAAAAGGCTCCCACAATACATACCCCTAGCCAGGGTTTGCTCTCTCAGCCCTCAGAGTGCCAGGTAGGTGGAAAAGGAGTCCTGTCATCCCTGCTGCTCCGAGCTCAGCCCAGGCACCTTCTCTGCCCACACAGACAGATGCTCACACAAACTTAATGTAGCTTTATTAAGGTTACAACACTGACACTGCACAGCCTCTACAGCAAAGACAGGAGGGATGGGAGATTCCCCCAGCCCCGAGCAGAAAGTGGACGGTGGGTGGGTCAAGAAGAGCACAGGAATGGGAGGAGGAGACACTGGAGCCATCAGTACTTGGGACGTTTCACCTCAACCCTGGAAGAGAGAGAGGGGCAGGAGGGTGATGAGGATGCAGGGCAGGCAGCTCCTTCACCCTCCCATCCAGAGCTCAGCACCAGGGGCCACAGTTTCACCCCACAGAATGGTGAGGGGGCCTCAACAGGGCCCCTGCAGCTGAGCCCCGAGCAGAGATAACTGTACTGACCCATCAGCCTCCAACTTCTTCCTCTTCTCGATGATCTGCAGGGAAAGCACAAAGTCCCATTACTCTCAGGGAATGTGGCTGTTCACAGCCTCAGCAGAGGGGCTGGAGGGGGCCAGACAGACCTCAGGAGAGCTGGATCCAGCCCAGAGCGAGCTGAGCTGGGCTACAGTTGGAGAAGCTTGTTCCCCCTTTGCTCCTTTTCAGCTACCACAGACCATTTATTCTCACCTTCCCCAGCCCAACCCATGCTGTTGGGGTGCCCAGGGCCAGCTCACCCTGCCAGGGTTTGCCAGCTGGCAAACAGGGAGCCATTAAACATGCCCTGCCCCCTCCAAGCCCCTTTGGATGGCTCCAAGCTGATAGTTTTGGGCTCATTCATCTGCTGCAGAGGGTGGAGCAAAAAAGCCCTGACTGGGGCTGCTCCCAGGACAACAGCTCCAAATACAGCTCCAGCCTCTGCAATACTGAAGCTCAAGTATTTGGCTGATGCTCTTGCAAGGAGCAAATCCAGCTGCTCAAGAGCCAGCCCTGCTGCACACACACCCACAGCTGCACCAAAGAGCCATGACTAGGACAGTGAGGGCAGGACTAGCTGGGGGCTGTCCTGGGCTACACTGGCAGCTTGAGGCCTGAAGTCACCAGGCGCTGGCACTGGGCACTCACCGCACTGATCTTCTTCCACTGCCGGTCCAGCTCTGCCTTGTCATTCGTCTCCTTGAAGCGGCGGGTTTTGCGCCCCTCAGACATCTTGATCCCGTACTGGAAGGCTGCCCTGGGGAAGGAGCAAGACAGGTCAGTGCTTGCAGGGGATGCATAGCCTGTCAGAGAAAGGGACACATCTCCCCAGCCATAAGCACATACTCCAGACCTGGCCTGGGCCCCCAAAATCAGGGCTAGAGTCTTCAAGAGTGACTTCCAAGAGCAAGGACAAATCACCAGGCCCAGGACCCACCCACACCTCCTCCTCCTCCTCAGGGCCTCACCAGGGCACCCCCATCTTGCTTTAAGCTCCCCCAATATTCATGCTTGGCCAGCATGGGGCTCCACTCACTTGGGCAGGGCCTCCTTGTTGTTCATGTACTCGCTGTACTCCTCCTGCGTGTCAAAGTCCCAGCGACCCAGAGGCCCCTTCTTGTTACCCTGCAGGGAGAGAACAACTCAGAGGAGCTCCTCAGTTGCTGCAGGTCAAGGCTTCTTACACAGCCCTGTGTGCCCAGCCACAAGCTCAATCTCCCACAGCCCCATATCGATGGCTTGGGCTCTGGATCCCATTTCTGAGAAGCTCCAGACAGAGGACATTCAACAATCCAGCTCCAGGGCTTTTTGTCTCCCATGGGATCCTCTCAGCCAACAGTGGTGCCCAGTTTATGGCTGCTCCTAAAGGCTTGTGACAAAATACCTGATCCATTTTGCTGTAGTCCACCTCTTCGTCACTGTCCACAGCCATATCGTCCATTCTGGAAAACAAAAAACAAGGACAGGGTTCAGAGTGGGTCCACAGGACATGGAGCTGGTGGGAGCCATGTCTCGTGGCCTCAGACCAAATGCACTCAGTTCCTGGACCAGAGAGAACTGCCAGGGCTGCAAGCCCTGCAGTGAGCTGTGCCAGAGCACCCAAATGCTCCCAAGGATGACTCTGCAGGCTGCAAGCTATTCCTCTTCCTCTGAGGGAAGCCAGAGCTCCAAGAGCATGTGCATTACCAGAGAATGCAGCAGATTCCCAGCCACTTCAGCCTCTCCCTGGCTCTGAGGGGCTGCAGGCTCCCAGCAGCCATGTACAGCAAAGAGCACTAAGAAAAGGCCAGGTCCACCAGAACCAAGGGCTTGGGCAGCATTTTAGCAGTCAGCTGTAACCACAGACAAGGCCAGGCCTGCTCCCCTAACAAGTAGTGGGGCTGAAGTTCAAGCTCTTGCTGCCACCCAGCACACCCCACTCCCACCCCACAGCCTCCCACTGTTCCTTACGTGGCAGGGTAGCACTCGGCATAGCTGTTGGACATGCCAAAGAAGTCTCCCAGCTGCTTCTTGTCTTCTGGCTTCTTCAAGGTGGCAACAGTCAAGGAAAGCACCACCACGAGGTCTACAGCTACAGGCTGGGCACAGGCAGCAGGAAAAGCACCTCCTACCCCAACACAACTGAATCACAGAGTGCAGAGCTTATGTTTGGTGTAGGAGCAGCAAGATTTGGGTGGCATTTCCCTGCTCCCAGGTGAGGCAGGACAGCCCCACAGCCACACAGGGGCAGGGCCTGCCTGCAAAGGCAGCCTGAGCCCACACCCAGCCAGGCTGGCATGGGCAGTAAAGGATATGCCTCTGCTCCTTCCCAGCCAGCAGCTCCAGCAAACTTTTCATTGATGGATTTGATGAGCTCCTTGGCTGAGCCAGGTCCTGGGGTAGAGAAAGCAGCAAGTTAAATTCTGGGGAAAGGACAGGTCACTGCAATACATGTGGGGCCCGGCAGGGCCTCCCTGGGACAGGGTAATGGGCAGGACAGGCAGCATGAAAAGTAGGAGACGAGCAGCAAACCAGTTTGGCACAGATATAGGGGAGAGCTGATCCCAGGAAACCTGGAATCATAGAATGGTTTGGGCTGGAAAGGACCTTAAAGATCATCTCTTTCCCCAACCCTGCCATGGGCAGGGACACCTTCCACAAGACCAGGATGCTCCAAGCCCTGTCCAACCTGGCCTTGGACACTTCCAGGGATGGGGCAGCCACAGCTTCTCTGGGCAACCTGTGCCAGGGCCTGCCCACCCTCATAGGGAAGGATTTCTTCCCAATATCCAATCTAAATCTCTCTTTTCCTTTAAAACCATTCCCCCTTGTCCTATTACTCTCTGCCCATGCAAAAAGTTACTCTCCCTTTTATATAAACTCCATTTAGGCACTGGAAAGCTGCAATGAGGTCTGCCCAGAGCCTTCACCCTGGAATCCCCCTCAGCTCACAGCCAGCATGAAGCTGTTTGAGCTGCTCTGCTGCCTCTGCACAGTCCACATGCACAACATTCTTCACCCCAAATGCCTCAGAGCAGGCAATTCCCTCTGGTACAGCAGTCTCTGGGAGAACAGGAGCTAGTGCAGGCCAGCAAGCTGAGTGCTTCTGAAATCTCCAACCGTGCACAGCCTCTTTCAGGTGTCCACACCACTTGACTCACCTTTATCCATGTCTGTGGGCTGCAAAGAAGAGAGAGAGACATGATGTCACCCAGGGGGCTGAGGGCAGGCAAGTGCCAGTGCTGCAAGAACTGACACTGGCATGTGGCACTCAAAGCCACGGGGGTGATCCCCCAATCCCACAGCTGCACTCCCCGAAGGGCAGAGCTCAGGTGGGACAGTCCTTCCCAAGCAGAGGCTCACCTCATCATCAGCCTTGGGCTTCTCAAAGTAGCTGTGCCTCTTCTTCTCCTCCTCCCGCTCCCTGTCCCTCTCCCGCTCCCGGTCCCTGTCACGTTCCCGGTCCCGGTCCCGCTCCCGGTCACGCTCTCTCTCCCGGTACCTCTCCCGTTCCTTGTCCCGTGGCGTCTTGGCAGTGGAGGGCACATAATCCCCAATGTCTTCAAAGATGCTAGAAGTGGGAAAGAGCCTGGAGTTATGAGAACTACAGGAGGAGCGGCCACAACCACCTTCCTTTGACCTGGAACCTGGTAACAGAGCACACAGCACTAACACTGAGGGCCAACACCAGATGTGGAACTGGCTTCCACATCTGTCAGAGGTATTGCTGCATTTCTGTTCCCTTCTGCTGCTGAGTCTGCATCTTGTGGTCCAGGGCAACAGTGAGCCCTCACTTGCCTCAAGCCTGAAATCCAAAGCAGAGCTTGCCTCTGGCCTTGTCTTACAAACTGCAGATCCAGCAGCTCCAAACCCAGCCCTCTGCAAACATGGTGGGCCAAAAAGACATTCCTTAAGGCAGAGAGCTGTGACCTCACAGCCTGTGGCCAGGGAGGCACTTACTTCATATCAGCTTCAGGAGGCTTCTTCTCATCCAGCTTCCCTGCAAGGACACAACAGTAGTAAGAGGCACTTCATCCACTCCACCACCTGCAATGCTTCCCTGTCCCCAGTCATGGCTCCAAACCCCTGGAGTGGGAGGCCTGGAGGGTGTCACCACATCATACCCAGCCCCCTCAGGAAGCCATTGCACCCCGGGGGGGGGGGGGGGGGGGGGTGATAGCCCTGATAAACTCTTGATGAGTTCAGGGAAAACATCTCATCCCCTGGAGGGATGCTCCCAGAACCACTGTCAGAGGACAAAGACATCCCAGTGGCTTTCCAAAGGTGCTAAAGACAGCGAAATCTGGGAACATACGGAGCCCCTCAGGCCTATGTCATGGTCATGTCTATCACCCCAAAACCAATTGTTGACTAAAGCCACCCAAACCACCTAAGAGATAAAAAAAAGATATAAAAGCAATTGGGCACGAGGAAAAACTGGGGAGAAACGCCATTGTGTCTGCGGAGGTATCTGAGAGCAGCTGCCCTGGCTCCTCCCACCTCTTTGGACAGTGCAGGGGTGAGAAAACCATGTACTCCCTATATTCCACATCTTATACTTTACTCTCTTACAATACCTATTACTTCATACACTCTATCTCATATCTTATACTATGCCTGTTACCTTATACCTTGTAAAGTACCTTATACTTCTACCTCCCAGCTACATTGATACTGATTTCACTTGGCTATACCTTTACTCTATAGGCACTCTATTTATTATTTACTGTGTTTGGCTACTTTAATACTAATAACTTGCCTTACACTTCACAACTTACTAGGTATATATCTTTCTTTATATTAGTTGTTGTGTTCCTTTATGGTGTGTAGTTCTTTTTTAATATGTGTTAAAGAGAAACAGCAATATTCTTTCCTTTTGCTTGGTGTTATAGAGAAGGTGGTGTGCAAGTCATTTTGTTGCTCTGTGTTACCAGGGGTGGTTTCTAGATTTGTGTTTTAGGTGGTTGTGTTTCTGGTTAGTGCTTTCTGTTGTTAGTTAAGTCTGTAGTGAGGGGAATACACTGCTGCACTGAAACTAAAGTTTGGTGTGCTTGTCTCTGTAGAATGTGTTTTGTGCTGGTTTCTTTTGGGGTGGTCATCAATTAAATACAATCTTGCAGCTAAATGTTATCATCAGCAACGCAAAATAACTGTCACATACTTGTATTAATAAAAGTTTTGGGAGCTGCTGTGGAGAAAGTTTCTTTCTTGCTATTAAGTGTGGTCCTCACAGCAGAGTGTTGAAGACCCTTCTAATCTGTGTGCTGTCCATTGTTTGACAGGCAGTGTTGGTTCATAAGACTTCGATGTTCTAAGATGCTTGTAGGTAGTATCTTCATAGAGAAAGTTCTCCCTGGCTATTAAGTGTGGTCTCGTAGCAGAGGTCAGAGACCCTTCCAGCCTGTGTGCTGTCCATTGCTTGACAGGCAGTGTTGGGTTCATAAGACTTCAATTTTTTGGAGATGCTTATTGCTAAGAAGCTCTCCCTGGCTAAAGTGTGGTCCTCACAGGAAGGTCAAAAATCTTTCCAGCCTGTGTTCTGTCCATTGGTTGATGGGCAGTGCTTTGATTGTTCTGAGGGTGCTTATAGCCAGTAACTTTATATTAATACAGGTGGGACAAGGAATCTTTGCACTTCTGCCCCTCTTTTTCTCATGATTCTGGGAACTGGGCCTTCACCCAAAAGAGCAGAGAAGCACAAGGCACTCTCACAGCTCTCATTTCCCAGCAGCCTGTCCCATGTGCTCCTGCCCTCAGGACACAGTGCTAAGGAAATGTCGTTCTCCAAGCCCACTGCCTCACAGAAAGCCACACCCCAAAACACGTATCATTCCCTCAGGATATGCTCCAAGCACTAGTCCTGCTACTCAGTTCCCTTCAGCTCCTACCTTTGTCCTTCTTCTTGAGCTTCTTGTTGCGTGTGCCTTGCCTGAGATAGGAGAGGATCTGTGTGAGCTTGCTGATGACAACGTCATTGGTGGTCAGTGTGGTCTGTGCCTGAAAGGGAAACCCACGAGGAAGCATCCCTCTCCTTTGAAAGGAAGCCCCTCCTGGAAAAGCCTCCTGTGGCCAGCTCAGAGCAGTGAGGCGAGGCAGCCCCGAGGCCAGGCGGGTACCTCCATGGTGGGGCAGTCAGCCTTGCTGCGGATCAGCGTGGTCGGGATGTCGGTGTCGGCGTACTCATCATCCAGATCCACCACGTAGGCCATCCTTCCCGGCAGGAACAGCTCGTTCCGCTCGTAGGTCTTGCTCTTGAACAGAATGCGGTAGATGTTGCGGCCTGGAGAGCAAGGAACAGTGTGGGAGAGCAGAGGACAAGCCCGTGGTGAAGCATGTTTGGTTTATCAGCAACATGAGAATCGCCTACTAAGTGACAGGCATCCTCCAGCTCTCAAATCTGGGACTCCTCCCCTCCAATGACTGAAGGTCTTAATTCCTCCATTCACTCTCCAGGATCTCTCCCACATTCACAGGACAACACAATGCAGGGAACAGCCACATCTACACAGTCTTACCCAGCCGGGTCTTAAATTCAATTTTGTTTTCAGGATCTTCATCTTTCCTGAACAAAAACAGGAAACAAAAGTATTAAGCCAAGCAAACACTTCCTCTGCCTCCTCCTCTCTGAGAGGCACCTGCAAAATCCTTTTTGTGGAGTGCAAAATCCTCAGCCACTCACTTAGTCTCTTTCTGGGGCTTCTCCATCATTTCTTCCTCCTCCTTCTCCTTGCTGGCAATCTCAGCCCGTACCTGGATGGGGAGAACACCCAGGGATTACAGCCAACCCAGGTCACTGCTGCCCATCAGAACCAGGGAGCCCCCTGCCACCAGCTCCCAGACCCTTCAGCAACCCCTCCCAGGACAGGAGATCCACACTGCCAAGACCAAAGCACCTGGAAGTGGAACTACCACCCTCTGCCCATGGGAGAGGCCAGGGCAGAAGAGCAGCACAGCGGTATCTGCACTCACCTTCTGCAACAGCGCAAAGTCCAGACCCTTCACCAAGTGAGTGTGCTCCATGTCACCACCCAAGAACTTGGACTCCTGGATCAACTGTCTCCTCTTCTCCGCAGCAGATTTATCCCTGTGCAGTGAGAATGGAGCCAGTTAGGAGCAGCCCCCCTGGATCAGCAGGTGAGCCCAGGCCCCACCACACCCACGTACGCCTCGGCCGTGGGTCCCACAGCCCTGTAGTTGGCCGTGGTGCTGATCAGCTCTGTCTCCTCGTAGTCCTTGTTCACTCCATCTCTCCTCTCCTTGGCTCGGTCCCGGTACTTCTCGGCCAGTTCCCTCTCGCGCTCGATCTCCTGCTGCCGCAGCTTCGCGTAGTAGCTGGGGGTGGAAAACAGCTCCGGGTTAAGAGTGACATGTTCGTGTTTTTGGCGTCAGGGAACAGTCCCCAGGGCCCCACAAGTGTCTGTCCTGCTCCCAACCCCTTCCCAAAACCATAATAAAGCATCGTAGGATACATGGAGAACACCAGGCAAGAGAAAAATACTGTACTGAACCCAACTAAAGGGGAACTCCACCTTATCTTCCAAAGGGAAGGGGTCCAGTGCAGACTCGCTGCACTAACATGCCCCTAAGAACACAGAACCACTGCAGATGTCCCACCACTGCCCTGCTCTGTCAGATACCCACACAGCCTCTCCTGCTTCTTCCACAGGTGAAGCTTCACCCCCGTTCTGCTGCTGTTCCCACAAGCCATGACAGGCCCTCAGACTGAGCTCTTCTCCAAACTCCAAAATAATCCCCTTAGGATCCTCTCTGGGAGCCCAAGAGTATGAAAGCTGCTTCCATGGGATGGACACAATGTACCATTTACCTTTTTTTCTTTCTCCTGCGAGCAGCTGGATCTTCATCCTCATTGTACTCCCTGGGCATCCTTGAAAAGGGTGAGAAAACACACATATAGTCTGCAGAGCCACAGGGATGGCAAGTGGAGAGAACACAGGAGGGCACCGAGGAGCTCAGAGATGAACAGCACAGTCTCTCTCCCTAATTTCTCCCTAATTCCACTCTCCCTGCAGGGAGAGGAGGGGAAAGTATGGATTTCCACCGAATAAAAACCAAATCTGCCACCTGCACAAAGTGCCTTAACAGCCATGAAACCTCACTCTGTTTCTGACAGCAGCCCTGACCCACATGCTTATCCACTTTACACTCTCCTTAGCAAAAACCCTTTTGCATACTCTGCTGCAGAGAGCAGGGGAGAGGATCAGCCAGGCACGGAGCCCCAGAGGGAAAGCAGGCCTGGACTGTCCCATGGTCCTGTGAAATAGTCCTACTCACTCATGGTGGCGAGACTTGGATGGTGGCGCAGATGTTGGTGCTGCCCGAGGGGTCATGAGAAGCTTCCTGAAGTCTTCATTGGTCAGCTTGGATCTGCAAGGGAGAGAGAACAGAAACCATGATTCCCAAAGGGCTTTGGTGCCTGCCAGCTTCCCAGGAGGCAGCAGGTGTGCCAGCAGGTCCTGTGTGGTGGAGACGGGCCTGGGATCCCTGTGGAGGGAACCCAAAGCATGGGGTGCACCAGTAAGTCCCAGCTTCCAGATGGGAATTGGGCTGGCATGTCTCAGTGCTGGTGCAGTCCCACCCCAGCACCCCAGAGCTGTACTCACTGGTGGAAAGAGTGTGAGTCGTCCACATCGTGGCCATCGGGGGCCAGGGGGTTGGAGAACGGCTCATCTGGGGAATGGGAGAGAGAGAGCTCAGACAATGCGGGCAGGGTGCTCTGACCCCGGCTCAGCCGCAGGGAAGGGAGCCGTGTCCGCGGTGGGTGCGGGGGCCTGGCCGGGCTGCTCGGGGCAGAGGGGTCGCGGTGCCACTGCGAGACGCGCCGCCCTCAAGCCCCGCGGCCCTCCTGGGGCCGGCCCGGTGTCCCCTCGGGGCTGCCCCTGCGCCCCCAAACACACCCGACGGACCAGCCCCGCCCCTCCGCACCCCCGGGGATCTCCTCCCCGCGGGCCGTCCCTTCCCCCGGCTCCGCAGGCAGTGTCCGCCCCGCGGCCCCGCTCAGGCCGCCCCTCGCACCGACCCGGCTGTGCCCGGGGGTCCCCCCGGCCGGGCTGGGCCTGCACCGCCCCCACCCCCCACCGGGCCGCTCTCGGCCCGCCCCGAGCGCCGCGGCAGCCCCGCGCCAGGGCCGGTGCCGCGTCCCGGGTGTGCCCGGGGGTGTCCCGTGTCCCGTGTCCGTGTCCCGTGTCCCTGTCCCGTGTCCACGTCCCCTGTCCCGCACTCACTCTCCCGGTCCGGCATCGCTGCGCTCCCGTCTCTGCTGCGCGGCCCTTCCGCGCTGCGCTGCCCTCTCCGCGCACCCCGCTCCCATTGGCCGGCGCTGCGGCGGCGGCCGCTCCCATTGGTCGATGCGACGGCGGCGGGCGCTCCGATTGGCGGAGGCGCCGCAGTCCCGCCCCCGCGTTGTGGTGAGGGCACGGCAAGATGGCGGCGGCGGCGGTGAGGGGCATGGCGGGCGGGCTGGGCCGCGGCCTGCGGGAGCTCCGTATCCACCTGTGCCAGCGCTCCGCCGGCAGCCGCGGCGTCAGGTCAGCGCGGGGACCGCCACAGCGCCGCGGGAGGGGGGCTGGGGTGCTCCGCGGGGCGGGCGCGCTCAGCCGGGGCACCCCCGCGCTGAGCCCCGGGGACCCGCCGCTCCTCCTTCCCCCTGCAGGGAGTTCATCGAGCAGCACTACGTGACCCTGAAGAAGGCGAATCCAGACTTCCCCATCCTGATCCGCGAGTGCTCCGGTGTGCAGCCCAAGCTCTGGGCGCGGTACGGTGAGTGCGGGGCGCCCGCCGGGAACAACAGACAGCCGAGGGGAGCGGGAGGAGAGTCCTGGAAACATCGTGGAATGGCTTGGGTTGGAAGGGACCGAAAGGCCATGAATGGTTATGGGAAGCATCAAAGGGATGGAGTGGGTGAGCAACAGAGATAGGAAAATGGGGATGGGGGAAATCATAGGATCACAGAAAGGTTTGGGTTGAAAGGACCTTAAAACTCATCCAGTTCCAGCCCCTGCCATGGACAGGACACCTTCCACCAGCCCAGGCTGCTCCAAGCCCTGTCCAACCTGGCCTTGGACACTTCCAGGGATGGGGCAGCCACAGCTTCTCTGGGCAACCTGTGCCAGGGCCTGCCCACCCTCCCAGAGGGCAATTCCCTCCCCTGGGCTGCAGCAGTGGGGCTGCTGGGGTGAGTGAGGGATGTTGGAGAGGAGCAGCTGCCCTCGGGACAGGATGGGGATTCACTTCAGGCAAGTGACCTGGGGGGAGACAGAAACGGGCCCTTTGACTCAGTCTGTGGCTGTGATCTCCCACCCCCACCCCACTCACTGCACAAAAATCTGGCTGCTTTCCCTTTGTTTTCACTGGGTTCTCAGTGAAACACCAAGGACAGAGCAGAAATCCCTTCTGTAAAGGGATTTTGTTTTATTCCAAAAGCCATCTGGATTTGACAAAAACAATTTAGAAACTTGAAGAAAAGCAACAACCCTTTAAGCACAAATTTCCCAGTAGGAGCACAGGGCCACTGGACTCCCTTGTCTGTGTGTGGCTCACAGGGATATGGGAGTCCCAGGTCAGGGCTGCTGCAGGAACAGGGAGTTTTCCAGACTTTTACTGAGGGCTTGCTGAGCACCTTGCTGGGAGCAGCTGAAAGCCATGGGCTTGCCCTGGGCTGTGTCTGCCCAGTCAAAGTTAACAAACAGAGACAGGGAAAGGTGCTGGGCTGCTTTGGCTTCTCTCCAAGGGAAAGGAGGGAAATTAGAAGGTGGAAAGGAAAACTGGGCACAGGGAAGGACACTGGGGAGTGGTGGATGTGTGAGGGTGCTGGTGGGAGCCTGGGCTGTGACACCAGTGGCACTTGAGAAGCCCAGAGCAGGATTTGGTGCCCTGGCACCAGAAAAAGACCAACACACCTGCCCCCCTCACCCTCTGTTTCCCACAGAATTTGGGAAGGAGAAGAGCGTCCCACTGGACAACCTGACTGTGGATGAAGTGGCCAAGGCCTTGGAGAGTGTTGTGAAACGCCAAGCATGAGGATGGACAGTAAATACACACATGCTGGAGACTTGACTCATTCTCTTTAATGTCAAATATGTATCTTTAATTTATCAATCCATAAACAACATGCTTACCCTGAGCTTCACATGGTGGCTGAAAACCCAAAGGAATGGTTGATCCAGCCAGGAGCAGCTCAGCTCAGCTCTGCTCCTCTGGGGGGGCACTGGGCTGGTGGCTACGAGGTGGTGACAAGGACCAGCACCCCTGTGCAGCAGCACTGGCACACCAGAGCCCTGGCCAGCCCTTGGGAAGTTGGGCATGGGCTGGACAGTTAGTTTATTCCCCCTTGGAGCGTGGGGGACAGCAGGGAGGTGGCAAGGCCTAGGAGAAGGCAGGCAGAGTGGCATGGCAGGGACTGGGGGCTCCCAGGGACTGCCTGACCATGTCCAGCAGAGCCTGTGCCCTCTCCTGCAGCTCTGGGGTGCTCTGATGTTGCTCCAGGGCCTGGTGCCCACCTTGCCTGGTGAAATCAGCAGCAGCCTGTGTGAGAGGAGAGGGGGAGAGCTGGCTGGGTGCTACAGCTGATCATCTCTGCCCCACTATGTTCCCAAGCCAGGTAAATCCCACCATGCTGATGGTTGGCTGGGAAGACCTTGAAGACGATCTTGTTCCAAGCCCTGCCATGGGCAGGGACACCTCCCACCAGCCCAGGTTGCTCCAAGCCCTGTCCAGCCTGGCCTTGGACACTTCCAGGGATGGGGCAGCCACAGCTTCTCTGGGCAACCTGAGCCAGGGCCTGCCCACCCTCACAGGCAAGAATTTTTTCCTGTGGTCTTCAGCAAATGAGCAACCACAGTGGAATCAAAAGAATCCACCTGTAATAACCTGTGAGAGTACAAAAACCTGCCCAAAAAACCGTTCTTGTCAATGAAGAGGAAATTCCTGGAGACACAAGAAGGGCTTCCACCCTCTGCATCACAATTTCCCTTTGGGTAGGGGTCTGGGTGCTGAGGGGTGGGGGTTAGTGTGGCAGTGACTGAGGGCAGTGTTTTTTAAATTATAATAATCATCCTCATTCCATAATAATAACCCCCACAATAATCATTCTCTGTGCCCCTCGAGCTCCCCCAGCTCTCACCTCTGGGCAGTGCAGGAAGAGGAGGTGCAGCAGCTCCAGGCACTGCCCCACAGCCTCGGGGTCGGGCAGGGCAAGGACAGGCAGGAGCAGGGGCAGGACGGGCTGGCAGAGCAGCTGCTGGCACTGGCCTGGTCCCTTCTCCACGATATTGCACAGCACCATCAGGACCTGCACGGAGCAGCAAACACTTCATGGGCAGATCCCTGACAGGCTGGGCAGGCCTGTGAACAACTCTGTCATGGAGTCTTGGAATCGTTTGGGTTGGAAGGGACATTAAAGTTCATCCAGTTGCCCTCCTTGCTGTGGGCAGGGACACCTTCCACCAGACCAGGTTGCTCCAAGCCCCATCCAACCTGGCCTTGGACACTTCCAGGGATGGGGCAGCCACAGCTTCTCTGGGCAACCTGTGCCAGGGCCTGCCCACCCTCACAGGAAAGAATTTCTTCCCAATATCCCACCTGCCCTCTGTCGGTCTGAAGTCATTCCCCCATGTCCTGTCCCTGCAGGCCCTTGTCCAGAGTCCCTCCAGATTATTTTTGTCCTGCCAGGTGCTTGCCCAAAGCCACATGCCCACCAACCCCCTGGATTTGCAATGCTCTTTGCAAGCCTTTTCCACACCCATCCCCATGCCAGGCTGTGTCACCCACCCCTCAAACTTCCTGAAGCTTTGGGGTCTTCCCGAACAAGGTGGGGGCAGCCTCCTGTGACTCACTCCAAGTTAACACCTCCCTTGGGACAGCTCTTGTGCTGGGACAAGGCTGTGCCAAGGGTAAATACAGCTGGAGTGGCTTCGGGGGGTGGCTGGTGACTGCCACAATGTAAGACCTGTCAAGCTGTCACTGCTGTCCCACCCACCCTCCAACTCGAGCACTGTCAGCATGGGATTCATGTTCCTGAAACTCCAGTGCCAAGGTCTTACCAACACCTTGGCCATCTGGGAACACTGCAGAAGCTGCAGCAGGGCCGGGAGCAGGTCCAGGGAGAGCAGAGCAGAGCAGAAGAAGGGATCATCCGCTGGGGTGGGCAGAGAAGGGACGAGTCAGTAAAAGCAGAGCAGGTGCTGGCAGCACTCTGGCTGTGCCACACGACACTCACCTGTGAGGTTGTTCAGCAGCCACAGGCACTCCTGGACGAGGAAGGGGTGCTGCTGGAGGAAGGACTGCAGGAGCAGGAACAGGGCGATGAGCAGGCGCTCGTCCTGCAGCTGGCAGTCCGTCTCTGCCAGCAGGTTGCTGAGACACCGCAGCACGGGGCACACGAGCTGTGACAGAGGGACACACAGAGCCCTTCAGCTGGGCTGTATCCCTGCAGCATTCCCAGGAACAGCCAGCCCCCTGCCCGCCTCTCACCAGCTCCAGGCCCTCGGGAGCATCCTGGGGGATTTCGGAAGCCAGGTCAAGCAGGAGTGAGGCGAGGGCAGGCACAGCCCCCAGTGCCAGCAGCACGGTGTTGCATTTGTGTCTGCAAAGGGAAGGGACAGTGGGGTGGCTCTTGGAGCTTGGAAAGTGAAAACTGCCACAGCCCCTTGCCCAACAACAGGTCCTGGAATTTCAGACTGCTCTCCTGAATCACTAGAAAGCTTATTTCATGTTGGAATAATGGCTTCTTGCATCCTGGATAGCAGCTTGTTTCTGAGCTTATGAGAAAGTTTAAAAGCCCATGAAAAACTGATTCACTGGAATTACCTGTTCAGGTCTGGGAACAGCAGCCCCAACCCCTCTTCAAGTACCCACACATTCCTTGTCTCTGGTGGCAGGCAGGGATTGATGGCACAGCCAGCCTCGATGGGTGGCACTGGGCCAACTCCAGAAATGTGAGGATTCAGGGGCCTCACCTTGGGAAGTGTGGGGAACAACTTCAGACGTTGGAAGGCAATTTCAAAGAACCAGAAACAGCCTCCTAAGGTTTATCCCCAATTACCACATTGTAAAGTTTCTGCACACAGCACATGTGAGCCCAGATATGAGGGCAGAGGATGGCAGAGGAATTGCTTTCCCAAGGGGGCAATCCATGTCCCCTCACAGGACCATGAACCTTTGTGCCACTGACTGTCCCTGGGGAACTCAAAACAAGGAGAAAAGCACATTTACCTACAAATGATGTAGTGGAGACACCAGGCGAACTCCACGGCTGCTCCCAGCCCAGCCTTGAGGCCAGAGCACACCAGTCGAAGCATGTGCTGGGGGAGCACAGAGTCCAGGACCAACCTGGGGTCAGAAACCAGAGTAAATGGAGGCACAGGCAGGACACTGACAGGGAGGCACTAACCCTGGCCACTGAGCTGGGAGCTGCTATACCCCACACTGGGGGCCACATGCTCCAAAGACACACCTGGAAGAGACTCCTAGCCAAGGGCTGCAGCCTTGGGCTCTCCCTGTCCCTGGCAGGGCCTGGAGGCACTCAGGGCACCTTGGCTGGGGTCACATTTCTGACACTGGGGCACTGCCAAGCTGACCTTTTCCTTCACAGGAGGAGCCCAGAATTTCCCCTGTGAGCCCACCCTGCTCCATGCTGGCCTTCACTGAAATACCAGAGCTGTCTGCTCAGGTCAGGCCGAGGGAAAGGAGCCAAGCCCCGTGCCCTGATCAGCATCCAAACCTCCACAGTTCTGGTAGGATTCTGCCCTGAACTATTCATATCCCTGGAATGGGAAAGGTGTCATTTCCCTGGCACGCAAATACCACGCCGGGCCCAGGCCCATCCTGGTGCAGCAATCAGAGGCTCAGACTCACGGGATGATCTCCGTGGGTGATTCCTTGGCTTGGAGGAGCTGTGAGAGGACATAACCCACACCTTCCAGCACGGCCTCATGTGGGGACTGCAATCAAACTGATCAGAACGAAACCTTCGGATCCCCGCAGTGCCAAACCCAACCGAGCAGCTGAGCAGCTCAGTCCCGCCATGCCTGGAGAGTGGGGGCACAGAGGGGACCAGGAGGGACACAGGAACCTGTGGCACACCAAAACTGAGCTGTGCCCCTCCCCACACTCACTGGGCTGTGTCTGTAGGGGTCCAGCAGCCCAAAAGCAGCAGCAGCGTTGCTTTGAGCACTAAGACCTGCAAAGCACAGCCCCAAGACAGACAAGAGGGGACAGGCCTGCAGCTCCCTGTGTATCAGAGAGCCATTGGGTGGGAGAGATTCAGCTGGAGAAGAGCACAAGGTGGTAAGCTGAGCCCCGAAAATGGAGTGCAGGAGAGCCCAGGAGCGACTCTCACATCCAAGGGAAGAGCTCCTTGCAGAGGGGTCTGTGCTCACAGCCATGGCTGGAAGGAGGGCTGGTGCCTCAGGGCTGCCAGCCAGAAGAGTCTCTGTAGGGCAGGGCAGGGCAGGAGAAGCATGGCCGAGCTGTTTCACCCACCTGGATGCAGGATGCCAGCACTGGAATGATGCCCTGAGGCAGAAGTTGCTTCCTTACAGCTTCACTTTCTACTACAAGGTTCCCCAGTGTGTACAAACACAGCTCCTGCAACACAGCAGGGCAGGCAGTGAGCCCATCTGTGCTCCCCTGGGCAGCCAGCAAGGCCCAGGTCCCACAGGCTGTTTGAGCAAGGCAGGGGCTGGCTTCAGACAGATGGGTACTGCTGCACTCTCCAGCCACCCCATTCCCAGCTGTATCAGCTCCAGTTTGTTCTTTTTCTATCTGGCTTAGGCTGGGATCTGATCACTTCCACTTTGAGGGACACTGAAATTGCAAAACTCAAGTCTCATTGCTGGATCAACAGGTGGTAATATTTTCCCTCTCCACCCTTATTCCTTCTCTTTCTTTCTTTTCCTTATGCATTTTCTGAAGTGATATTTTGTACTTTTGTATTGTTATATTTCTATAGATAATAACCAAAACATCTGCATACCTCGCTTCCATTGCCACCAAATTGTTCTAAAATAAACTTGCCATACATATATATAAAAACACCAGTCATTGAGTATCATTTCACTCTAATCCCACCCAAGGGATCTATTATGAACAAGAACATCAGCTACCACACCTTTAGGGGTGGGTTGTAATGCTTGGCCACTGAGAACAGTCCCATTCCAAGGAGAGGGCTGGACCAGGGGCTTTCCAGAGGACCCTTTTCCAGCAGCACTCCCATGTGAGCCACGTTTGGCCAAAAGAGGTCCATACCAGCCACTTCCAAAGCGTCCTCAGGCACCAGGGCCGAGGCAAACATGCACATGGATGTGTCTCACCGTGAACTCCACGCTGTGTCCCGACAGGTAGGTGAGGAGGTAGGAGGTCACAGGCAGACACGCCTCGGCCACAGTGGGGGCACTGGAGTGGGACAGCTCGTGGAGACAGCGGGCAGCCTCCAGCTGCATGTCAGCCAGGCTGCTGGTGAAGAGCCCGGTGAGCGCCCGGATGCTGCCGGCCAGCCTGGGGGGACCCAAAGCGCGCTGTCACCTCCCAGCCTGGGCCACACGCCAGCTCACCCACCCAGCCACGGGGACAAAGGGCCCCTCAGGACACGGCCTTGGTAACAGCCACCCCACACCTGGGCTGACCTGACAAACTTCTGCTGAGTCTCCTCGTTCTGCAGAGCCTGGCGGAGGCAGACGAGAGATCTCTTCCTGTCCTCCGAGCCCCTCTGCACACCTCTGAGCAGCACGAGAACCTGGCCGTGGAATTAAAGCATGGTTGAGCTTCAGGCAGTGCCAGCCTTACAATTTCCTCCCATTAATCCTGAAGGCAAAGGAACCCAGGGCATAAAAACGGACACAAAGAACCCTCTACTGTGCCTGGCAGAGATTCAGAAACATTCCCAAAGCCACCCCCTGCTGAGGCTGGGGAACACCCCCAGGACCCCCATAACCACGGAGAACATCCCCGGGAGACCCATCATCGCAGAGAACATCACATTCCTCACCTCATCCTCCGAGAGTGGCTCTGGCACAGCATCTGCTCCATCCTGTGCCCCCTCCCCTGCTGTGCTGTCCTCCCGCAGAAGCCGCTTGCTGACCAGCTGCTCCTCCCGCCGGGCTTTCCTGAGAGCTGCGATCCGATCGGGACTCGTCACCACTTGCCTAAGGTAGGATGCTTTTCCATCCCACCCAAGAGCCTCTTACTCCTCCCTTAACCCAGGGAGAAACTGCCCGTTCCTCCTGTGCAGGCCTGGGAGGGATGCACGGACTGCGCTTGGACCTTGCTGGGGGTCGGGCACACAACGTGCAAAACTGGGATAATGGGCAGGACCACGGGACAGAGGCACAAGGACAAGCAGGAGGGATCCGGGGCTGGTTTTCACATGGAATCGTAGAACCAGTAAGGCTGGAAAAGACCTGCAAGCTCATCAAGTCCAACCTTCAGCTGAATACCACCGTGCCCACTGAGCCACGTCCCCAGGTGCCACAGCTACTTGTTTTCTGAAAACAAGTCCAGAGATGGTGACTCCATCACTGCCCTGGGCAGTCTGTGCCAATGCCTGGCCCCTCTTTTGGTGACCAAATTTTCCCTAATATCCAACCAAAACGCCCCCTCCTGCGATTTGAGGCCGTTTCCCCTTGTCCTGTCCCTTGTTCCCTGGGACCCGACCCGCCCCCGGCTGCACTCTCCGGTCAGGGAATTGTGGAGAGCGAAAAAGTCTCCCCTGAGCATCCTTTTATCCCATTTAAGACATGGGCGCGACCTTGGAAAGCCCAAACCGCGGGAGGATGGCAGAAGAAATGGGGAATTCATGGCAGGATTGAATTTTTAAGCTGTAAAACCCTTCCCCGAGCGGGCAGAACCCACCGGTGCCATCACCCCGAGCACTCCGGGATGCGCGGCCGGACGGGACGGGGGACACTGAGAGGGACAGGGCTAAGTTGGAGGGTCCCTCCCACCCACGAGGGGGACAAAAAATCCCCCCAGATCCTCACGAATCCCCCTGGTCCCGCACAGACCTGCCTCTCGCTCTCGCAGCCGCGCCCGCAGCTCCTCCACCCCGCGCCGGCCCCGCCGCCGGCGCCACATTGGGGAGGAGCAGGAGGAGGAGCAGAAGGAGGAGGAGAACGAGGAAAAGGCCGGTCTTTGGGCGGTCCCGGGGCGGGGAGATGCCGGTCCCGGCCCCCCCAGCCCGACCCGGCCGCGGATTGCTGTGCATCCCCCGGGCTGGGTGGGGAGGTCTGTGCTGAGGCCAAAAAAAGCCCAAAGATTCACCAGAAATGTGAACCAAGGCGGGTCGGTGCCCCAGGATCTTCCAGCGCGGTGATGGTGGCCGAGGGGCACAGGATCTCGTGCTTCTCGAGGAAGGCATTTGGGGAATTGGCAGCTGGTGGCCAGAAATTAGAGGTCCAGCCCCGGCCAGAGCGGGCGAGGCCGCCAAAAGGGGCAGTGACGGGAGCTCGGAGGGCAGCGGTGATTCTTGCACACAGAAGCAGTTTAATGGAACCCGGGGCTGGTTTGGAAGTATTAATGCTGGAAGGGACATTAAAGTCCATCTCGTTCCACCCCCTCCCATGGGCAGGGACACCTTCCACCAGCCCAGGCTGCTCCAAGCCCTGTCCAACCTGGCCTTGGACACTTCCAGGGATGGGGCAGCCACAGCTTCTCTGGGCATTGTGTGCCAGGGTCTCCCCACCCTCACAGGGAAGAATTCCTTCACAATATCCCATGTGACCCTGCCCTCTGGCAGTGGGAAGCCATTCCCCCTTGCCCTGTCACTCCATTTCCTTGTCCCCAGTCCCTCTCCCGCTCTCTTGGAGTCCCTTTAGGCACTGGAAGGAGCTCTCAGGTCTCCCCAGAACCTTCTCTTCTCCAGGGGAACAGCCCCATCTCTCCCATCCTGTCTCCAGAGCAGAGGGGCTCCAGCCCTTGGAGCATCTCTGTGCCCTCCTCTGGACTTGCTCCAGCAGCTCCATGTGCTGGAGTCCTTCCTGTGCTGAGGAGTTTCATGTAACACAAGGATGGAGCAGAGGAATCATGGAACTGCTGAACCCCTCTGCACAAGAGTGCCAGATAGCATGGACAGGCAGCTCCTGCCCCTGCAGCTGTGGCATTAATGTTTGATGCCACATTAACAACAACAACTGGGAATTGCATTGTCCAGCCAGGCAGTTTTGTTGCTTTCCTGAAGCCCTTTCCAAGTCCAACATAGGCAGAGAAATCCCTGGGAAAGAAAAAAATTACTGAGAGATCACAGAATCACAGATCACTTAGTTTGGAATAGACCTCCAAGGTCCCTCAGTCCAAGCTTTGACCAATCACCACCTCATCGACCAGACCAGTGCACATCCAGTTGTTTCTCGAACACTTCTGGATCTTTCCCAATTCCTGGTGGTCTCCACTCGCTGCTGGAGAGCATTAACCCCTTGGAGCAGGCACAGCCAGCAGCTGCCAGGGGAGCACAGGGCAAGTTCCTCAGCCAAGTTACCAGCCAGGCTGCACTGTCCCATCCCCATCCTATGTGCAGCACAGGCACCTGGTGATGGTCCGGATGCCAGGAATGCCAATCCTGTATCCTTGTGCATTCCTTGCCGGGTGCTCAGCACCCAGTGGGCTCTGAGGCAAAACGATCCCAGAGCATCTGGAAGGTAAGGGTTGGTCTTGAGACGGCATTGGGGGAATCCTGACCACGCTGTTCTGTCACGCTTCCCAGGAAAGCGGGCAGCCCTGGCACTGGGACCGCAGCCTTCCCCAGCCCGCGGCCGCGGGGAAGCGAAACAGAAGTAACTTGGGCGGCTGCTGCTGCTTCCCGTGGCACAGCTGGCGCCGTCCAGCTCAGGAAGTCACGCCGTGGGAGCCGGGGCAGTGTCGGGACCGGCCCCGAGGTATCCGTCGGTCCCGACCGCGGGGATCCAACCACGGGCTGTGGAAGCGCCAGCGGCGGCTCGATCACACCTGCAGGTACCGGGGGCTCGTCTGGGGGGAGGTAAGGGAGGGTCGGGCGCCGGAGAGGGCTTGAGCATTTGGAGTCTTCGGCTCCTCTGCCCTGGATTTGGCAACAGTTAGAGGAAGCAGCCGTGAGGAAAGGAAACGTTTCTGAGCTGGCCGGTGAGTCACTGGGCAAACTCACCCTTGATCCTGCTGTCCCCCAGAGCGAGGGGGACTTTGTGCAGGTGCTGGAGGAGAGTTTCCCCCCGGGAGAGCGGCGCAGCCCCGCGACGGCACGGAGAGGTAGGGAGAGCTCCATCCTCGGAGGGTTTCGGGATGTGGCCAGAAAAAGCTGTGGCTGATCAGGGCTGGTGCCGGCAACAGACCCGCAGGAAGCAGAAGGCTGGACTGGGGACCCCCAAAGACCCCCTTCCACTGCAAAGCTGAGTCGGCACATTTTTAGGAGCTTTTAATCTTTGCTTGATGCTTTTTTTTTGCCCTCTAGCGCCCAGACTCTCCTGTCAGGTGGCCAGCCCAGCAGTGCCTGGTGCTCACAGGTACCTGTACAGACCCCCAGAGGTCATTTTCCATCACCCCCTTGGGGGCTGGTGATGAATCAAAACATTGGGTGAGGAAACAGAGAACATGAAGCCCTCTGTTGCAATTTCCTGCCCCAGATTGCAGAGGAACAAACAGAAGTGGGGCTCTCCCATCTCATGGTCAGACTGACATATCTGGCTTCACTGTCCATAACTCCACATTTTTAGTTTCTCCTGTCTCCATGGCATTTCCTGGTCATTTAGGGTTTCCTGCAGCAAGGCAGCCCAGGCAGAGCCTCAGGAGTCACCCGGCTTTTGGGCTGGGATGTGACCAGTGCCACCTGCTCCCTGCCAAGGAGAGGGTGGCACAGGTGTAGCTCCTGGGTGTTTGGCCACTGGTCTGAGCATTGCCCTGAGTCATGGCTCAGTAGTCAGGCGGGTGCCCATGGGGTGTGCAGGAGGGATGAGAGCAGTGCCATGTCCCCCAGGGCTGACTCTGTGGCCCTCCAGTGTGGGTCAGAGCAGTCCCCTCACCTGCTGCTCCCCGTTTCTCCTCGTTTTCAGGTTGTTCACCATGAGTGTGGCTGTTCTCCTCCTCCTGGGGCTGGGGCTGTTGGAGGCAGAAGGCAGAAGGAACAGATGTTTCTTCAACCGCACTCAGGAGTACTGTACGTGCTACAACCTGTCCGAGGAGACTGCGGGGAGCCTCATCCAGTGCCTCGCAGCAACTGTGGTGGAGTTTCGGGGGGGAGATCTGGAGAAATACATGGACTTCCCCATCAGGGACCTGGATGCTGCTGCCATTGACACTCTGGGCTCCCTTATCATTGAGAAAGTAATTATTAGTAGTGTCCTGGTGCCTGAGATACTCCTGGCCCGTGTGCTGAGGTTCTTCTCCTACACCCATGTGAAGGAGCTGGCATTTGATAGCTGTGTTTTCCAGGGCACAGGCGACTGGCGTGAAATGGATGGCCAGAGGTTGCCCATATTGTCCCTGAGCTTCCACAATGTGACATCTGCCCCACTGATGGGCAACGAAACAGCCTTCTCCAGTCTGAGCGTGTGGCTGGAGACCCTGCAGGAGTTGGCTGTCACCAGCTCCCAGGTCACCAGCCTGCCCTGTGCCATTGGAAGTGTGTTCAGAGCTCTGCACACCCTGGACCTGGCACACAACAGCCTCGGGGATAGGAGCCTGACACCTGCCTTCTGCCAGGGGGCTTTCCCTCAGCTCCAGGTACTGAGTCTGCAACACAACAACCTGATGTCCTACCACAGTGTGTGTGAGAGTGTGAAGCGGCTGCAGGAGCTCCAGGACCTCAATCTCAGCCAGAACAAGCTCATGGCAGCCCCATCCTCCTCCTGCCAGTGGCCAGCATCCCTCCGGATCTTTAACCTGTCCAACACTGGCTTGGATAAAGTGCTGACACCTCTGCCTCCCAGCCTAGAGGTGCTGGACATGAGCCACAACCACCTCCATGCTGTGGACATTTCCATCAGCTCCCTGAAGAAGCTCTTCCTGAGCCAAAACCTGCTGCAGGCCATCCCCTCCATCAGGAATTACCCCATGTTAGACACTCTCCATCTGGACAACAACTCGATTACGGAGCTGCCGTGGCATGAGGTGACACTCCTGGGGCACCTGCAGGACGTGGCTGCAGCCAACAACCCCTTCGACTGCTCGTGCTCCGGGGCTGGGGGGCTGCAGGCACTGGCGGCCACGGGGCACCTGGGGCAGGGCTGGCCCCAGGACTACAGGTGCCAGTCCCCGCCAGGCTACCAGGGCTGGCAGGTGGTGGCCGTGCCGGTGTCGGTGCTGCGGTGCCACCGCGCCGCGGTGATCGCCCCACTCTGCGTGGCCTTGGCCCTGCTCTGCCTGGCCGGGGCCTTCCTCCTGCTCAGGGCCAGACTCCGCCACAGAGGGGGATGTCAGACCCCTCCCACTGGTGCTTCCCCACAGGAGCTCCACGAGAAGGCTCACAGGCCCCCCAAGTGAGGGGCAGTCCCGGTGCCCCCAGTCCAGGCTGCCTTGGGGAGCAGGGCTGTGCCCAGCATTGTCCTGCTGTGGCTCTGCCCAGCCATGTTTTTGGGCACCCCCTTCACTCAAGCCCCCATGCCATGCTTTGTCCCAGGGCTGTGCCCAGCATTGTCCTGCTGTGGCTCTGCCCAGCCATGTTTTTGGGCGCCCCCTTCACTCAAGCCCCCATGCCATGCTTTGTCCCAGGGCTGTGCCCAGTGTTGTCCTGCTGTGGTTTTACCCAGACAGGTTTTAGGGCACCCCCTTCACTCAAGCCCCCATGCCATGCTTTGTCCCAGGGCTGTGCCCAGTGTTGTCCTGCTGTGGTTTTACCCAGACAGGTTTTAGGGCACCCCCTTCACTCAAGCCCCCATGCCATGCTTTGTCCCAGGGCTGTGCCCAGTGTTGTCCTGCTGTGGTTTTACCCAG
>JAWWEV010000029.1:3494749-3506403 GCA_035583235.1 Hafferia zeledoni | reverse complement strand
CCCGTGCCATGCTTTGTCCCAGGGCTGTTCCCAGCATTGTCCTGCTGTGGCTCTGCCCAGCCATGTTTTTGGGCACCCCCTTCACTCAAACCCCCGTGCCATGCTCTATCCCAGGGCTGTGCCCAGTGTTGTCCTGCTGTGGTTTTACCCAGACAGGTTTTTGGGCACCCCCTTCACTCAAAGCCCCGTGCCATGCTCTGTCCCAGGGCTGCACCCTCCCTTGTGGCCAACTCCAGCTCCCCAAGCCCCCACACACCCCCATAGCCCTTGCCTCGTCCCCTGCCCTGGATAAGAACAATTCATCTCCATCATACTCCCAGCAGCAGTGCTCAGGTGTCCCAAGCCTCACTGGGGTCTGTGGTCCCTGCCCAGAGCCCCCCAACACCTCGTAGCCCCCCAGTCCAGCCATCCTTGGAGCCTCCTTTGCCCCTCTGCAGGTCCTCCCTCTCCTCACCTGGGGCTGTGCCTGGGCCAGGATGTTTGGTCTGTGAGGATGCTCCTGAGCTGTAATTCAGCACAAGAGAAAACCCACAAAGACAGGAAAATGACTCAATTAAACACCCTTACACACAAATGCTAATGAGGAGGAGCAGTGAAGACCAACTCTCAAGGCACCAGTGGACAAGTCCCTCAAGTGACCTTGAGGATGTTCAGCCAGAAACTTTTTGTGATAAGAAGAAAATAGGTTTATTCTGAGTTCTTCAGAGAACATCTCATAGAAAGGAGAAAATTCATTATGGGATGCTGAGGGACAGCAAGGAAATGCAGGGCAAAGGGGAATGAAGGACTAAAGGGAGGAGTGGGGGGGAAGGGAAAGGCATGGGGAAATGGGGATGGGGAGAATCATGGAATCACAGGAAGGTTTGGGTTGGAAGGGACCTTAAAGCTCATCCAGTTCTACCCCCTCCCATGGGCAGGGACATTTTCCATTATCCCGGGTTGCTCCAAGCCCTGTCCAGCCTGGCTTTGAGCACTTCCAGGGATGGGGCAGCCACAGCTTCTCTGGGCATTCTGTGCCAGGGTCTCCCCACCCTCACAGCCAAGAATTCCTTTCCAATATCCCATCTAACCCTGCCCTCTGGCAGTGGGAAGCCATTCCCCCTTATCCTGTCATTCCATGTCCTTGTAAGAAGAAGGGGCTGGTCACAGGTGGGCAGCGCTCACCTGGCCAAGCCCTGCTTTTCATCCCCATGTCCTGTCCTGCCTTCTCATTAAAGCCTGTGTATTTTTTGGATATTTTCCTGGCTGAACTTCCTGGGTAAATTGTGTGTCCCTCCCTCTCTGCTCTGTTTGTGCACAGGTGCATGTGACCTGTGAGCTAACACGGGCTGGGCTGGCCAAGGGTGGGGGGAAAACAGAATGTGGGAAGACCCAAGAATGGAGCTGGAGACCAACTAATGGGGCACAGGATCCAGGCACCCACAGTATTATCCTGCTGTGGTTTTGCCCAGCCAGGTTCTGGGGAACCCCTCAAAGCCCTGTGCCATGCTCTGTCCCAGGGTTGCACTCTCCCAGAGGGGTTTTCCTTGTGGCCAACTCCAACTCCCCAGGTCCTAACATGCCCCTATTGCCCCTGCTGTGTCACCTGCCCTGCTCCTGATGGAGCCCCTGGTCCTTCCTGTTCCATCTGTGTCCACCTGGCATCACCCTCACACCTGAGGCACAGGGGAGGGGAGTTTTGGGGAGGCAGGGGCACATGCAGAATGGTGGGGATTGGAGGGACCTGGATGCATATCCTTGTCATGCCTGGTCCTGTCCAAAAGCAGGGGCAGGGCCGTCCTGGGACCTCCCTCCTGTTTCTCATTGTCTGTGTTTCCACAGACCACAGGGACCCTCAGCTTTAGCATTTCCTTCTGTGCTCTCTTGCTGTGTGATCTCCAGTAAATGTGATTCTCTGGTTTGTGGTCACTTCTTGTGCCTAGAAAACCTTCATGATAGCCCAAGGTCGCTCATCTCCCATCCATGGCTGACAGAATGTCCCTCCTGGAGCTGGAAGGACATCAATGGAGCAAGTGGCTCCAGGCACCCCCTTGTGTCCCATGGTTCTGGTGGCCAGCAGGGCTCAGCCTCTGGAACACAGTGCATCCAGGCTGGGTCTGGCTGTGCCCGATTCCCATCAATAATGTAAGAGAACTGGATCCCTGTCTGTAACCTCATCCCCTGCCCTGGCCAAAATAGCAGCTCAGGGGCTGCTGCTGAGCTGCCCATGGATGCTGGGAAGGTGAGTGCCATGGTGGGGGACATGCCAGGGCAGTTGGGAGGGATCTGCCCCCTGCCTTTGGTGTGGTGTGGCCAGGGGATCCCCAGCTCCATGGGGACTCATCCAGCTCCTGGGGGTGCTGGGGCAGGACCCAGCTCATTCCCCTCCATGCCAGGGCAGGACCCAGCTCATTCCCCTCCATGCTGGGGCAGGACCCAGCTCATTCCCCTCCATGTTGGGGCAGGACCCAGCTCATTTGCCTCCATGCCAGGGCAGGACCCAGCTCATTCCCCTCTCTATCCCAGAGCAGGACCTGGCTCATTCCCCTCTATCCCAGCAGGCCGAGCAGGATGTCAGCATGAGAGCAGCTGTGGGGCTCCACCAGGCAGCAGGTAGAGCTCAGGACATCCCAGAGCCTTCACCTGAACCTCCAAACCAGGAAACAGGGCTGGCAGCCACAGTTGTAGTGGCACTGGGACCTCTGGCCATGCTGGTGGGTCTCACCTGGGCAGGGCTGGTGGGGAGGGGGTGTCCTCCCCGCCCTGGTGGCTCTGAGCCATAGTGGGGGAGCTCAGGAATGATGTGAAGCCCTGGGATGTGGCCCCAGGCTGCAAGGGAGGCAGGACAGAGCTGGGGCAGCCACACCAGCCCACACTCAGTGTTTTCAGGGCTGAGGGAGAGTGGGGCGGATGGCATGGAGGACACCCTGCAGCAACTCTTCGCTGGGAAGGAGCCCCAGGTGAGAGTGGCAGGAACAAGGACACCCAGGGTAAGAGGGGCCCTGGGGAACTAGGTGAGCAGGGGACTCTGTCCCACCACCTGCCATACTTGGGACGCTGGTGGGTGATGAGATCTTGGGCTGATCCTGCCTTACAGCCCTGGGGAGCTCCTGGGGATTCCCAGACAGCAGGGGAAGGGAGGGGATCTCCCCTCAACCTTGCCTGTGCCAGGCCCTCTGTGCCATCCCTGCCATCTCCATCCCAGTGTGCCCATTTCCTCCTCTACCCTGCACTGGTCATGCTGGGATGGGGGAAAGCTGAACATTATCCTCTTCCCTCCTCATGCCAGGAGAGCTGCTTGGCTGTCGATGGCATCTTCCACCTGGATGCAGGACAGGTACTGTGAGCCCCACGTCCTTCTCCACCCCATCCCCAGCAAAGTGGGCCAGGGACGTGCTGGCCCAAGCCATGGGCTGGGACACCTGGGGGCCACTGCCAGCTCCTCGGGTGTCACAGACAGTGCTGGGACCTGGGGCTTGATCACATGTGTGGCTCTGTGGGTGTTTCTCATCCCTTCCCTCTTCTTGGTGTTGTGCCATGCCATCCATGCCATGCTGTGTATCCACACCGTGCAATCCATGCTGGGCTACCTGTGCCACAGTATGTGTTGTCCTGCCTGATCCATGCCAATGTCCTCTGTGCTGGGCTGGCCATGCCATCCCTGATCTGCTGGATACGCCTTTTCTACCAGGAGAAGGTTCTGGAGTTGGCAAGACCCCAGCTGGCCCTGGTTCCCCTTGGCTACAGCGTGTCCCTGCTGCTGTGGGACCCCCATGGCCCTGGGACACAGCTGCCTTTCCAGAGTGTCATCTGGCAGGTGAGGACACAGGGGAGAGGTGTCAGGGAGGGGTGACAGCACAACTGGAATGGGTGTGAGACTCAGCCCTGTATGCCAGGAACCAACAGCTGCCAGTTTGTCCCCAGGTGATCGACACCATCTTCCAAGAACTGGAGGCCTTGGGTGGTGACTCACAGAGCCTGCAGACAGTCAGCCTGGTCCAGGTAGGGCAGGAGCAGTGCAGGATGTCCTGGGATGAGTGTCCAATTCCTGCTCTGCCACTGTCCAGACTCTGCTGTGCCAATGTATGGGCATCCAGTCCCCTCATCCAGAGGGTTAGGGTGACCAGAGGCTGAAGATCTTTGGATTTCAGGTGTTCTCACCTCATTCTAGGACTTGCCAGGTGTGGGAAGCCTTGGCTGCCCATGGGGCATCTCCCAGGCTCCAGCAGCACGGTGGGAAGAGAGGAGCTGTCCAACCCCTTCCTGCCCACCTCATGACTGGGCTTTCCTGGGCAGCCATGGCTCCCGGTGGCTTGAAGGTCCCTCCCTGTGGCCTTGATTGGCACAGAAGTAATGCCAGCTCCTGCCACAGGGCTGGGTCATGACCTTTGGCTCTGGGATGCTGCCAGAGACCTGCCAAGTTCCACACAGGGCGTTCCCAGGGCTATGGCCCAGGGGTTGGAAAAGCTGGGAGTGAGCCCGAGATCAGCCCTTCCCAGCCCTCACCTGTGCAGACACGAGCAGCCCAGGCCTGTGGTGAGTGCAGGATGCCAGCAGCCCCCTTGTCCTGCCCCCTGTTCCAGGTCAGCACCCATGACAAAGCCTGGGACCTGCTCCAGCCCGATGGCCGAGCCCTGCAAGTGATGGATGTCCCACCCCTGGGCCTGTAGGTACCTGATGCCCTGTGAGTGGGCAGGTGCTCCTGGGGGCTGGAACCACAATACCGAGGGTGGGGCTGGGCAGGGAGCATGGTGCCCAGGGAGCACGAATCCCCCAGGGAGTCTGGGCATGCAGGAGATGGGTACACACGGCCCTCCTTGCTCACTCTTGTCTCCCTCTGCTCCCAGGATGGTGGAGGAGGCCACGGAAATCGCCGTGCCCGATGCCCAAGCTGCCATCAGTGCCTATGCCAGGGGGCTGGGTGCCATCCCAGCACTGTTCCGGGGGTGTGCACAGCAGCCCCTCCCAGATGGGCGCTCGGCCATGCAGGGGTGAGGGATTGGCACTGGGAAGGACTGGGCCATGGGGTGCTGGGGGTGGCAGCTCTGCTCCCGCACTGGCCTCTCCCCAGGGCCGGCAGCCTCTTCACTCTCACCGTGGAGCGGGAGCTGGAGGGCGGCAGGTGCCAGCGCTCGGCCCTCAGGATCCTGGTGTCCCCAGGGGCCACCGGGCCCTGCCCCACGCTGTACGTACCACGGCTGAGCCATGTGCCCCTCCTGAACCCCCATGTTCCTGCTGCGGGCTGGGGGCAATTCCAACCCCGGAGGTGAAGCAGGAGAGACCCCAACACCCCAGAGGGAGCCAGTGGCTGGGAGCCAAGGGGCTGCCATCCCCTGGAGATGTGGGCTTGCTCCCAGTGTGACCAACTCATCCTTGGGCTCCCGTGGGTCCGGGCTCAGCCTGCCTGGCACGTGATTCCCAGTGCCTCCCTCTCCCGGGGTGTCTCTCCCCCCATGTGCAGGGAACCTGACACCGGCTGCCAGTCCTGGATTGTGGAGCAGCTGCTGGAAGGGAACAGCCTGACGTTCCTGCTGCTGTGTGTGTCACTGCCAGGTAGCCCCTGGGATGGGGACACACTTCAGGGTGTCCTCTCCCTGAGGTTCCCCACGTCCCACCCCACACTTGGGACTCGGTCCCAGGAACACCCACAGTTGTTGAAAGCCAGACACCGGCTCCACTTATCCCCATCGCACTGGGATCCCCCAGTGCTGGTGACCCCCATGGCCCCTGCCCAAGGCTTGCTGCTCTCCCAGACACCTCCAGAGAGGAGATCCTGGGAGCCCTGGGGCTGGCTGAGCGGGTGAAGGGGCTGGCCAAGACCATCTCCGCCACGCTGTGGGACCCTGAGGAAGAGATTGCGGTGCGCCGGAGGGAGATCCGAGGGCTGCGGCTGGAGCTGCTGGCGGGAGCTGCACTCCCTGAGCAGAGGAAGGCTGTGGCCGGGCTGCGGAGAGCCCTGAGGGAGCTGCAGGTGGGGGAACACCCCTGGATCCACAGGGGAGCAGGATGGCAAGGATTCCCCTGCTTGGGTGAGGTCTGGGCTTCATGCTGGTGTCAGGGCCCTTGTCCAGCACTGAGGGCAGGGTTGGGGCTGCCCGGGGGTGAGATGGAGGGGTGGGATGTGTCCCCAGATCCGTGCCAGGCCTGGAGTTCTGCAGCACCCCAGCAAGGACCCCCAGTCCCCTTTTCCAGGTGCTGAAGAGTCAAAGGCGGGAGAAAAAGCAAGCGGTGGCTGAGGTGCTCCGGTCAAGTGAGATGCACCAGCCCAGTGCCAAGGTGGGCAGAGGTCAGACCAGACCCCCCCACCCAGGGAGAGCCCATGTGCAGAAGCCCTGAATCCTGGTTGTGTCCCTGTAACATCTTGTCCTATTCCCACCGGACCAGGTCTCTGCAGGGAATACAGCGCCAGGCCAGCCTGGGACCCAGACACTCCCGAGCGCCGCCAGTCTGGAGCCAGCACGTTCAAAGTGTGGGGCCAGGCACGCATCCCGTGCCTGGGTGGCGGACATGTGGGCACGGAGCATGGCCTCACAGGGTGGGAAAGGCCTCCCTCCTCCACTTGAATGGCCTTCTTCATCCCCCCCCATCACACTCATCCTCCTCCTGTCCCTGTGCAGGACAGAGGGAGAGCAGGAGCAGCCAGGGAGAGAATGGCCGAGCTCCAGCCAGCTCAGGACAGAAGCTGCTGGAGGAGCCATCGCAGAGCAAAACGCCACAGCCACGTCCTCGGGGTGACATGGTGAGTACAGGACCCACACCGCTCTGCACTGGCAGCACTGGTGCCATCTGAGCCCGCTCCACTCTGTGCCAGGCAGGGAGCCGGTGCCAGCCATGCCCACCTCTGGAGGTCCAGCATGCCCTGGCCAGGGCGCAGCGGCAGCGGCTGCGGGCACAGCACTGCCGGCACCTCCAGCGAGAGCTCGGGGCTGTGCCAGCCCGGGAGCACAGCGGGGAGGTGGGCTCATCACTCCTGCCCTGGCACTGCTCTCCCGAGGGCAGCCCCACGGGCACGCCGGAGCTGCCCTGTCCCTGTGCCCCGCAGTGGGACACGGCGCGCTGGCAGCAGGAGGTGGCCGTGCTGGGTCTGAGCCTGGAGGCGGCACTGCGGGAGCGCCAGGCGGCCGAGTGGGACCTGGAGGCCCTGCTGAGGAACCACCACCGGGAGCTGCAGGCCTGCAGGCAGCACCTGCTGCAGGTGGGCGGGGAGGGCTGGGGACACACCCGGCTGTGCCAGGGCGGTGCCACACGGCCCCGGGCCCCCCGCAGGTGCTCCGGGCCCAGCAGCGCCTGGCGGAGGAGCAGCGGGAGGCGCTGGAGCGCCGGCACCGGGCGCTGCTGCAGGAGGTGCTCCGGGACGCCGTGGAGCTCGCCGAGCACAACCGGCACCTGCGGGAGGACAGACAGGTGTGCTCGGCCGATGCCACCACACAGACCCCCTGAGCCGGGTCCCAGCGGGCCTGGCAGGACAAGGGTCACCAGCCCCAGCAGTCACCTCAGGCACAGCTGCCCTCCTGCCTGCTCCAGCTGCTGCTCCCTGTGGAATCCTGGCCCAGGGAGGGAATACCCTGCTTTGTACCGGGCACCTGCCTATGGAAGGGACTGCAACTCCCAGCTGGGACCATGTGGAATAAAGCAGGTGCCCCTCACCCCTGAGTGTTGCCAGGCTCAGACATGCCCCCAGCCCTTGCAAGAGACACAGATGCCTTCCCCCGGGGAGGGCAGACACAGGACAGACACACAGATGCTGTTGAACTGCAGCTTTTAATACCCTGGGTGGCCTCTGCCTGCCAGGAACTTGGTACAAATCCGGGAGGTGTCTCCCTTTTTGGGAAGCAGGTGGAACAGTTCCCCCTTCCCTATTCTGCACAGATGCTGTGCCCAACAAAGGGAAATGGGACCTGAGGACAGCAGGGCTCCAGCCAGGGGCTAGGCTGGAAAACCACAAAGTGGGAGAGCCCCGGGAAGCAGCACCAGGAATGGAGGGTAGAGGGAAGCAGCATCCATGGGAGTCAAAACCAAGGCAGCCCCTTGTTGGGATGGTGGGCGATGTGACAGGGCCAACCACTGCCAGAGCACTCCCAGGCCACTGTGGTGTGGAGAAGCAGCTTGAGGACATGGGACATGGAATCCCAGAATCACTTATGTTGGAAAAGACCTTCAAGATCATCAAGCCCAACCTATGACCACCTTGTCACCCAGCTCAGGGCACTGAGTGCCACGTCCAGTTGTTCTCTGGACACCTCCCTGGGCAGCCCATTTCAATGTTTAATCACCCTTGCCATGAAGGAATTCTTCCTCATGTCCAACATGAACCTCTCCCAGTGCAGCTTGAGGTTATGACACACACACAGGGGGCTCAGGACCCCCCCTGAGGCTGGGCATACCTGATCCCATGGAAACCCTGTGGCACTGAGCTTGGCTGGGCTGGAGCAGGGCCCAGCTTCCCCCTGGAAGCAGGATCAGGGCACTCCCCACCCCCAGCACTCCTTGTCAGGGGGTCACTGGAGCCGTGCAGGTGCCCACCAGCAACAACTCCAGCCCTGGGGCTGCCTGGACCCAGGGGAAGGAGGCAGTGGCTACGTGACTCCATAGTACAGGTGCACAGCCAGGCCAATGCAGGCAACAGCCACGAAGAAGAGGAGGGTGAGCTGCAGGTTGAAGAGGGCGACAGAGAGGGCGGCGTTGACCAGGATGGAGCAGGAGATGATGAAGAGCCTGGTGATGTTGCTGCTGTGCTTCATCACCACGGACATGATGAGGCCGTTCAGGGCCTGGCTGAGCACGACCAGCAGCACCCAGGGGGAGAAGCCCTGCAGGAACCCGCCCTCCACGCCGCTCCACAGGGAGCCCGCCAGGTTGAGCAGGACCCCGAAGAAGTAGAGGAAGACGTTCTGGAGGCCGAGGGGCAGCGCCTGGGCTTTGAGGATGGCTTCGGTGTAGACGGCGGACAGGCCGGATATGAGGCAGTAGACGGCGAGCAGCAGCAGCCCCACGGGGGTGAGGTGGAGGCGCATCCCGGCGCTGGGGCCGGGCCCCCGCAGCCCCCCGCAGCTGTAGCACAGCCCCGCCCCCAGCAGCAGCAGCAGCGCCAGCCAGCGGCGCGGCCCCAGGCGCCGGCGCAGCAGGAGGCTGTACAGCAGCGCCGTGCTGCCGATCTTCAGGTTGCTGAGCACCTGGAAGGTGCTGGGGTCCATGAAGAGCTGCATGTGCACCACCAGGTTGTTGTTGGCGGCGTAGAGCAGCGCCGAGAGGGCGAAGGGCGCGGCGTGGTGCCAGGACACCGCGGGGGGCAGAGGCTCCTGCGGCCCCACCAGCAGCGACAGCAGGGACAGCGCCAGCTTGGTCAGCTCCACCAGCACCACCACGGACGTGGAGCTGAAGGGCATCGCCCCGTCCACCTTGCAGAGGGTCAGGAGGGGAGCGTGGGAGCCGTAGATGAGCACGGACAGCAGCAGCATCAGTGCCCACAGCGCCCTCCGGAGCGGCCCGTTGGCAGAGCCAGCAGCATTCCCAAACATGCCCATTTTCCAGGCAGGAGCCAGCACAGGCAGCTGCTACCAGTGCAGGCAGGCCAGACAGACTCTCACCCTGCAACAGCGAGGAAGAGACCAAATACCAAGGATTTAATGAGCCTGGTTCAAGCAGGACGTTCCCTGCTACA
This sequence comes from Hafferia zeledoni, assembly GCA_035583235.1. Classification (NCBI taxonomy): domain Eukaryota; kingdom Metazoa; phylum Chordata; class Aves; order Passeriformes; family Thamnophilidae; genus Hafferia; species Hafferia zeledoni. The sequence goes on along the minus strand of JAWWEV010000029.1, from coordinate 3,496,763 downwards.
CTTGTGGTGCAGCAGAAGGGCGAGGTGCTGTCTGTCGTGAGCAGAACTAGAAGCCTTCCTGGTGAGCCACAGAGAGCACATTCCCAGGGCACAGCGTGGGCTGGGTGGCAGGGCACATGGGTGACAGACAGGGCACACGGGTTACAGAGCACGCAGGTGACAGGGCACAGCAGCCCCTCGGTCCGCAGGGGCACCGGCGAGGGGAGGGTGAGCGGAAAAGGCACCTGGCAGCCCCCCCTGTGGGTTAGTGGGGTGATCACCACCGCCGTGACGCCCCGTGCACACCCATCTCAGCCCCCAGCGTGTCCCAGTGCTGCGGTACAGAGCCCTTTTCCAGGGAAAACAAGGGTGAAGGTGCCATGCCTGGGAGAGCCCCGGGGTGCTCTGTGCCTGCTGCCCAAGGAGCACCGTTCCTGCAGTCCCTGCTGCCTCGGGGCTCCTCCGCGCTAGTCCCGACCTTTTTTCAGCGCGTTCACATAGTCCCGAACCGTCTTCTCCACATTGGGCACGGCGTAGTTCTGGGCGGCGTAAATGCCCGTGCAGGTGCCGGCCACGAAGCCCAGGATGGCGGAGAAGCGCAGCTTGGCCACCACGTACCCCGCCAGGAAGCCTTTGAGGAAGGGCGATGCCAGCAGGGACCCGTTCTGCGGGGGGAGCGCTCAGTGAGGCACGGCCGGCCGGCACCGACGGGCACGGCGCGGGTGGCGTTATCCCGGGGTTTGTTTATCCCGGGGTTTGGTTATCCCCGGGGTTTGTTCTACTCCCGCGCTAATCCCCCTCTGAGGGAGCACCGCGAGCTCGCGTGTTACCTGTCCCACTCCGGCCTGCACCTCGTCCTCCACTCTGCGCTGCAGGTTCTCCAGCTGCCCCTTGAGGAAGGCGAGGTCCTTGAGCTTGGGCAGCGAGTCCTGCGGGAGACACGGAGATGACCGGAGGTGACCGGAGGTAACCGGCGGCCCCTCAGCCCCGGCGCCCCCTGCTCACCTTATCGTCCGCCATCTTGGCGCCGCCGCCGCCCGCCGCCCATTGGCTGCCGCGGGGACACGTTACATAGGCCCGCCGTCGTTCCCGTCGCTGATTGGGTGGCGAGGAGGCACGTGACTCCCCCGCTCCACCTTCCCGCCGCGCCGGCGATGCCGGTCGCTGATTGGGCGGCGCGGGGTCACGTGGTGCTCCCTCCCGCCCTCCCGCCCAGCGCCATCTTGAGGCACCTCCCCCTCAGCGCAGCCTCGGCCGCGGCCCCGACCCCGCCGGGCACCGGCCCTGCCCCTGCCCCTGCCCCTGCCCTGCCCCTGCCCCGGGGGCACCTGCCGATCGCGCAGCCGTCCCTCAGTGTGGTCAGGGCGCCCTCCCGCCCCCGAGGGTGCCTGGGGATCGAGGGGGTTCTACAGCTTCCCAGGCCTCCCTCCCTCTGGGGAGCACAGAAGGGGCGCTCAAGGGGTGTGAATTCCCTTTTACCTGAGGGGGAGCAAGGCAGAGTTGGTATTTATTAGAGCTCCAAGGCCAGGTTGGGTAAGGCCTGTAGCAGCCTGGTCTGGTGGAAGGGCTGGAACTGGAGGGACTTGGAGGTCCCTTCCAGCCTGGGGTTTATCACGGGTTATCTCCTGCTTCAGCCTCGAGGTGTACAAAGCGCTGTGAATTCCTTAGGCAGAAGTGAGGTAATGGAATGTTGAGAGCTGTGTAACAAGTCAAACCGGCCCTTACAGTGGTGACCCTGGGAAATGGAATGGCTTTGCATTATTTGTTACTTAGCCAAGGAAGTGTTTGGCACACTTTAACTAAACCTGGTGTTAAGGTTTAATTAAACATCGAGGATGGTGTATGTGGGGGTGTTACCCCTCTGGGTGCCACACCAGCCCCGAGGCAGCTCCAGGAAGGGCTTGGGGTGCTCAAGCTGCTGCTCTGCTGCTTAATTCAGGTACATTCCCGATTTATATTAGAATCATAGAATGGATTGGGTTGGAAAAGACCTCCGAGATCAGCAAGTCCAACCCTTGATCCAACCCCACTGTGA
>JAWWEV010000029.1:3455503-3471968 GCA_035583235.1 Hafferia zeledoni | reverse complement strand
AGGGACTGGAGTTGGCCCAAGGGTTGGACTTGATGATCTTGGAGGTCTTTTCCAACCCAATCCATTCTGTGATTCTACCTTTTCATGCTGCTCAGTTGCCTTCAGACTTTTGCGGTCATGTAAGGAATTAAAGTTGGAGGATCTGAGCCACTTCAAGCATCACAAAAGCAGTTTCTGTCAAATGGAAAGGATTAAAATGCTCTTGTTAATCAGGGTAGCAGCATTAGAATGGCAGATGCTCTGGAATCGCAGCCTGTGGGCAGGAGAGCCCCTGTGGATGTGGTGGGGGATTGGGGGCCTGATCTGAGTGCACAGGTGTGGGTGCTGCTGGGTGAGCAGAGCTGAGGGAAATGCCAGGGGGGGACAGGCTCTGGCACCTGGAAGGAAGGGGCTGCTGGCCCAGGGAAGGTGCAGAGGCTCTTCCCATCCTCCTGCCCTTGGGCCTTGCACAGGGAGCTGCCTCTGCCCTCTGTGGTCCTGAGGTGAGGCAGAGTGGGATCAGTTCGACTTTGGCCCTCCTTCCTTCCCTCTTGCCTGGCTCTGCTCTGTTGGGAGCTGGGAACAATTCATGGCTGAGTGTCTGCGAGTTCCTTTTTGGTTACATAAATCAGGGTTTTGTAACATCACCCTACACTGCCTGTTGCTGAAGGGTTTGGGGGCTTTGGGCAAGTAAACTTGATAAGGGCAGGTGAAAATCTGGTATCACAGCAGCAACCTGAGGCAGAAATTAGGTTTGTAATCGAGCTGATGATGTGGTCTCTGAGTAGAGTACAGTGTGACAGCAGCTCAAACTGGAGCAGGGTGGGAAGCCCACGGAGTCTAAGAGGACTTTGGATAATCTCGAGGGATACATTTCGTGTGTTGGGGTGGATTGGAGGAGCTCTGCTGTGTGCCAAGGCCTGGTAAAACTGCTAAAGGGTGCTGGCTTTTCACTCGCCTGCCTGGCTTCTTGATGCTGCCAGTTAGGTTGGTTATTCTTACTGAAGGCTGTGTTAGCATTAACTTAATCCTTAAAACGAGTCGTATCTTCTGGCCAGAGCAGGTTTTACCAGGAATGTGTTAGACTGGAGGGATTTGTTGTCTGGAGGAATAAATTTGAACTTCTCCAACAAATGTCTTTGGAGTTTACAATTCCATATAACTTGAAACAAGTTAAAGTTTAAGACTTAAACTACTTATGTTTGATAGTTCTTTGAAAGCTTCTTGTGCAGTTCATGAACTCCTGGATTCAGGTGTATTTTCAGGACAGTGTGTTATTTCCTGGGAAACAGAAGAACCATGGGAGGGTAGGGTTGAAGCGCAGTGTGGGGTTGAGTGAGGCTGGTGGCACTGGTTTGGCTGTGAGCCCTGAGGCCTCGCTGGCAGCTGGTGCTTTTCATGTCTTGGGAAGCTCAGCTTGGGGGTCTGTGACATAAACACACTCCATCTTCCTTGAAGTGCTTCCTGGGAACCCTTCATTAGGAGTTTGGCTTGTTGGGAGCCTACGAGCTCACTTGGAGCCTAAACATCAGTTTCTTATGTGGTGGTTTGGGTTTTTTTTCCTTCTGTTTTTTTTGTTTGTTTGGTTGTTTTTTTTGCGGTTTTGTTTTGTTTGGTTGGTTTTGGTTTTTTGGATATTTTTGGTAGCTTTTATGGTATGTCCTTGGTGAATTTGTCATTGCATTCAGCTTGGCCTTTGGGCAGGACATCTTGACCCTGCTTCGTGCTGTGCTTCCACTTCCTCATTTTTGCTGAGGGACTTGTTGATAGTTGTGAGATGGGTCAGGTTAGTGGAGGATCCACAGCAGAGGGCCCAGCCCCAGGGGTGTTTTGCTGTAGGGGAGATGGCAGAAAATATAAATTCTGTAAGATGCCTTCAGCTGGAAAACCAGCTCAGGGTGAGGCAGCCCTTGGGAGCTGAGTACTCCAGCTGGAATTTGATCTAAAGGCTGCTTGAGTCTTCACTTGTAAGTTCTTACAGCAAAACCTTCACGTGCTTTAGGACCAGAAACTCTGGAGTGGGAACTGGCTGTGGGTTTTTTCGGGTTTCAGTTTAATACCAGTGTGGTCAGGATCAGGCTTGGTCACTGACCAGGATCACAGGGAAACAAACCAGTTTGGGGTCAGATCCATACAGGTTTTCAGATGGTACCAAACTGTAACTGAATCCACCACGTGTTATGAACTCCAGTTTTATGGGAACTCTGGAGTCATTTGTTCCGAGTTACATAAACCAGCTGGTTCTCAGTCTCCCTCAGCAACAACATCTGGGAGCAAAGACCTCACTGGGCCTGGTGTTGTGCTTTTGCCGTGCCCTGGGAACTGCACAGGAGGCTGCAGGAGGCAGAGTAACCCCTGGGGCAGGTGGCTGGCTCTGAGCAGCAGCTGTGGGTGCTGCTCTGGGTGTGCCTGGGTAAAGGCAGCCCTGCCAGCTCCGTCCCTGTCCTTAAACTTGGCTCTGCAGCTCTGACAAGGGACTAGTGGGAGTCTTAAAAGCAGCTGGAAGGGAATGGCGTGTTAAAGGGATTATCCATGCCCTGCCAGGAGATCCAGTGGTGTGTTGCCTCTCTGGTGGGCAGAGGCAGCTGGTGCCTGCGCTCCACAGGGCTTTGGAGGGGGTTAAACTTCCTCATTGCTCTCCAAGCTGTTGTTCTGCAAAATGTGGGAGGTTTTGTGTTGCAGGCGCTTGAGTTGGGAGTTGGTGATAAACTTTTCCAAGCACAAGAAACTTACACGTTGCTTTTTACACGGGCCTTTTAATCTGTGATGTTTCACTCTGAATTTGTAGAGCAGAACCTGAAATGCCACCTTGTCACTGAGACAAGTGGTAGCTGTAAGTTATCACTCTCCACTGAGATAATGCCCAGGGCTTCAGAAAACCAAAGTATTCCTTCTAGCTGGAACTGAAGATGTGGAGAATGAAATAGCACTGCCTGAACTTCACTGCTGCCTTTGTAGGAGGGTTACCCTGTGGTCCTGCTGTTGTATCCAGTTCGATAAAGCAGTTGGTGCATTTGGGCAGTGGCTGGAGTGGGAACGTTAAGGCAGCTCTGGAGCTGTGTATTTTACTGACTGGGAGAGTGTGTGCCCAAACTCATCTCTGTAACTATTTCCCCTTTATAGCAGGAAATGTGTATTTGTAACTGTAATCCATGGTGGGCTGTGGTCCTGCACAGAAAATGTGGATTCTTACAGTTGTGCCCTCCAAGTTTAGTGTATGCCTTGTACTGATGCATAAAACAGGATGAGAAGTGATAAAGGAGTATTTTTTTAATAAAGGTGTTTGGGGTTTTGAATACAATAGCATTAAATTGTCTTTCCCAGAAAATTTAGAGTCCAATAACCTTTGGAATGGACTGTATTCTGTAGACCTTTAGGAAGAGTAGGTGTGTTCCTGTTTTTCAGTTGGGAATTTGTGCATGTGGAGACTCCCTGGCCAGACTGACCCTGCGGGAGGGGTGTGGGGGTGTCTGCACCTTCCTGTGCTGCCCTGACACTGCCCAACTCCAAAGGGCTTTAGGCCTTCAGAGGTGGCATGTGGAGCACTGGAGATGTTCTCTCCACTCTCAGGAGGGAAAAGGCTCTTCAGCAGGTGCTGCCTGTGCAGTGTCTCCTCCTGCCCAAGTCTGTGCTACTGAACCACAAAGTGGAGGAAACTCAGCAGGAGCTCTAGAAGAGCTCCCATAGCCTGGTGTCAAGTCAGGAAGTTTCCAGCTGGGCTCTTCAGCAGTTGGGAGATTCTGAGAGCTAAACCGAAGTGTTGTGTGTGTGAGGGCATGTGAAGTTTTGTGTCTGCTCTGCCCTTCTGGGGCACCGTGTCCAGAGATTCACCCCTTTGATGTAAGGCAGCATTCCCGTGTTGGAACAGGAGAGGATTTGCTTAGTAGTGGCCTCCCAGTTCCTGGGAAGTGGAAGCTGGAATTCCCAGAGATCTGCTCAAGAGCTTAATCACTCACTGTAAATAAAGCCAGTTAAGTGGCAAACTTCTTCCACTGCTGCAATCAGCTTGTCTTAATCACTGTCCTTAAATGTTTTGGTCTGCCAAAAGCCTGGGATGGAAACTTCGCTGTGGAATGTCGCTGGGAGGTGAAAAGCTGGACACAAAACGGACCAGGGACAGTATGGAAGTGTTTTCTGAGCACTACATTTAGCTGTAATCTTTGTCTGGTGGGTGTTGAGCTTTCTAGTCTGAGCTAGGACAGAAAAAATTGGTATGTGTGGGCCCATCATGGCAAAGCAGGTCAGTGGCTGAGCCAGAAATGGAGCAGGTAAAGTTTGACTTTAAAGTTTTTACTTCGCACTAAACATCCACTTCCTGACAAAATGGCTCATGTGAGTTACTGGTACCAGTAATTCTCTGAACTGTGCTGAAATTTTGCTTCAAAGCAAAGCTGGGTATAATTCAGGACTACTGTGAATTACTCAGCCCACTCAGACTCAGTGGGATTTCTTCAGAGGAAAATTTGACTGGCACAGCCACTAAAAAGTGAGGGTTTCCAGTCAGGTGTGTAGGTATGGAAGGCCTTGTGTTTTATTCCATGGTCACTGATGTGTCTGTGAGGAGCCAGAACAGCTCCAGGTAGTTGGAGCTGTGTGTGCTGCAGGCAGGCTGAAGAGATGGTAAACTGGATCACTGTAGCTGGAGCAGCCTGGGAACTGTTACAGTAGAAGGGATAAAATAAAGCTGATATGGAGAGTTGTTGGATTGAGGCCACTTTATCTGTGTGTGACCCAGGGAGGGTGGAAGATACGATACCCTGGTAATGCTGGGGAGCAGTGAAGGCAAACCCGACAGCCCCTGTGGCGTGGCAGGGATTGCTGTGGCTCTGGGCAACCTGGGCAGGGCACTGAGGCACTTACCACTTGTGTCTCCTGGGTTTGAGATCCAGCTTTGCTTTCCAGAGTCCTGGCTGTCAGCTCTGTGGTGCTGCCTGAGTGCCACCAGCAGCTTCTTAGCAATAACATGGTTGTTTTGAAATGCAGTGAACTCTTCCTGTTTTGTAGGAGTTGAACGACCTGGCACGTGATCCTCCAGCGCAGTGTTCAGCAGGACCTGTTGGAGATGACAGTGAGTATCCTGCTCTCAGCAAACATCTGCACCTCCCACTGCTTTCCTTGTCCTTCCAAAGCAGGATGTCCAGCTCCTCAGCAAGGGCAGCCCTTCTGTTTCTTCTGGTCAGAATACCAGACACTACTCCACATCCTGATCTTAAATTTGTTGTTCTGCATCCCTTTAACCCCTTCCTTGTGTTACTCCCTCTCTATTGATTGGACAACTTGATGCACATCTTCAATTAACACCTTTTGAATGAACTGTTGTGGAATTCTCATGGGGGATGGAGTTAGGAAACCTCAGTGACTCTGTGACCAAACCATCAGGCAGCTGCACAAGCTTTCTGCTCTTGGATATCTAAACTGTACATGGTGTAGTCATGTGTTCTTGTAGGACTAAAACAATCTACTCCCAGTACTCCTGCTAGTCCAGCAAGGTCAGGGTTGGCTCAGCAGTTGGGTAACACTGCTTTTTTTAGGAGGGTTGTATGTAGTCCTTGGAGTTAGAGGTTAAAATGTGATTGGGAGGAAAACGTTGATAAATTACAGCTTGAGACACAAAGTAATGTTAGTTGGGTTTGGTTGGTTTGGTTTGGTTTTTTTGATTTATAGGCAGGTTTTCACTCAATTTGGAGTACTTCTTGTGGCTTTCTCTAAAGGCAGATCAGATGCCTAAACCCTTCTGTCATGGCTAACTGGTGGCTTGACTGGGACATCAGTGCTTGGGTATGAGGGAGGAAGTGCAGGAGGAGCACACTTAAATCATACACTTCATCAGGAACTGCAGTGGTAGGACAAAGAGGAATGGTTTCAAGCTAAAAGAGAGTAGGTTTAGATTGGTTATTGGAAAGAATTTCTTCCCTGTGAGGGTGGACAAGCCCTGGCACAGGTTGCCCAGAGAAGCTGTGGCTGCCCCATTCCTGGAGGTGTCCAGGGCCAGGCTGGACAGGGCTTGGAGCAATCTGGGCTGGTGGGAGGTGTCCTGTCCATGGCAGGGGAGTGGAACCAGATGAGCTTTAAATGTCCCTTTCAACCCAAACCATTCTGATTCTGTGCTTGTAATCTGCAGTGAATGTGTCCTGTTGGGTCCTGTGTGAGAGACAGACAGGACAGACAGTCAGTCTTTTTGGCCCACACATCACCTGATGTTTGCTGTGCCAGGCTGTTCACCAGAGGTGTGATTTGGAGTTGTTGTTCTGTCCTTTTGAAGCTCGAGCAGGTGTGCTAAGCAGGAAGAAAAGCAGCTGTTCCTTAAAATCCTACCCTGATTTTTTCATCTCATGCTGATTTATAATACAAAGATGGGCTGTCAGTTCATGCCTGTGTTTTGGCCTGGCCAGGAACGCAAGACACGTCCTGTGACTGGACTCGATGCTGTTTGTATGGCTCATTCTTACTTTAGTTGTGAGTGGTGTTCCTCAGTCTGATTAGAATCCTGGAATATCCTGAGCTAGAAGGGACCCACAAGGGTCATCCAGTCCAGCTCCTGGCCCTGCACAGACACCCCAACAGTCCCATCCTGTCCTTGTCCTGTTGTCCAAACCCTCCTGGAGCTCTGGCAGCCTTGGGGCTGTGCCCACTGCCCTGGGGAGCCTGGTCAGTGCCCACCACCCTCTGGGGGAGGAACCTTTTCCTAACACTCAACCTGCCCCTCCCCTGGCGCAGCTCCAGGCCATCATTCTCATGTGCTCAGCTGTGAATAAGGCACTGACTGTTGCCCTGTACATTAATTATGGTGGCTTTCTGTGAGAGGCCTTGAACCTGCATCAGTTCTGCAAGTTGTACCATCCTTTCCATATTCACCAGAAAGTGTAAAATTATAGTTAACTATTTTTTTTTAAAGCAGCATTTAACTCTGGTCTTAGCTCAGGTGGGCAAGATCAGTAGGATGTTTGCAGTGAGACAAGAACACTTGCAAATCCAGCTTTTCAATGTGGTGTCTGACAAGTGTACTTCCAGCAAAGCATCCAAGCTCCTGAGAGAGGGGATATTTAAGGAGGGAAACCCTCCATCTGTGTGCTGAGAGCTCTAAGCTCAGATATCCTTTCTAAACGTAAAAAAAACCAGCTGCCAAGATCTTTCTGAATCATTTCTGAACCATTCAGTAGTTCTGAAGTGTATAGAAACTTTTCCATTCCTATAGGAGTGCATGGCTAGATGAAATAAAAGCACTCGAAACCTGAGAATGAAAATACTGAAATTAGTGGGGGGGTTACTGTTGAGCAAAACTTTCAAACAAGTGGAAAGCTCAGCTTGGTTTTGAGAGTGTTTAGCAGTAGGGTCAAGCTTTTAGTTACTTCACAACTTCTTACTTCTGCTCTCCAAGTAGTATTTCAAAGAGCTTTGTAGTTTCATGGAAAAGAAATTACTAAGCCAGGCTGAGGCTTCTGTTCCCTTAAATTAGCAAGTGTGATTTGTGCCATGATAATAAACTGCTTTGTGGTTTCCAAAGCCTTATCAGAGGTGATGACGATTGTCTGGCAGAGGAGGTGGTAACAGAAGTTGGCTTGGAATGGAAAGTTACTACTGAGTACAGAAAGCTTTAAGGTCCTATTCAGTTCTTGTGCCTCCTTTCTGAAAGGCCTCTAATGAAAGACTTCAGTTACTGAGAGCAACAATTTGGGTGTGTGTAAGGGGATAGCAGTGGCAGCAGCAGGAAGGGGCCTTCTCCCAGATCCCTGTGCTCCAGGTGCACCTCAGCTGCCTCCTCAGAGCAACATTTCCTGAAGTTCAGGACATGCTGTGCTTGCAAAGTGCTCTCCTGTGACTGCTCCAGCTGATTCAAGCTGTCCCCAGCTATAGGTTTCTCATCCTGTAGTTCATAAACTTGGGAAAGTGAAGAGCTGTTCCTGCTTTTGTTAATGGTAGGAACAGGATTTTCTTGACAATATAGTTTTAGCCCTTTTCCACCTATCTCTGGTCTGTGTTTTGGGAATATGCCTGGGACTGGATGACACTGGTGTGCTTCCAGTGGCTTAGCTCTTCCAGACAGGAACCATTGCTTAGTCACTGAAACTCAGCAGCCCCCTTACCTTGTAAATACCTTTCCCCTTTCCCCTTTCCCCGAATCAATTGGAATAAGCTCTGCATGACAAATCCATCTTGTAGTTCATTAGACTTGTCCTGGACATTGTGAGGATGTAAAGCTCAGATTAAACAAGCACTTTGCTTGAGTCTGGGATGGGAGTTTTCAAAAAGTTAAGATTCACTGTGGAAATGTTTTTCTTTCTGGTTTCTTGTTGGATTTAAGACAACAGTTGGTTGAGCTTCTCTTTCCAGCAGTGCCTGTCTGTACTCCAGTGCAGTCATAGTGAATCTCATCAGCATCTGCTGCTGCCTGTGAGATTTCTGCTGGTTCTGCTGTGATTGGCCAGTCTTTCCTGAGGGGTTTCTGCTGCTCCTTTGTCCTCTGCTCCAGGTTTCTCCCTGTCCTGCTGCAGGTGGAAGCTTCCTGGAAGCTGCCTGAGCCCCTTGGAAATGGGGGAACACTACAGTGGACATGGGAGCTGCTGCCTTGGTTTCCTGGCCCTGCACTGAATGTAGAGTTCCTTAAAGGCTGCTGCATCCAGGCTCCTGACAGAGGGGATATTTAAGTAGGGAAATCCTCCATTTGTGTGCTGAGGGCTCTAAACTTAGTTATCCTTTCTAAAAGGAAAAAATTAGCTGCCATGATCTTTCTGAATAATTTCTGAGTTACTCAGCAGTGCTGAACTATATAGAGACTTCCACATTCCTGTAGAAATGTAGGACTAGATTAAAACCAACCTGCTCCAACCCAACACTCTTTTCCTCTGGCCTTACAGGGCTGTTCCCACTTGCTTTTTTTTCCTCCTTCCTTGTATGAGATCATTCCCAGCTGTAAAGCCTGTACTATATGTAATTAAAAACTGCTCATGCTAGATTAAAACAGGTAGTACCACTCCTAACTTTGGGCCCAGGTAGTCCTGAGAGCTGTAGACACCACACAGCTGCAGGTGGCTGCATCTTGTGTCTTGAAGGCTTCCCTTGCAACAACTGGAGTCACCTCCAGCTCCCCAGCCCTGAAGGTGCCATGTGCCTGACACCTGTGCTGAGGGAGCTTCCATGCTCCTATTTCCCACATAATCTGTTGGGCTGGTGCTCTTTGCGCAGGCGCTGGAGCCTTTGGAGATGCAGGAACTCTGAGAACTCCCTTATGTGCTTCATACAGATCATCACCTTTGATTGTTTTCCTGTCCATCATAACAACATCATTCACAAGTCCTCTGTATTACCAGATAAATGTTCTCTTGGACAAGTGCACATGAGGGAGGACTAACTTTTATCCATTTAACCTAAAGTGCTTCCTAGCACATCCCAGTCCTGAGCACGGAGCAGACTTATTCCTGCACTCTCTTAAGACACTGCTTTCTGCTGCTTTAATCCTGAGGCCTCTGGGGAGACCAAACCTCAAAGTTCAGTGAGGACAGCACTGGCTTAAATCCCTTCTGCACATGTGGAGTGCAGAGACACTGGGCTTGTGTGACCAGAGGTCTGAGAGGAGAGCAGGTACAAGTTCATGCTGTACCTTTTGTTCTCAGGGCAGTTGTGGAAACTGGGCTTTGATTCAGCTGCTCTGTTAGAAACTACAGAGTTTAAACTCAGTTCTGAGTCTGAAAAGTTGCCTGGAACTGTCTGGACTTCTATTGTCACAGGATTTTGACAGGGCACATGTGTGGTACCACAGCAGTCCCAGAGTGTGGCTGTGGAGCCCTTGAGTGCTTTGCCCTGTGTCTGGTTCATTCCTTGACTTGCTTCCCTGTGGCCTTTCAGAAGGCTTTGTTTTGAAAATAGACTTTTCTGTGCTGCTTTGTCTGGAAGAAAGTGAGATCATTACTTGAGCTTCTCCAAACTAAAGTAAATCTCTCTCTTTTTCAGTGTTCCATTGGCAAGCCACAATAATGGGACCAGTAAGTATGAGAGAATTGATGCTCATGGCTTTTTATGGCTGGTTGTCTTGTAATAACTCCTCAAGCTGCAATGATTCTTTCTCATTAACAGAACGACAGTCCCTATCAAGGTGGAGTATTTTTCTTGACAATTCACTTCCCAACAGATTATCCCTTCAAACCACCTAAGGTGAGTGGCTTCTACCATAAACCCATCTGTTAACCATGTGGTGTGATGTGTATATTTGTGAGCCTACACTGAAATTTTCCTTCTTCTGCAGGTTGCATTTACAACAAGAATCTATCATCCAAATATTAACAGTAATGGCAGCATTTGTCTTGATATTCTACGATCACAGTGGTCGCCAGCACTAACTATTTCAAAAGGTACCTCCAATGCTCATTTAATTTTACTCTGCTGAAATCAAGTGCTGATTTGGGATGTAAAAGCTGCTGCATTCCTGCTGGCATCAGCCTTTTCTGTGGTCGCTGCTTCAGTCCTGTGGCTGCATCGAGCTTGTAGGCAATTCCTGAGTGCAGGAGTGCTCGGGACATCCCCCTTCCCTGTGGCCACAGGGAGACTCCTCAGCCTTGCCAGTGCATCAGATAAGTTACTACACTGAGTACATTCTCCTGCCTCACCTCAGAGTCTGAACACTAACTAAAAATAATGTATAAAATTAAACCTAGTGTATGAGAATGAAAGATTTTAATGTTGGAAATACAGAGTGGAATATGTAAGGGAGCAGCTGTGACTTTTAAAAAACTATAAACTTGTTATAGTTGTCATCTTAAAAGATCCTTTTTCAAGGAAACCTCTTAAGTCCACATTGGTAGCTTTTAAACAAATGACATGCACTACTAAAGCATGTTTTGAAACTTAACTAGCTTGACTTTTTTTTTAGCTAGAAATATCTTGGTCCCTGTGAACTGAGTTAGTGGTTACCTTTGCCTGGTAAAACTGTACTCATTTTTAATAGGAGGCTTTAAATGCTTGAAAGAAGACCCAGGTTGAAATTTTATTGATTTTTCTGGCTAGTGAAACTGTAGTTTTATAAACTGTGGATCAAGTTTGTAGGTCTAGCCATGGCTATTTAGGAATATTTTGGGTCTACCCTGTGCAGGGACCATGTCTTGTCTCCTGTTGTTTTGTAGCTTCACACTGTCCTTGTGATCAAATGCTGCAGTTGCCACTTTGGTGACATTATCCCTCACATGTCTGAGGCTTTCCTGTTCCCTGTCCTTCTCTCCAATTCCATGTGATGTTTCTGGACAGTTCTTTGTTCAGACAGGTGATTCCTGGTACATCCCTTGGACATCATCGCTGTCCCCCTTCCCCTGAACCCGTGGAAGTTCCACCTTCTCTGTCCAGCTAAAGACATTTGTAGAAACAGATGGAAAGGCAAAACTGTATCTCCCTGTCTCTTGTCAGAAGTGAAGCTGAAAGTCTTTGTTGTGAGTTGAAAGAACTGAAGAAATGGTGTCAGTGAAGGGAAAATGATTGTCAGGTTGCTGCAGTTTCCTTACAAGCGCTCTCAGTCAGCACTGGCTGCTCCTGGAAGCACCAAGTTAGCACCAAGCACTGACATCTGTTCCCGTTTGCTTTAATTGCTGTATGACTGGGCAGAATGTGTGTTGTTTGAGGGAGTCTGAAATGGCCATATGGGCAGTGGGGTGATAGACAGCTTGAAAATACTGGGATGGGAGAGAGACTGGAATTGGGACAGTTGGGAAAAGATGGGGCAAGAATTTAAGAGGCTGGTTAAGGGCACCAGTGGACTGAAAATGCATCCTAATGTTAATTTTGCTGCCCAAATCCATGTGCAGTATGCTGTAACAGCTTTTTCTGTTTTCTGCTTTGAAATCCTTTTTCTCCCCCTTTTCTAATTGTATCCTCGTGGCTCAGCTGGATTTCTGTGGGATCAGAGGGGCTGTTCTGTGCCCCCTGCACTGCCCCACCTCCCTCTGAGTGCCCTCCTGAGATCAGGGGGCTCTGTGGTGCTGATCACTTCTTACTCCTTGCAGAGGAGTTCAGAGAATGCCCAAACTCTGCTGCACATAGCACAGCATCCCTACAGCTCCAGCCTGGGAGAAAACCTTGTCCCAGTTCCCCTGGGGTACATTTATTGAAGGAATTAAAATGGCAAAGCCAATGCTTATAGGTGGCTTCATAAAAGTTGGGAATACTTTCCTGAGAGTCACAGCAGGCAGACCTCAACTTCAGAAGCAAAGAGCTGATACTTAGAGGAAGTGTTCCCATCTTGAACAGGTGTAAATAAATTCCACAAAGGCAACTTGAATGTTTTGGGATTCAAATCTTGTGTTCAGTCAGGTTAGACTGTGTTGTGACAGACCTTGGGGCTTTTTCAACTCTTTAGTGACTGATCAGCCTCACCAAAGAATGAATGTGTTCTGTCAGGGAAACATGTTGGATTAGGTGATTTAGAGTGAGTAACAAGACTTAAAACATTCAGCAATAAGCTCACATTCCTTCCAAAGCAGCAATTTAGTATTTGTAGTGCAGGTTTCTTAGAGTATTTCCTGAATTGTGTCACCATTTAACTGGATTGCTACTGGGAGCAAGCTGTTGGAATTTAAAATCCGTAAGCAGATAACTAGAACATAGCTAAAAAAAATGTGCTTTCTACTGATTGAGAAATCTGGAAAGAGTAGGAAGAGATTCCTTCTAGGAAAGAGCTTATCATGCACAGCTTCCTCCTGAGGCAGCTGGGAGGCAGCACTGTCAGCAGCTCAGATGGGCTTGGTGCTGTGTTGCTATTAATGTGTGGTACAGGAACATGTTTTTCACCTTAACCTCCAGGGAGGGAGGGGAAGGGTGTGCAGTGACTTCCTTTGGATTAAAAGTGCCACTTTTTGCTGGACAGTGATAATTCTTGTCAGTGGTAGTTAACCATTCCAGTCCAGTGGTGAAGGAAGAGGTCTTGGCCCTTCACACTCTGGAGCCCTGTGTAAACAACTTGATAAAGGGATTGTGGCTATGATAGAGGTGACTGGCATTTCAGTTTTTGTTCTGTCCCTCCTGGAATTGTTAAACAGGTTTTGAAGCCTGGGGAGAACAACAGTGAGTATCTCAGCAGAACAGCTGGCTTGCTTGTATTAGTAATTCTGAACTCAGGGTTCCTCAAAGAATACATACTGGAGAATAAATATCTCAAAATGCAGTCTCAGCCACACCTTGGTGGGCAATTTGAACTCCAAGGCTTAAGCAGAATGTGTAGGCTTGAGTTAAGTATCTCCAAGTCTGCATAAATAAGAATCCCTGTTGCCTGAAAGAGGAGGATGAAGTATTTTAACACAATTACAGCTGTTCCAGGCACTCTGGGTGGGGAAAAACACACTTTCTCTTGAACTTGGCAAGTGGATGTGCAAGAGTTAACCCTGAAGTACTTTTGCAGTAGAAGTCAGATAAGTCACTCTGTCCTGTCCCACTTCTCCCCATGCTTTGTAAGAGTAATGAATCATGGAGTGTGCTGGAGGGGCAGTGAGTAACTTCAGGCTCGTTCATGCCAGAGTTCAGCTCCTGCTGTCCAGACTTCCATGCCCACTGTGGTGTGGATTTTCTGTGGTGCTGCTCTTAAAGAATTGCTTTGCTAAGACTTCCTGTGTGGGAATTCCCAAGTACCCAGTGACCCAAATGAACTTGGACCTTCACAGTGCAGTTTTAAAAAATGGGAAGTTGGTTTCTAATCATCATCTTGGTTTTTAATTTGCCTGTTGTGGCACTGGGGGTTGGGGTGGCTTTGTCACAGAGCATGGGTCAGTCTCTCCAGATGTGCTGAGTTGGGGTCCTAAGGGAAATATGCCCAATTCTGCATTTCTAGTCTGAAAACTCTAGTGTAGCCACTTGTGCAGCTCCAAGAAGTTTGTACTAGGAGGAGTGTGGCTGGCAGGTGGAGGGATGTGACCCTTCCCCCGTGCTTGGCACCAGTGAGGCAGGATCTGGAGCACGGATCTATCCAGTGCTGGGCTCCCCAGAACAAGGAGGATGTACTGGAAGAGCCCAGTGAAGGGCCAGGAATGCCATGGAGGGACTGGAGCATCTCCCATGATGGGGACAGGCTGGGAGCTGGGACTGTTCAGCCTGGAGAAGAGAAGGCTTGGGAGGATCTTATCAGTGTCTATAAATACTTGAGGGGAGGGTGCAGAGATGACAGAACCAGAGTGTTCTCAGTGACAGGACAGGAGGAGGCATGAACTGAAGCAGAGGAGGGGCCCTCTGAGCAGCAGGAAAGACCTTTAATGTTTTACTGTGGGGATGCTGAGCACCAGCATGGGTTGTGTTGGGAGGTTGTGGGATCTCCTACCTTTGAGGAACCCAAAAGCCACCTGGACACAGGAAACCTGCCTTAGGTGGCCCTGCTGGAGCAGGGGGCTGGACAAGGTGATCTCCAGAGATCCTTTTCAACCCCAACCTGTCTGTGAGGCACTAGGCAACACTTAACTTTTCTTCTTTTGTCACCAGAAATTGTTGAACTGACTTAGCAGGAATTCAAGTTGCTTTGAAGCCAGAAGTTTAAACTGCTCAGATTTAAAGGTACACTTCCTGTAAAGCTGGGGAAGATGTCTGGAGGAGTTGGAAATGGGACTGTGGTTAAGAAATAGGATTTAACTGGAGCAGAGTCTGAAGTTGCTTTAATTTATTTGGATGCATCCTGCCTGTTCACAGTCAGGAGCCACTCACTTGGAGCTGTTGAACAGTGGTGTTTTCAGTGTGGTTAATGTTAAAAGCTTAATGTTTGTCAGTGCTGTTAACACTTTGACAGCTGTGTGCCTCAAAAGTTTCAGGGGTCTGGGGCCTGAAACTCCAGAGTAGTGATTGTATAGGAGAATGCACCTTCCAGGAGTCAGGTTTTTACTGAATTTGAGCAATAAAGATCAAAGTAGCAGTGGGCCAGCAGGTGGTGGGAGAAGCAGGACAGCTGGATGAAACCCCCAAAGTGGAATTAAGAGTTCCTCAGCAGCATTATGTGTCCAAGGCTCATATTTCTGCTGGCAGAGGTGTTCCACAATCAATTAAACCTGAGCTGGCAAACTTAGTTTCATATTCAGAGACTTTGCTGGATCAGGGGGCACAGCACTGTCTGCCAGAGCCTGTGGCCTCATCTCCAGGAGGTGACATGCACAGAGAGCCCTTATGGGCACCGTGTTCCTCACTCCCCTGGGGCAGAGCGGGTGGGGTGGGGTGAGCTGCTGCTCTTGCTGTGAATTTGTGACAGCCACAAATCGGTGCTTCTGTTCTATCCGTGTCTTCCATGGCAGTGTGTGACCTTTTGGATTGTAAGGCAGTCCTGAGACTCCTGCCAGGACAGAGAACTGAGCAAGTGTCATCCTGCTGTCCTGACAGTCTGGCACACGGAGCAGCCACCTCCGCACCTTCCTGGGGCTTGATTTAACAAGAACTTTGTTGGTGCAGTCTCTGTGCTTGCTGAGAGGTGGATCCTGGCTCCCAGAGGGATTCTGAATTGGCCCCTCTTTGGAGAGCAGTAACTGCACCAAGCAGCTGTTGGGTCAGAACACACCAATTGTTTCTCCTGAGTAGCTCATTACCTTGGAAAAACTGGGGCTTTTTACCTCCCTACTGTGATTCAGCTGGCGATTCCATTGCCCCTCAGCTGCTTTTCCTTACCCTGAAGTGCCCCACGGATGAGTGCTTTACTGGAGCAAGCCTGTTGGGAACTCCAGCCAGGCTTAAGCAGCAGTATCTGTAGTGGTTGGTACCCTGTGCCAAGGGGGTGGCTGCAGTGGGGGGTATGAGACCAGTCAGGCTTTGCAGACAAAGTGAATGATCTGGGGTTTGTGTTTGGAAGATGAAGAACTGGAGATCAGCTGCTTTTAAGAGTCTCTTCCCCTCTGAGTTCCAGGAACTTCAACATGCCTCTTAAATTTGGGTGAGCCAATAGATGTTCCAGTAGGCAGATGAGCTTTAACTTGTGTTCCACGTTGCTCATTTGGCTTCTGGAGGAAGGACCTGTGGAGAGATGATATCATGGATTGTCCTGACTAATCACTGAGCTGCCTCATAGCAGAGGAGACTCAGGTGTGGAATTTACATATGGAATTTGGACCTTACCCACACCTTCAGTCAGAGGTGGGGCAGAGGCAGGAAGGTGGTGGGCTGAGCTTGGTGCTGTGGGAGCACAGCAGCTGCTGAGCGGGTGAGGTGGATCATGAAGTGGGGAACTGGAACTGATCCTGCTGACAGTCTGTCAGTGACAGGATTTTCCACCCAGGGGAGGTGCCTACAGAAAGATTGTGCTTGGATTTCAGACTGTTGTGTGCTTTGTGAAGGAAAGTCTTGCCGTGGGAACTTGGATCCAAGTTGTGCTGTGTTACACTGGTAGAACTTTCTTGGCATGTCCATCAAGCAGTCATAAGTGTTCAGTGATCATTCTGCCTGATGAGAGTGCACTTCTCCCACTGCTCTGTGGGGAATCATAGAATTGATTGGGTTGGAAAAGACCTCTGAGATCATCAAGTCCAACCCTTGGTCCAACTCCAGTCCCTTT
>JAWWEV010000029.1:3433733-3455403 GCA_035583235.1 Hafferia zeledoni | reverse complement strand
TCTCCCCACAGCACTTGTGCTCCAGTCCCTTCTCCAGCCTCGTTGCTCTTCTCTGGCCCCGCTCCAGCCCCTCAAGCCCATTTTTAGAACCACTTTGTTAGAAGCCTTTCTGCATGATGAGTTTGGTTCTTCAGTTCCTTGGTGTTGAGAAGTCCTCAGTCTGTGCCAGTCCGTGGCAGCAGGAAGTCACTGAGGAGTGAGTGGTGTTTGTTGTCTGCAGAGATGGATGGGGAGCACAGCTGAAGGGTTGGAGGTCAGTAGGCTGCCTGGCTGGTGAAACAAAACAAAGCAAAACCAATTTTGGAGTGAAAGGGAGCTTTAAACAATGTTCTGCTACAAACTGGGCAACTCTGACAGCTAAGAGTGAAGAGATGCGAAATAATTCTGTACAGAGTTGTTTCAAGGGTTGGACCCCTTGAATCAATGGCAAGTAAAATTTATTTTGCTGTTACTGACCAAAGTCCAGACTTGGATTCAGAGAGAGCACACTAGTGGTTACATCCCTTCCAGTGGGAGACTCAAAGGGATGTTGTCAGGCTGATAATGCTTCGCTTAGGATGTGTAGGACAAGGTGTGAAAATGTCACTTACCTGCCTTGTGTAGTTATTCGACTTGATTCTGGGGTTACAAAACTTTTTGGGAACTTTTTTATTGTCATCTGTTAATACTGTAGGCATTTGACTGGTAAATGTCAAGGCTTTGCTGTGGCAGTAATACTTGATTACAGAAGAGGGTGGTCTGGTGAGTCTCTTATTCCAAGTGTGAGACACAACTGTCATATTTCAGGATTGCTTCCCTTTTACCCTTGCACTTGAAACTTTGAGAAGGTGCCTTTTCCAAGGGGTTTTTCCATAGTGGTCTGGAGGCTCCTTATGTTGGTTGGTCAAAAACTTGTGTATGTGCAGTGTTCTAGTGGAAAACCTCAAGAGAAACCTCCTGAATTGATTTGGCCAAATAGCTGGGTTTGGGTTCAGCAGGATATTGAAATGAAACCAGTTAAAAACACTGTTCCTGCTGAGGCTGTACAGATAAAATGGGAACGATGTGAAGTCACCAGCAAGAGTGAGTGTAATGGGGATGGTTTGGATTAATGAAGACTTAGAAAAATAAAACAAAGCAGCTGAATGTGGCAGTGCAGCTTGAAGCCAAATGTCCATTTTTGTTCAGTGTTTTTGGGGTGATACTGAATAGTGAACTGCTGAGTGTTGGGCAGGGGTGTTGGGGTGGGCAGAGAGCACTGGCCAGACCTGCAGTGTGGTTCTGCTGCTGAAGGCTGAGCCATCACGTTCAGAAAAGTCGTCTGTTTTTAAAAGACTGGTAACATAAAACTTGAGGGAATAGTTAAAATAGTTGGTGAGAACTTTGATTGGATTTCCTGCTGTTTCTGGTGAAGGCAGATTTGAGCTGACTCACACATCCTACTGCTGAAGAAACTGCAGTGACCAGAGAAGTGGAGTCTGACAGGCAGAAAGGAATGAGCTACAGGAAAATTGCTGGGAAAACAGCTGTTTTGAAGCTAAACTGACTGGGAACAGCTGTGTGTGTCAGAGATTCCCATTGCTGCACACTTCACTCAGTGCATGTGGGGGGAAATGAACTGGTACTGGAGCAGGACTACAGGTGCTAAAAGCACTTCTGTCCCTTGCTGAGGGGCAGCAGCTCAGGACTGGCTGCTTCTACAGACCTCTCACACACTCTGAAGCTGTGCTGTGTTCTGGGAGGGAGCTCCATAAATAGTCCAACTGTCAGTTATGGTAGAGGAAAATTAAGCCCTTAACTCTCTCACACGTGTGCAGTAGAAAATTGGGAAGGGGGGTAAGAGGCTGCTCTTTATTCTAGAACCAGGAATATGTTCACTTAAATCAAGGCTAGTTTATTACCACACTTTACGTAGGTGCTTTCAACTTGGACTTGATTAGTGAAGGGCCTACAGAAATAGGGGGGAAAACTGACCTAAGTGGCTTTCTGTGTCCTTGGTCCTCACACCACCGAGCAGCTCACCCAGCTCAGATCTAGGGAAGCTTTCACTTTTGTCCCTCTTGGGAAAAACCCTCTTCTCTGGTTCCACTGAATATTAGACCTGTTTTCCTCTTCTCTCTGGAGGGTGGGCAGGCCCTGGCACAGGTTGCCCAGAGAAGCTGTGGCTGCCCCATCCCTGGAAGTATCCAAGGCCAGGTTGGACAGAGCTTGGAGCAACTCGGTCTGGTGGAAGGTGTCCCTCCCCATGGCAGGGGGTGGGATGAGATGAGCTTTAAGGTCCCTTCCAACCCAAACCGTCCTGTAATCTGTTTTGTGGCCTCTCTTTTAACCTGTCTTAACTCCTTTGTTGACTTTGTGGGCTGTATGCTGTTTCCTTTCATTTTTTCATGGATAACTGCCTCCTGCAAGTGATGGAAATTGGAGCAGATTTGTGTTTTAGTGTCTTCAGACTCCTCACTCTTGTCATCTCCAACTTGCTTGGAGGCTGCACTGTGACAACTCTGCGTTGCTGCAATTGGTGAAGGGACATATGGAGCGGCACTGTTTGATCCAAACAGCCTGAGAGAAGGAAATGTTTGGCATTTCTGGGAGAGGGGCAAGATGTCCCTGCCGTGCCTCGTGTAGTGTTGTCCCAATATGCTTTGCTTGTAACTCGCTGCCTTCTCCTCTCCTCTCTGAATGTAGGAATGTCCATGTGCTATTTGTGGCTTTGCAGCAGTCTCCTGGCTCCTTGTATGGATGAGGTTGTCACTCAGCCGAGCAGGATGTGGCCTTTGGGATATATGCACTATGTATTTATAGTGAAACACTCCAGTTGGTAGGGCTGTGTGGTTGGGAGCAGTGCAGGGGAGCTGGGTGGTCATTTTGAACACTGTTCTACACTTAATCCATCTCTACCTTCCTTATGCTTGGAAAATCATTGGATAAAGCCTCTTACTTCTCTAATAGACTGGCATATTTGTGAACAGATCCTCAAGGCCAGGTTGGACAGGGCTTGGGGCAACCTGGTGTAGTGGAAGGTGTCCCTGCCCATGGCAGGGGGTGGGATGAGATGAGTTTTAAAGTCCCTTCCAACCCAAACCATTCTGTGATTCTTAAGTAGCTGTGAGAACAGCCCTTTCTTCTTACTTCATCTCAGCTGGACCCTGAGTTTTGATTAGTGCTCCTCCAAGGCATTTTACAGTGATGTGTCTGCCTTGGGGAAAAGCTGAATTTCAGGTGCAAAAGCAAGGATGTTTCCCAGAAGGCCCTCAGGTACAGGTAGACACTTCTGCCCTGTGATTTAAGGCTGCTGCTGGACACACCTATCCAGGGGGTTACTCCTTGTGATATTGTGGTCATGTGAAATTGTGCAGTTCACTGGTAAGGAGTTCTGTTCAGAGTCACTCAGGTGATGTCCATGGTGTTACTGCTCCTTGGGAATGTTAAATAAATGCTGCTGGCTGGAGGGGAAGGAAGGGTGTGGGCTGACCTGTGCAGGTGTCCTCAGCTGCACTGAAACTAATTGTGTCTCTTTTCTCTCCCTAGTACTTTTGTCCATCTGTTCTCTGTTGTGTGATCCCAATCCAGATGATCCTTTAGTGCCTGAGATTGCACGGATCTACAAAACAGATAGAGAAAAGTGAGTATGGAAGCCAAAAAACCGTGGAATTAGACAGGGCAGAATCCACACTTACACAGTAAAGGGGAACTCAAAGGACCTGCTTTTTGGAAAAGACAGTGAAGAAAGGCAAATCAGAGCTCTAATTGTGGTCTTTCTAGAGATGTTTTTGTTTCTTCCTGGGGTCTGTAGTGCCACTGTCTGAGCTGCTTTAATCCCACATAGCCAGCAGAGGGAGAGCAAGTTACTCCAACGGGAGAATATTCCTCGGCAGCTCTGGGTCTGGAATCATGCAAAAAAATAACAAAAACTCCCTGTTTTGCCTTCACTTGGCAATACAAGGGAAGAACAACTGGTGTAGAGGTTGGGGTAGAAGAACTCCCAAGCTTCTGTAGAGAGAAGCTTTAGTGCTAATGAGCACTTAACAGCTTAATGAGTATTGTAAACCCTTCTTTCCTTGCTGTTCTTTACTGGGTCTGGTCAGGGAAGGGGAAAATGATCCCCAAATTTGCTTTCTCTACTGCATTCTTGAGGAGCAGTGTTAGAGGTTCATGCAGCCTGTTTTTGAGAGCTGCAAGAGCAGCAGCACCTGTTTGGTGTTTTTGTTAACACTGACTGTCTGCACTTAAACTATGCAGGACTATAAGGAAATACATTTTGGGCTTAAACCATAAGGACTTGCTGCTTGGGTAGTCTCTAAACAGTGATGGGAAGAAGAGAGTTCAGATTCTTTAAGCCAAAGAACATTTGCCTGTGGTGTAAATTCCAACACAAAACCAACTTGGTGTGCATAACTATAGGAAAATTCTGGCAGTAAGTACCTCATTCTACAAATTCTGTAGAATAAGAACAACTTATTTTCTGAGAGAAACAAGAACAACTTGTTGTCAGAGAGAAGCTTTCAGCAGTGCAGTTAATCACACAATTGCTGTGTTTTACACGAGTATTCTGAGCTTCCTCTGGCTGTCAAGGGTATTTGGGGGCAAAAGCTACAGGGGGTTTGGGAATTGTTGTGTCTTCAGAACAAAAACATTGATGGACAAATCATTGTGTCGTGACAGTCATCAGAACAGCCAAATGTGTACCAAGAAGCAGGGCTGTTGTGGTTGGGCAGGGGAGTCAGTGGCAGGTACTTGGCTTAACTTTGAAGGGAAGAGGGAGATGGGAGGGACACATTAAACTGTTCCAGGAGGTCCAAATGAAACCCTGAAGTCCCAGGGATGCAGCAGATGGGGGCTGAGGGAGGCACAGCAAAGCCTTCCAGGAAATCCTTTCCCCACAGCCCTGTTTTGTAGCTCCCATCACAAAGGTCTGTTGTAAATATGACCAGGTATTCCTTTTCCATGGAGCACTTCCTTGTTTCCCCTGTTTGTTTAATGTTTCATTTTGCTCTTAAATTTTACAAATTGATGATAGAGTACTGTAGAGAGTGTGAGTTCATGCCATGTTTAGACTACTGACTGCTGGAGCTGAACTACTGTGCAGATGCCATGTTAAGTAAATCCTCTTTTTATACATACAGGTACAACAGAATAGCTCGGGAATGGACTCAGAAGTATGCGATGTAATTAAAGAAATTATTGGATAACCTCTACAAATAAAGATAGGGGAACTCTGAAAGAGAAAGTCCTTTTGATTTCCATTTGACTGCTTTCTATGAGCCCACGCCTCATCTTCCCCTGTGCACATGTTTACCTGATACAGCAGTGCTGCGTGTTGTACATACTTGGAACAACAAACTAGAAATACTGTATTTCCCCGTACCAACATTGACTCCTAGCAGAGAAGTGTGTGTGTGAAAAGTTGGTTCTTAGTCATAACTTTGTGAGCCTAAAAGCATTCCCTGTTGAGTTAAGTTGGGTGATAAAATGGGACTGAGAAAAGTTCTGGTGGTTTTCAGATTTTTTTAGG
The DNA here is from genome assembly GCA_035583235.1 of Hafferia zeledoni. Taxonomy (NCBI): domain Eukaryota; kingdom Metazoa; phylum Chordata; class Aves; order Passeriformes; family Thamnophilidae; genus Hafferia; species Hafferia zeledoni. Next base: position 3,449,912 of record JAWWEV010000029.1, on the reverse strand, counting down.
GTTAGTGTTGTTTATCCATGAAGGATTTTAAGTGGAATCCTTTTAAACTCATAACAGTTATGAAAAGCAAACTGAAGAACTTGAAGCTGTTTCTGTATTCATTTTATTCTGAAGGACCTACACCTTAGTTAAATGTTATGACCAATGAGAAACTGTACCCACATCCTGTGTTTAAGGTCTAAGTTTAACCGGTCACCATTTAAATGGATTGGAGCTATTAGTGCATCAAGTGATGTTGATTTGTTTCAACTCTCTCCCTCCCTTCATACTTTCTTTGGTTTGTATGTGGTTTCTCAGATAATACCTAGCTAATAGCTCTTATTTTTTCTTAAGTTTTTTAACTGCTTAGGTCTTTCTGGATGTAAGGGTAAAAAAAAAAAGGAAAAAAAATCCATTTGACAGAAAACTTGTGTGTATTTAAAGACCCAACTGCTCCCCTGGAGCTTGTACGTTCAAGAATGATTAATCTGTGTAATAAACTGATTACTACAGTCATTACATATAACTTTGTGTGAATAGGCTTTTAATTTTCAGAGCAGTTTGTTACAGGCTTAAACTAACGGTGGATTTCTCTTAAAAAAACAAACTTTTGGGTTAAGTCATGAAGCAGTTTGGTTTGCATCACACAAGGCACCTGAAGAGGCAGACAGGAGCTTGAGCACTTAGATAAAATCAGGATGTGTAGTGTGCCAGGAACTTGACTGTTAAACCAAATAAGCAGTTTACTAAATGCGAATCAGTGTGACATTTTACAAAGCCTGATGGTATTACTCCCACTTGCATGGGACCTAACACAATGCATATGTACTGTAGGTAAGTGAAACCTTATGTAACTAAAAAAAAAATGGATGTAAAAGGGTAAAAAAAAAAAAAGAAAAAACCTACCAAACACATCAGCACAAACTTTCATAAAATGTAGCTTTTACATAATTACTTTGCACTAAACGTTTGCAAATGTTCATACAGTTTTAAATTGTACTTGTATGTGTCTTTTTTTTTTTTTTTTTTTTTGGAACAAAGTCTTCACTTGAATCTAGTGAAAAAAAAAATGTAGTTTGAAACTTTTCTTTGTATACAAGTGTATTTGCCAGCATCGTTGGTGTGACAGTAGGTGAGTCTGCAAGTTTATCTCCTCTTAGTAGAATTGTAACCCAAGCCATCGGGCAGGATTGGCTGGAGCCGCTGGCTCTCCGGCCACAGGGTCTGTCCCAGCCATCCCCAAATGCATCTTGACACTCTTGCACAAACGAGGAATAAATGTCCACTGCTTTTGGTCTAAACCTGTTCCGCTTGTCTCATCTCTCGGTGTGTCCGCAGCGCTGCAGGAGGGGTGAGCCCCCGTGCAGGGAGCTCTGTCCCTCTCCAGAGGCATGAGGAACGCTGCTCTCCTGGCTGGGGACAAAGTGGCTTCGCTGGAGAAGGAATGGAGCACGTGGCAGTGTGTCCTGGCTGAGGGGTGACAGCTACAGGGGAGGGGGAGAGATTGGTGTGCAGGGCCATGAACCTCAGGATGGGTCACCCTCAGCTCTTGGCACTCGTGTTTTCCACAGGGTGTTGGTGTCTGGGCTGTTGGGAAGGCAGAGTGTGGCCCTGGATGGCAGCTGTGGCACTGTCCAAAGTGGAATGTAAGCTGGCACCTGGGTGTGTGCCAGCCTGGATCCATGGCCTGGCCTTTGCTGACCCACGGCTGTAACGTGCAGGCTCTGCTCCTGCTGGATCTTCAGTCAGGGAGTTTCAGTTTGTCACAGAATGTCCTGAGTTGGAAGGAACCCCCCAAGGATCACAGAGTCCAACTCTAAAGTGAATGGCCTGTACAGGCATCAAACGCCCAACCTTGGCATTATTAGCACTGTGCTCTGATTTAATCTCCCCTGTTTTCTGTAGGGTCAGTGAGAAATACAGGGAGGAGTTTGGACTGATCCCTTTTTGGGGGGGATTCTCTTTAACAGCTTTGCAGTTGAGCCACCCAAGAATGATTTTTGTGGCAGATATGGTTGACTTTGGGCATTGACAGTTACTGGAAAAGGTCAGAGACCTGTATGGGGAGCAGTGACAACAGAGAGAGCTGAGGGTCCTGGTTTCCCTCTGGTGGGGCAGAAGTCACATCCACGAGGTGACAGGACATCAATAAGCAATGCATGCATTGAAATAGTCCTGAATCTGTAATACCTTCAGTTTGGGTAATCCATTAACACCTCTGGTCCTGTTGGGATGAGTCTCACTTGCAGTGAAGTGTTTAAGCAGCTCAGACTTATTTTGCTGATGGCATGACCAGAGCTGTGGTGTAGAGAAAGCAGTCTGGTGGTGTTTGTGTAGGGGGGCTGCACTCCTATCCCTTGTGTGGGTTGACCATTTGTTTGTGAGGGTTGTACTCTGTGAACTAGATGAAGGAGACTCGTTTCCCAGCATTTAACTGAAAACCTGACCCAGCTTAGCTATTTTTGGGACTAGAAACTTGCTGCCTTGAAGCTGTACATTGAGTATGTCTGATGTCAAATAGTACATGAGGCCATGGACTTTGGACATTGCCTTTCTAGGAACTCTGAGCTTGTCATGTCATCAACCTTTTCTGTCCCTGTCCAGTTTTTTAACTTTTATTTAGTATTTTAAGTTGCCTCCTTCTCTTTGCATGGCTTCCTGTGTGCTGTGGATCCTATAGATTTGTCATGGAATTCCCTTTTTTCCTGTCATGTGCTAAGCAAATGTATTTTATTAAAAACAAGAAGTGCTGAGCTGCTTAGATCCCCCCAGCTCTGGCAGCAAAGCTGGAAGAACACGGTGCCTGGATACATTCCTTGAGCTCATCAGTGCCTGTCCACTGCCCAGGGTGACCCAGAGGAGGAACATGATCCCATGTATTTTGGAACCTCTCCTAGTTCAGTGCTGAGCAGCCACTCGTTGAGTTGGCTTAAACATTCCCATGGCTCAGAGCCCAACCTCCCTGGACCTGCAGAATGGGATGGAGCTGATCCTGGGCAGTACTGGAGACCTGATTACTGTGCTTGAAACACCCAGCTTGTCCTTGAGCAGGATGTGCTGCTGCATTTCTGTCACAGCTTTTTGGCAAGGCAAGAGGGATTTTTTTAAAAAATATTTTTAGTTATTATCATGCTATCCCAATGCTTCCAAGTAAGCAGCAGCTTGAAGTGTCCTTGGGCTCTTCAGTCTGCATCCATCAAATGATGTAAAAAAAGCAGCAGGACTGAGTTGGATGTGATCTTGTGTCCCTGCTGTGCTCAGCAAACTGTTCCCTGTCCCATGCCTCCAAGTGCTCTGGTTTTCCTGGTGTTTGGCAGCTCTGGATGCAGACATCAATGCCTGGCTGCATTTCTGGATGGTCTTGGTCATGTTCAGCAGCAAAACAGCTCTAGAGCCGTTCTTTTTCCCAGTTCTGATGTACAGGGGAAGATCAGAAGCCTAAAAGAAAGACTGGGAAGCTTTGCCCAGTTAAAGGTGGATTTGCTTGTGCCCTGAGCAGCTCTTGCTGGGACCAGCAAGGCAGGAGCCCTGGGCGTGTGGGAGGTGCAGAAGGAAACTGCTCCAATGATGTACAGCTGAAGAACCAGGATAACAAACCATCTCTGAACAGCCTCAGCATTCACACTCCAGCTGGAGGAGGAGCCCTTGGGTCAGGCTCCAGGGATGTCCAGGCAGAGCTTGGAAGTCACGTCTTGGGAGAATAAAAGTCTGAAGGTGTCTCTGAGTGGAAGGAAGGCTGTCTGTGATGAATACAGAACCTTGGAGAAGTCTTCTCATCCCCTCAGCATTAAGGGAAGCCTCCCTCACTCTCCTACAGGTAGCTGGAATAGTTTCATCTCCCCAGTTACTGCTTCCTTCCTTCCTTCTTTCCATTTTGGGCTCTTTGGGTAGGCTTGGAGCCAGTCTGAGCTCAGAGCTGGCAATCTCAGTTGTTTGGGTTTGGCAGCAGCAGTGTCCTGCAGGGAATGCACAGGGACAAGAACACTGAGAGTGGCTGATGGAAGGTGCAAAGCAGGACAGAACTGCTGCCCAGCTTTTGGGATGTATGGAGACCAACCCCTGTGTGTGACCATGCTCCGAGGCTCCGGGAGGGATCCTGCAGCTGCCCCTGCCCTCACCTGGAAGTGTGTGTGGCTACAGCTGTGCTAACACTACCTGTACTCTTGTATTGTGTTGCAATTTGATGATCATTAAATAATTCCCTCAAACTCACTGTGGCTTGATTGCTTTTTTGTTTGTCTTTTGCTTTTTTTAACCCATTTATTTTGCTCATGTTGCCTCCTTTCCTCTTGTGGCTCCTCTCTCCCTTCTCCCTGATGCTCCCGTCCTCTGCTGCCCCTCTCTCAACCATCTCCAGTCACCTTCATTTTGGCTTTTTGAGCTTCCTTCAAAGCCTGGCTCGCTCTGGCCACGGGTGGTGCTTTGTGGGTGACCTGGAGTGGCCCTGGTGGCTTCTCTGCCTACATCTTCATGCAGAAATAAATATGCTCTCACCAAACCCAGCACTGTCCCCTTCCTTTGGAAGCTCTGACTTAAAAGCAAGTTTGTTGGTGCTTTGATTCACCATAAGCTGCTTCCAGCACCCCTGTCCTTGATCCTGTGGGCTCCCTGTTGTGCAAAGCTGGGATCAGCTCTGGAGCAAGAGCACAAGGTGTTTGTGGTGCTGGAGGAAGCCAGAACTGTCTTGGCTGTTCAGGGGTTCACACAAATGGCTTCCTCTTCCTCTGATTTGGCACCCACAGGTTCTCTTTCACTGTGTTTCTGCCTCTCTGTCCCCCCCACATCCTTCCTTTGTGTGAGAATATTCAGTTTTTATTGTTGTATAGTCAGGTGAAACCATCTTGGGGTGAGTGGGAGGCTGGATATATTTACCAGTCTTGCCCTTTCATGAACAAATCCATTTGTTGCTCAGCTCTAAATGTTTCTTTGGGTTGAAAGAGTGAATTGTGGAGTGTAGGTAAAAGTTTGCATTTTGAATAACCTGTGAACTCATGTTCATTTCCCTCCTGGAAGTGTCCAAGGCCAGGTAGGATGGGGCTTGGAGCAACCTGGTTTGGTGGAAGGTGTCCCTGCCCATGGCAGGGAGTGGAACTGGATGAGCTTTAAGGTCCCTTCCAACCCAAACCATTCCATGATTCTGTGAACTTGGATGACTGGGAATGGCATCTGTGATTAGGGCTGGTATCAAAACAGAATTGCAGCTAAACTTCTACCCTGGAAACTGCTGGTGTGTGAGGCCTGGGAGAGAAACTTGTTCTTAACTGATGGTAAACACAGAGGGAACAGTTCCAAAGCCCGATGGGATCAGTCTGTGCCTTCATGCCCTGCCTGGACATGAGCACTTGCTTTGCTTCTCCTTTCAGGTCCTGTCAAGTAGTGAATTTAGTCTGCACAGACTGAACCTTTTTCTTGCTGGTCTCTGACATAGTTTTTTTCAAAAAGACAACCCAGTTTGGGGGTTATTTGGAGTTACAATTTTGAGTGCTGTATTTTTGGTTGAGAGATGTTTGGGGGGGTTCTTTTTGTTTGTTTTTTAGATATTGCAGAATCACAGACTATTCTGAGTTGGAAGGACCCACAAGGATCATCAAGTCCAACTCTTCAGTCAATGGCCCACACAGGGGGTTGAACCCATGACCACCAAGTTTTTAACCAACTGAGCTGATCTCAGGGTCCCCATATGTGGCATCCTTCATACGTTGGTGCTGATAGGAAGCCCAAACAGACCCTGGGTGTGGACAGTGCTTAAAACATCGTGTCAGAGTTGTTTAGCAAGTTCCTCTGGTAGATGATGGGTGTCCTGAAGCCACAAGTACCATACCCTGGACTTCTCTGTCCAGCTGAAGCAGCTGGTCCTGCCCTTGCCCAGCCCCAGCTGCTGGTGGTGGTGCAGGAGGCCTCTCCTAATCCCTTGCTGTTGGCAGCAGGGGAGGCATCAGGGTTGGTCAGGCTGGGAGAAAGGAAGAGCCACCCTTGGGCCACTGCAGCTGAGAAGGGCTAATGACCATTCTAAATGGGAGGGAATATGAACTCCATGGTCTGATGGAGCAAAGGTGGGCATGGATTGACTGCTGCAGAGGTTTCTGGCTGCCTTTCCCTTAAACAGAGCTGGTGTTTTGTGTCTAAACCACATCCTTGCTCCTTTGTGATGACTTCTGAGCCAGTGTTTAGAAAGTTTGATTAAAAACCCACCTCCCATACATCTTGGGATGGGGATTATTTTTCTGCCTCTGTGAGTTGCAGCAATGCTGCTCTCAGGTCTTTTTTGGGAGGTGTGTGCAAGTCTGGTTGAGCTGGACCAGGAGCTCTGCAGTGTCGGGCAAACAACTGTTTGGATTGGAAAAGCCCTGTGAGATCATTGAGCCCCAACCATTCCCCCAGCACTGCCAAGGTCACCCAGGTCCCCAAGTGCCACATCCATGTGGCTTTTAAGTCCCTCCAGCCATGGTGACTCCACCACTGCCCTGGGCAGCCTGTGCCAGGGGCTGGACAGCCCTTTCCATCATGAGATTTTCCCTAATACCCAACATAAACCTCCCCTGGTGCAACTTGAGGCTGTTTCCTCTTGTCCTGTTACTTGTTCCCTGGCAGCAGAGCCCGACCTCCACCTGGTTCAAACCTCCTGTGAGGGAGTTGCAGAGATCAGAGGAATAACTCAGTGTCACCAGAGCTTCAAGAAAAGCATCATTATACTTACAGCTTAGCCTTGGCTGTTGGGTGATCAAGAAACTCCTTCACAAATGCCATGTTGGCCTCTGGAAGGCACCCACTCCAAAGGGAAAGCCAAACCCTTTACCAAAAGGCTTACTGGAAAGGCTTCCCCACATCCAGAAACAAGGTGGTCTTGTCTGCTCACCTGTGCAGCTGGAGGGAAGATGCTCTGAGATGTGGGATCCTCTGGTTAAGCCTGTGCGTGGCTTCCCTGATTTCTCCCCTCTTTTTTGCCCCCCTTGCCTGACACTGTGTGGGATTTTCAGGATAGCAAAGGGACTCGAGCAGAGCAGTTGGTGAGGATGCACAAGCAGGGACAGGCAGGTGACAGCGGCTTCTGGAGGGATTTGTGCTGTTTGCTGTAACTAAGCAGGTGCCTTTGGGGACTCCCTGCAGAGATCAAGGTGTGTGTGCAGCCCAGCCTGGCACCTCAGTCCTGGTGAGCTGTCCTGGGTGTGGATCCTGCTGAGTCAGTGATGGGATTTTGACTCTGCCAGATTTACCACTTGGATAAGGCTCCATGTGAGTTTTTTCCTGTTGTAATCCTAAATACCAATATAAAGCACTCAGTGTTTCAACTTGCAATCCCTTCCTGGAAAATGCTGATGGAAAAGCTGTAGAACTTCTCCAGATCCACGCTGAAAGCGTCATGGGAGGAGGAGGCTTTTGCCAAGTGGGTTTTATTGGGTTTGTTGTGGGGTAATTTTTCAAATTAGAGAATAATTTAGGTTGGAAAAGACCTCCAAGTTCAAGTCCAACTGTTGCAGTGTGGGCTGACATAGAAAAAGACGCTCTGTATTTAAATGGTAAAATCATCCCTCAAATCAAGTCCTGCCTCAGTCGAGTAACTCCACTCACAACTGCCACTTTTCCTACTGTAAGGCATCCAGCAGGAAAGCCCAAATCCTTGTCCAGAAGCTTATTGGAAAGGCTTCCCCACGTCAGTGCCCCCTCCAGGGATGAGAGGGTCTTGTCTGAGTGTCCAGGGGTGACCCAGCCCCAGCCCAGCCCCAGGGAGGAGCAGGTGGGGCAGAACTAGGGGCACATCCCCCCAGCTGTGCCTGGAGCACTCTGCTGAGGGAAGGTGTCCTGTGTGGACAGGACATGGGATGAGCCTTGGGAAGGTGTTGGTGAGGCCCTTCTGCTACAAAACTAAAGGGCTTTGCTGTGGGATTGAGCCTCCCCTCCTTGACCAGCTCCTCTCATACAGCACTGTCCTGCTGCCCGAGGGAGTGACTGGCATCACCTCTCCATGAACTGAATGAAAATTCCTTCTGTCTGGACCCATTCCCCTTATTACTGTTGTCTCTTTTCTCTCTTTCTGGCAAAGTTGCCAGTGGCCATCCCAGCCCTTGCCTGAGCTGCGTTAGCAGTGTCTGAGCAGTGCCACCCTCCTGGCCGAGCCCTTGGCTGGGTGACAGCAGCTCTGGGCTGTGACACAGTCCTGGAGCTGTCACTGTGACTGTAGCTGTTGCAACCCCTTTGGGTGCATGGAGAAGGCTTGGGGTGGTGGCAACAGGCAAGGACTTGACCAACTCTGAGCTGGGCACTGAGGGTGAAATTCCCACCTGTGCCTGGACGCTGCTCCTGAGTCCATTCTGGGAGGGCAGGTGTGCCCAGTGCCTGCTCCAGCTGTGCTGTGGGGATGCTTTTGGGAGCCTGGAAAAGGGACACAGCCAAAGCCTGGCTGTGCCTCCCACCACAGCTCGGTGAGGCCCAAACTGATGCTGGGGAGGGTCCTGCAGCTTCTCTCATGAAGTGCAGCCAGTGCTATGGGAGCATTTCCCTGACCAGTTTGGTACAGGATTGGGGTGATGGGGAGCTGGAAGCCTCTCTGGGCTACCCAGCCTTCGAAGGAGAATCCACTTGCAAACAGCTGTCAAACTACTTGATGTTTCTAAGTTTGGTTTTTTTTCCTGGCTCTGCCTTTCAGCCTGTGCCATTCCCTCTGCTTGCAGTTTTGTTTGCTGGGAGAGGAGCTGGAGCTGGTGCTGAGACCCAGGAGAGCCCTTAAACCCTTCAGTGTAAATGGGGGATCTGTTGAATTCATGCCCCTTTCCTTGAGCCCAAGCCAAACCTGCCCAGACCCAGAAACTCCTTTCAAAAGAAATCCATCCCTTCTGCCTCTGGCTACCTGGATCTGGGCATCACTGGAAGATCCAGGACTTCTCTGGGAAGCAGCCAAGAACAGACCCATCACCTTTCCACACTCTCTAAAGGGGCCAAGGCTGAGAGAGGGCTGCTGGCTGGGCTGGGGTTGGGGTCACACCAGCCCCTATCCTGGGCTGGTTCTGGAGCTCAGGGGAGCAGTGCTGGGGTACCTGTCCCCAGGCAGCTGCCTGCAGTGAGGAGGCCAGGGATGGTGTGCCTAGCAGGGATGTGGCACACTGGGCACTGTCATACCCTCACCAATGGCCCCAAGGAAGCTGCACAGGACCCCTTGAGTGCTCCTGTTCGCAGGGCAGAAGTTCCTTCTGTAGCTGTGCTGCTGGGGAAACAAGGATGTGGGATGTGGTTTGGGTTGGAAGGGACCTTAAAGCTCATCTTGTTCCAAGCCCCTGCCATGGGCAGGGACACCTTCCACCAGACCAGGCTGCTCGAAGCTCCATCCAACATGGCCTTGGACACTTCCAGGGATGGGGCAGTCACAGCTTCTCTGCCCAACCTGTGCCAGGGCCTGCCCACCCTCACAGGGAAGAATTTCTTCCCAGTATCTCATCTAGGCTCGCCCTCTGGATGTGTGAAGCCATTTCTTCTTGTCCTTACCCTCCGTGCCCCTGTCCAAAGTCCCTCTCCAGCTCTCCTGGAGCCCCTTTTGGTGCTGGAAGAGGCTCTAAGCTTTCCCAGCCTGTCTCCACAGTAGAGGGGCTCCAGCCCTTGGAGCATCTCTGTGTCTCTCCTCCCAGTGGAAGGGACTGGCTGGAACAGCAAAGGGAGAGCAGCTGACCCTCCCTGGAGAAGGGGTGTTTATCACCCCGGTGTGATTTGTCGGGGCAGATTGGGCTTTCCAGCCGGAGTACAACTGGGCACAGAGGGGAAGCCCAACCATGTGCATGCCGGCAGCGGGGACGAGGCAGGGCTGGGGCACAGCAGGGTGCCCACCTGCCCACCGTGCCCCCAGTTCCATCGCCCGGGGTGGGTGCAAAAGTACGGCTGGAAAGAGGAATTACCTTTCCACAAGGGGCCAAAATGGGAAATACCCGCCAGCAAGGGGGGCTCCTCCTGCAGCCCCTCCCGCCCCTCGCGGGCGCAGCGGCAGCGGCTCCGCTCGCCTTGGCCGGGCGGGGGCAGCAGAGGCCGGGGAAGCGGCGCGGCCAGTCCCCGTGGGGGCATCCCCTTCCCTCCGCACCCCGCGCTGGATGCGGGGCACGGCACCGCGGACCCCGCCGCTTAGGAGCCTGCTCTCATCAGTCGTTTGATTACTAGTTGTTATTTCTATTTATTATTATCCTTGAAAGCCCGAGTAGAGCAGATGTGCTCCGCGATGCTCCAGCCCCGCAAAATCCTTCCCGAAGTGTCTCCTGCAGGCACAAAGAGCTTGTCCTGCTGCTGGTTCTGCTCAGCATCCCCTGGGAAACCCACCGAGAGGCACACGGGAGCCTGGGGGTGCCTCCGGCGCATGGGACATCACTTTATTGCTGTCCCGTATTGAGGCGTCAAGACCGGGATGGGGGATGCTGGACCTGCCCACCAGCCCCTGTCTGGCAGGGGCACCGCCATCCTGGCCACCTCCTCCCTCCAGCAGCCATCCCTGGTGCCAGCCACCCGCTGGCAGGCGGCACCTCGGGGGTCCACGGCGCCAGGCTGGGGGGCATCCCGCTGGACCCTCACAGCTCCGCCGGGGCGCTCCTGGCACATGGGGTGCCCCAGCCGCGGCCGCCCCGATGTCCCACAGCCTGGGTACAGCTCGGGGGCTCCCGCTGCGCCAGCTCCCCCCTCCCCGGCCTGGCTCGCTCCGTGTCCTGCCATCTTGCGCCTGTGAATAATTCACCGTCCCTGTCCCCGTTGTTTCCTTGCAGGTATTTATAGCCCGTGATCACGTCTCCTTGGAGGCAGCTCCTCGCTCCGCCGCCGTGTAAATTTAGCTCGCGTCGTCTCTCACATGTCATGCCCTCCAGCCCTTGCGGGAGCTCTTCCACTCAGCCCCTCTCCGGCGGGGGCTGCAGCCCCCACAGCCCCCTCCATCGCCGCCCCCGTGGCCGCTCGCAGCCCACCCTGGGCCACGGGTAGCGGGCACGGGGATGCCGTGCCGTGTGTCCTCGGGGCTGCCGGGCCCTGGACGCCGGGGCGGCTCAGCTTCCCTCCGGCAGCTGCGCGGGGCCGCCGAGCCCTTCAGCTGCTGCGGCACGGGGGATGCTTTGAAATTCCTGGGCTGCCATCTGTGCTATGCAAATCCCCCAATCTGACGGCTGGACCCGCTTCCGGACCCAGCGATGGAGCTGTTGTTCCCGCGCTCCTCCTCCCTGCCAGCGGGATATTTGGAGGAGCAGCAACATCGTCCTCCCCCTGCTGTCCCCTTGACGCCCAGTCTTTTTCTCTGCTCGAGCTGGGCCACGGAGTGAGGAGGGAATAGGGCTGCGGTGGGGAGTCAGGGGGAGGGTTGTGCCACAGAGTCACCTCGAATCACCAGAGCGCTGGGTCTGACTGCCACTGTCATGGCACTCCTGTCCTCCCTCAGCAGGAGACGTGGAGCCAGGCTGGGACCTTGGCACGTGGCTCGGCTGTGCTGCCCACGGGTGGGCTTCGAGGATGGGGACCAGTGGGGACCGAGCCCACTGAGTCACTGGAGTGGCCCATGGGACAGAGTTCTCCACACCAGGAATGGGGCAGGAGCAGTGCAGATGTTCCAGGCACAGGGGGAGCTGCTCCCAGAGGACACCCCGCTCCCCCACCCCAGGGACTCTGTCCCCTGCCTGGGGTCTGCATGAACTACACACACACCCAGAACCAGCAGAACCAAGCGCTGTTCCCACTCCCCTTTTCCCGCCTTTGCTGGTGTGCAAATACCCCCGTGAGCTGCCCTGGCTTTCCCCCAGACTCACCCTGAGGGGTTCTGGGGGGAAGAGGCTGTACCCCAGGGTGCCGAGATGGCAGCGAGGGGCCACCATCCCCAGCACAGCCCCTGCTCTGTGCCCTTTAAGCGCCGACCCGGTGGGAAGGTGGCATTGGCTCCCCGGGGTGGCGAGGGAGGTGGGGGGCACGTTTGCCAGCGCCGAGCGCGGGAGGTAATTAATGAGCATCCTGCGCTGCTACCCGCTGTGCCTCCATCCCCCCAGGACCTCTCGGCCTGCGGCGTGGGGACCGCCCGCTCCTGCCGGCGCTGGGGGCCGGGGGACCTGGCGGCACGGGGCCTCGTTAATATTTTAGGAGCTCTTTTGTCCGCAGGGGATGGGGAGGCTCGTTCGCAATCGCCTTTCATCTCCGTGAGGCCTCCGCGCGGGCTCCAGCCTCTTATCTGCCGCCTCCTCGCTGCTTCGCACAGCTCGTTATGGGGCTTGGGTTGTTGTTTTCTTTCCTGGGAAGGGCTGGAAAAAAAGCCTGGCTGCTCCTGGCCAAAGGGCATCCACCAGCCGTGCTGGCGGCAGCTGCAGGAGCATCCCCACACGGCTCCTGCCTGCCTGCTGCCGTTCCTCTACCGCCTGCTCCAGGGCTGCAGCCCCTGCCCAGGCTGCCCTCTGCCAAGGGCTGGGGCTCGATGTGTCCCCAGTGGTGCCGGGGAGGGCTCGGAGGCGGCTGTTGAACCTGGGTCTCTGTGGTGGCAGGGAGAGGGGGTTTGGGGGTCTGCGTGTGTGAGGGTGTGCCATGGGTGAAACTGGGGACTGTGCCAAGGGGGTTACTGAAACCCTGTCCCCTGTGGGGGATGCCCAGTGTGGCTGTGTAACTACAACCTTGGTACTTCCTGACTGTCTAGGAAGGGGCAAAGCCAGGCTGGTGTGAGGAGGAAGAAGGTGATGAGGGAGCAAGTGGCTGATGGGAAAAATGGGGGCTGAGCTGCATTTCTGCTCCCCCTTAGAGTGTGAGCAAAGTTGGGAGAGCAGAGGGTGCCCTGGGAAGAAATCTGGATCACCCCTGGGGCTCTTTCAAGCCATGCCTATGGGTGGTCCTCCCTTAGTCCTCCTCTGGACCTCTCCTTCATCCTCTTCTTGCTCCTTTTGCCATCTCTGGCAATGCCTGGTTGTTCTCAGGTCCGACACTCATGGTCTCGGCCCACCCAGCCAGTGTTGCTCGTGGTGCCCCTTCCTTGGTGCCAGCCCCAGATGATCCAGATGTGTGGGCTGCTTGGCATCTCTGAGTGGTCTGCAGTTGAACCCCCCCTCCCTCCCCCAGCATTACTGGGGACTGTGTTGTCTTTCTCTTGCTGACTCTGTCCATCCCCTGTGTCACAGAGGGATGATGCAACACGACTCACCTTGTCCTGGAAGAAACGCACCCCCACGCTCAGCCATCTCCCATTTTGGGAAAGGCCCTGGCAAGGACATGACATGACCATATACTTGTCTATTCCACCAGAGTTGAACCTGTCTGTCTGTCCTTTCACCCAAGCAAGAACTTGGATCTCCAGAGGAAATCTGACTGAAGACATTCAGAGGACTTTGCCAGCTCTGTCCTGTCAGGATTGAGGGAAGGTCCTTCCCCAGCCACCCAGTGATGCATGACAGGGTTCAAAGCTCCTCCATCCCACAGCCCAGCTGCAGGCACGCTGTCCAGGACTGCTGCTGTCCCCAGGGGAGGTGGCATGCTCCTGGTGCTGGCACCGCTGCCAGGTCACCCCAGCTGGCAGCCCAGGCTCAGGGACCACAGGGAGGGCTGGCGCCTGCGCTCAGGAAGGCAGTGAGCTCACGGGTTTAATTTTCTCAAGGCTTCGTTCGGCTCTGACATGTGATCCTCGCTACAGGAAGGACGCGGCGAATGCGTCGTCCCCCGGGGCTGGCTGGCTCGACCTTGTGGGAAGAGGTAAGAGCACAGCACGGCTTTTCCGCCCCGCTGGTGTCGCTTCCAACAGCAATTTAATATCTCCCTGATAACCCAGGCTGAGTTTCAGGCACCATTAAAAAAAATAAAGCATCTGCTGATAAAAGTCGATGTCCTCAGTTGAGATCCCTGGTGTGGGTCTGCACGGCTGGCCCCAAGCCATGGCTGCCCATCGCCAGCCCCAGGCCTGTCCTTGTCCTTTGGCAGGGACCTGATGCCCTCTCAGAGAGGCCAGTGGGACTGTGGGTGCTCCTGGTGTGGGGGCTGTCACCCCTGGGCTCTGTGCCCAGTGGGTGGGGAACATCCACTGTTCCCATCTAGGACACAGTGGGAGCTGTGGCAGCTCCAGCCCACCCCATGCCAAAGCTGCCACCGCTCCCCCTTGGCATCCCAGACATCCCTGCAGGGTCCCACCCAGCTCTTGCCGCAGGACAGATGTATGGAGGCTTTCCCCAAGCAAAGGAAGGGCTGGGCTGCTCCCATTGGATGTGCACAGCCACCTCACTGTGGGGCAGCACAGGCTGCATGGATGGTGCTCGCTTGGGGTGGAGCAGAACTGGATGTGTCCCCAGTGATGCTGGGTGGAGCTTGTCTGGGCTTGTCTGCCCAAGCATGGCCCTCCAAGCTGGTCTGGCCATGCAGGACTCTCCAGGTCCAGGTCTTTGATCGTGACTCATGGGCTCAGTCCCCTGGGTTCCACTTCCCAAGCTCAGTTCTCCAGACTCAATTTCCCAGGTTTCTTTCCATGGGCTCATTTTCCTATGCTCACCTCCCTAGCCATGGCTTGCTGGGCATGGCTGGCTGGCCAGGGCTCTCCAGGCTTGGCTCCCAGGCTTGGTTCTCCAGCCACACCTCGCTGGCCACGACTCTCCAGGCTTGGTTATTCAGGTACCACTTGCTGGAAGCGATTCTTCAGTCTTGGTTCTGCAGGAACACTTTGCTGGAGGTGTCTCCCCAGGTTCAGCTCTCCAGGTCCCCCTTGCCAGAGGGGACTCTCCAGGCTCGGTTCTCCAGGTCTCCCTTGCCAGAGGTGTCTCCCAGGCTCGATGGTTCCCAGCCGGCTCCCGGGGCTCTCCCCATCAGCCCGGTGCCAGCAGAGGGCCTCCCTTACCAGCACAGCACCGACTGGAAATTGGAAAACATATTATCTATTTGGCAAAACTTTGTGCAGGGACCAGGGAAAGGGCTGGAATCCGTTCTCCTCCAGGAGACAGTGTGTGTCCCCCCCCCCCGGCTTCTGGTCTCAATGCCAGCACTCAGCCGCGTTAAAGCCGTGGGAGCGTCCGTCATTAAAATGGCAATTGCGGAGCCAGGCAATAAATTTAACATCATAAAAGGTTCTGGGAGGGTCTCGCTCATCTGTTGCTCTTCAAAGAAAATTGTTAGTTGCTTCCGAAAAAAAAAAAAGTGGGAAGAAACAGGTGAGAGGGGACGGGGTGGCAGCTCTCCCTGGCTGCTGGGGCGCTGCGGGGAGCTTGGCCGGGGAGAGGTGAATTTTGGGGTGCCCATCAGGATGAGGGTGCTGGACCGGGGGGCGTTTGGGCTCTTTCCAGGTGATGGAGTTTTCCTCTCCGGTCCGCGTGTCGCAGTAGGATGAGTGGAGGAAACTGTGTGGGAACATCTCGCCTCGTGCGGGTGGGGTGCTCTGTCCCCTGTCACCAGGGAATGGGGGACACCCAACAGGCAGGGTGACACCGGGCTGGGCTCCCTGCTCTGGCCCGCACCCCTGCGGCGCCGGTGGGTCCCTCTGGGCTGGGACCACCCTGCTCCCGCCGCCAGCGCCCGCCGATAGCCATCATCTCCCAACGCCAGGCTCCGGCCGCCGCCGTCTGCCGGCAGAATTAGCCGTCGGATTGGAACCGTTCGCTAAATAATTCAGGAGATTTCGTCCCTCTCTTTTTTTTTTTTTCCTGTCTTTTTTTTTTTTTTTCGAGAAAGCTGTTTTGTTTCCTTTTTTTTCCCTTAAGTTCGGAGTATTTTACATGCTGGGTTTGCATCGGGGGAGGGGGGTGCGGACACGCTCAGGCAATACCGCCATGTGTTTACAGCTCAGCTCCCGGCGTTATTTAGGGATTGTAAAACCACAGCAGCTCTCTCGCTCGCTCGCTCCCCCTCTCTCGCCGCAGCCAATTTTTTTCCTCCATGCGGCTCTCGTTGCAGCGGCAAAGGTCAACCCCGCTCCTTTGAAAGCAGCACCCCCCTCCCTTATCAGATTTAGGAATCCTTGGGGGAGGCTGAAGCCGAAATGCAGGCACAGCCAGCTGGCCGCGGTCCGGCCGCGGGGGGCGGTGGGGCTGGAGGGTGGGAAGGAAGGAAGGAAGGACGGAGGTGGCTGCGGCGGGAGGAGGAGGGCGGTGGGATGGGGCAGCACCGACAGCAGCGAGCGCGTGAATAATGGGGGCGCAGATAATCCAGCTGATTAGCGGCGGCGATGGCGAGGAGACGCCGCGCCGGGCTCGGGGTTGGGCGGGGGGAATTGGATGGGAAGATAAAAATCTCTGCCGGGTGAGGTCAGCG
>JAWWEV010000029.1:3412447-3433633 GCA_035583235.1 Hafferia zeledoni | reverse complement strand
TGGGGTGGCGGGGAGAGCCCCACAGCAGAGGGATGGAGGTCGTGGCAGAGGGGTGAGCCCCAAAAAAGAGAGTTGGGGGGGCACGGTGATGGGATGAGCCTCATGGAACAGGGTTGGGGGGGGTTACAGTAATGGGATGAACCCCAGGGATGAGAGTTGGGGGTCATGGGAACAAGGTGAGCTCCATGGAAGAGGGTTGGGGGATCACATCTGTGGCAGCCCCACAGAAGGGGGTTGGGGGGTCACAGCGATTGGATGAAACCTATGGAAGAAGGTTGAGGGGGTCATAGTGATGAGCCCCCCAGTGGAGAGGTGGGGGTCATGGCAGAAGGGTGACCACTATGGAAGCGGGTGGGGAGTCATGGAGACAGGATGAATGTCATGGGAGTGGGCTGGAGGGTCACATCAACGGGAGCTGCACAGAAGAAGGTCTGGGGTCACAGCCATGGGATGAGCCTCATGGAAGAGTGCTGGGGGTCAGGAAAACAGGGTGAGCTCCATGGAAGAGGGCTGAGGTTTGTAGCAGAGGGGTGAGCCCATGAAAGAGTTTTGGGGGGGTCACAGTGATGGGATGAGCCCCATGGAGGTGGCCTGGGGATCACAGTGAAGCGATAGAGCTCATAGCAAACACCTGGGGAGTGTGGCAGGGGGCTGGGAGTTGGTGGTCCCCTGGCATATCCTGCTCTGGGGGACACTCCCAGCTCTCTGCTCCCTGAAACCTGCCAGCCCAGGGGGACCTCAGTAATGCTGAGCATGGGGAGAGCTCCCCATCGATGGGGTGACCAGGGGTTGGCACAGCAGGGGCACTGGGGGGTCCCTGGGGAGAGGCAATGAGGCAGGAGGGAGCAGGGGAAAAGGTGAGGGCAGAAACCAGGTGTGAGGTAGGACCCAGGCATGGGGCAGAGCCCAGACATGGGGCAGGAGGCCCTGTCCATGCTTGGGTAGCCCCAGTCCTGGTGCTGGTTGCTCCCCTGGAGCTGTTCCTGCTGGTCTTGCCCTGTCCCAGGCACTGCTCACGCCTTCCAACTTTGCCAGCGGATGGTTTTTAATTAAAACCAGCAGCCGCTGCTCCACGCCCCGGCCCTTCAGGGATGACCACTGCTCACATCCTTTGGTCTTCCTGGCTGCACAGCTTGACGTGGAGAGATGAAAGTCCCTCCCTGCCAAAAAAGCACCAGAATAAAAAGGGCAGTCATAAAATCACGCTGCCACAACATCTCTGGCCGAGAGTCCGGCAAGGTGCTGGTGACAAGGAGCCATGGCCGGAGCTGAGCAGCAGCCTGGGGAGTGGGGCTGTTCCTTCAACCCTTCTAAAAATAACAGCTCCCAGCGCAGTGAGCGCCGGGCTCCTAACTGGAAACAGCTTTCCAAACTCCCAGCTGGAAGCGGCTTTCGGAGCCTGCACCAGCCTTTCTGGGAAAGAGCAATTAAAAATAGCAAGGGACTGAAAGTGCCATCCTCGCTGCTCATCCTGCCCCTGCGCAGGGAGGACACGGGGAGCTGGGTTTGGAGGGCAGGTGTTTCCCTTGGCTCAGCTTGGAAAGACCATCAGGGCCTAGAGATGGGGCTGGAGGGGTGTCGTGGGGGGGTTCAGCCTCCCTGATACCAGAGAAGGGGCAGCAGGTCCAGAGCCCCCCCCAGGGAGAGCTACTGGGGTTATTCCAGCATTGTTGCCCACTGGTTGCCAGCATGTTGGAGCTGGAGCTGGAGCTGGAGCTGGAGCTGGAGCTGGAGCTGGAGCTGGAACTAGCACGCAGCTGAGACTGCATCCAGGCTGGAGCCAGAAGGGCAAAGGCCAGTCTGTTCCACTGAGGGGTGGATAGAGCAACATCCTGCAGTCCCTCTCCAGCTGGCTGGGATGGAAGGATGACTCCAGGGCCAGGTCAGGGACTCTGAACATCCCCACATGCTCCAGCACATCCACCTACATGGGATCCAGCACATCCATCCGCACAGGCTCCAGCCCATCCACCTACATGGCTCCAGCACATCCACTCATATACACTCCAGCTCTGTGGATACATGTTCTCCAGCCCTTTGGGGGTCAGCCCCATCACTCCTGTGGGTTCCAACAGCTGGAATGGGTGCTAGACCCCTGCCCACACCAAGGGTGGAGACAGCACCATGCAGGTTTAGCTGGTGGCACCTGCCCCATTTCCCCATGCCAAGCCTGTCCCCTCTGTGTTCAACCCTCCATTCCACCAGCGTGGACTCTGCACCCTCAAGTGCTGTGCCTGCCTCCATTGCTCCCCAGCTCCACACTCACTCCCCTTCCCCACCCACCAGCCTGGTGATTCAGCCCCTCCCTGGCCAGGGGCACCTTGGCTGCCCTTGGCTGGGCACCCTCCGGGCTGCTCGGGGCACCCACGTGGTCACGCTTTCCCCAAGCTGTGGGTCGCCTGCCAGCATCTGCCTGTGCTTCCTTCCACCTCCCTAATGAGAGCAAACAGGGCCAGGGCAGAGCCCCCGAAACTCCCCCAGCGGCGGCTCCCCGGGCACTTGTTTCCTCTCTGCTGCGTTCGTCTCGTTACGTCCTAATTCCCTAACGAAGGGCCATGAGAGAGGAAGTCTTGCGGAAGCCCGTCCTGGCAGCAGCCTTCCTGCTACCACCCCGTGCTCCAGCTCCAGCAGAATGTGATTTCCTCGGGATCAGGCAAGACCTACTTCATGGTTTTTGTCTGGCATGAACCACGCCACTCTCCTCCCATCCCAATCGCTCAGGGCTCCACCACTTTCCTTCCCGATTTTTATTTGTCCAGGTCACAAACGAGGACATCTCACACCCTCTTTGAGAATACTGACAAAATGCTCATCTTTTCCCATGCCACCAGCATGCCATGGATTTCCAGGTGACTCTGAGAATCCTGAGTGCTCCCTGTGTGCCTCCAGCTGAGTGGCTGCCACTGGTACCATGTCCAGATGTGTTCCTGGAGATGCTGGTGTTTTGGGATTGTCCTGGGACAACAGCTGTCATGTCCCAGTGGGTTTCTTAGCACAAATGAGAATGCTCACCATCACCAGTTCTCCTTAGACATGTGCTAAGGATTTCCCATTCTTTGTCACTGCTGTGGAGAAATCCTCTCCCTTTTCCTTTTTCCATGGTCCAGGGAACTTCTCCATCCCTTCGCTTCCCTCACCAACTCCTTCTATCCACCCCAGATTCCTCTTCCTCTTTCACCACCTGACAACATCCATCAGATATCCATGAGAAACAGCACAATGGGCCATGCATGGAGCTGTGCGAGCCCCTCAGGGCTGGGACAAGGGTCTGGAGCAGGGACAGACAGACATTACTGAGGGTGGGCAGCTGATGAGGAGCAGGTTCCCCACTGCTTGATGTCCACTCAGCCCGGCTCCTGCTGGGCATCCCTGCCAGCTCAAGCAATACCACCACTTCTCAGGGATAAACCCCTTTCTCTGCACACAGATGCACCATCAGGGGATTTATTGGGATTTTTTGTTTCTTTTAGAGCCACAGAAGCGACACCAGAGAACCCGAGCAGACAGAGCAGCGCAGACAGGTCTCTGCTGCCAGCAGGGATGGATGCAACGGGAGTGGGAGCGGTTGGGCTGCGTGTGGATAATGATTTTAACAGTCTGGAGGCCTCCTTTGGGGACCCTTTGGGGATGTGGAGGGAAAAGCAAAGAGGCAAACACCAGGGTGTCTGCTGGCTTGGTGCAGTGCCGTGATGCTGCCAGCTCATTGCTTGGCCAGCTCAGGTAGCCCAGCAAAGCTCATGATAACACGGGAATTTTCCCTTGCCCTCTTTGCTGAGGAAGGTTTGCTGTTGCCAAGGGGAAGCCCAGAGCAGGGGCGCTCAGTGGATTCCCCAAGGGGATGCCACAGCAGTGATGGCCCTGCACAGCTCATGGGGAAGAGGGGCAGCTCACAGTGGGCTCCACCAGGTAGGTGAGGACCAGCTCTGCAGGGATCAAAAAGGGAGATGGGGCTTCTCCTGCCTCTTCCGCACTCACTGCCTTCCTGCACAGGGCTCACCCCACCAGGTGAAGGCAGGAAGGTGTCAGGCAGCACAGCAGGGGAGGTGGGAGTAGCATGGTGGGGGGCCCAGCTGGTGCGTGGGCCCATGGAGAGGCTGGACTGAGGAAGGAGAAAGGGGAAAATGGCTTCTTTAAACCCCCCAGGTGCCATGGGAAGGCAGGAGGGGGGGAAGGCAGGGAGGGCAAAGCCTGAAGGGAGCCCCAACCTCTGGACAGGAGGGGATGGATAACCAGCATTCCAACAGGGAGTTGGGCAGGAGGAAGGTAGAGCCTGTGGGGCTGGATGAAGCACCAGTGACTGAGCTGCACCCCTGACCACAGGCTGTGCCAAAGCCACTGCTGGGTTAAGGAGGAGGACTCTCCCAGTAGCCCCCAAACCCCACCAAAGCTTGATCTCCAGGAGCCACCAACACACAGACTAAGCCACTGGATCCCCCCAACCAAGAATGGGGTCCTGGGTGTGAGGTGCAGGAGCCTTTTCTCCCAGAGGCACCATCCTACCCTGCCCAGGGAGCTGCTGGAACCTGTTAGAGAACGGGCTCCCACTCCAGCAGTTTGTCTGTCTGGGCTTAGATCCTGACTCCTGATGGACATTCTGGCTCAAGGGCAGAACTCTGCAGGGCTGCAGCAGGAGATCTCTTCCAGACCTCCAGGTATGTGCTGGGATGAGATGTGTATGGCCAGGTAAGGGGGACATGTCACTAATCTGTATCCATTCTATACATCCACATACATTCCTTGTCTGCCCTTTCCCTCCTGCCCAGTCCTGCTTCCCAGACAGGAGGTGAAGACCAATGACAGACTCCTCCTTGGCCCATTAGTGATGGTCCCCATTCCCAAGGGAGCACCCATGAGGAAGCACAGACAGCTTGCTGGTGACCACAAGAGCTCTGCCTGAGGAGCATCTTTGGCTGCCTTGGAAGGCAGGGAAACCTGGGTGACCCTCACCATGGGATGGTGGCCAACAACTGGAGCTGGCCAACAGCTGGAGCTGGCCCTGCAGTGCTCCAGGGATTGGGAAGACAGGAGACATCCAGGATACTTGAGACACAAAGAGAGTCCCTCTACAAGATGACCACTGAGTGATACCTTCATGTCTCCAGAGCTGCCAGCTCAGCTCCTCAAGAGTGTCACCACCCCTGTCTTGCTCCGAGGGCTCCTCCATGGCTTCCTGCCCATAGAGGAGCCAGTTCCCCATGGCAGCTGCCCCCAAGAGTCACTGAAATGCCCTACACAAGATCATGTCCTGAGCAACCACATCTCAGGATGGCATCTCCTGAGAGAGACGGAGGGTGGACCAAGACTGAATGGTGAGCTCAGCTTGACCAAAAGGGATCATTTCCATGAAGTGCAGGGAAAAATTAACTCTCTGCCTATGTGAGACAGTGGGAAAGGGCTGTGGAGGAATGGCAAGGGAGAGGGTGGCACCCTGAGAGGAGAGGGTGGGAGGCTGAAGTGGGGAAGGTGCCGCAAGGTGTGTTTAATGACTGGGATGGCTTCAGTGAAGGACGTCCTGACAGCACAGCACAGTTCCTCCCAGCTGTGCTTGTCTGCAACACAGCCATCCCTGCTTCCCCAAAATACTTGGGAGGGCTGGAGTAGGCCAACTCCACCACCCTCATCAATGCTGCAGGGAGCCTATTTTAAGCCTTGCTAACGTAGGAGGATTAAATTTGGCTGGCTGAGACACGTCCTGCTCCCAGCTGTCCCCCAGCCTCCCCTGAGGTTGGCAGCTCTGCCGCAGGCACGGCTCACGAGGCAGGAGGCTGCCCTGGGCTCCCAGGGTTGGCTGCCCTGCGCAAAGTGAACCCAAAACTGGGGCATCTCCTTGGACACAGAGGCACCCAGCTTGGGTTGAGGGCAAAAACTCCAAGTGTTTCTTCCAGGTGTTGGAGTCAACAGGTTGACCCACAGGAACCTGGTGGGAAGCAGAACTCCAGTGGTATGGATGGGTTTGAAGTGAGCCAGGGTCTCCAGCCCCATGGTCCTCTCTAGTGCCCTTACCTGGAGGAGCCAAGTGATGGGGGAGCCCATGCCTTCCCCTCATCCTGATATCCCCCTGCCTGTTGGGGATGTCAGTGACCAGGGAGTCCTGCCAAGACCAAGAGACCAATTTGCCCCCTCTCCAGTCCTCTCTCTTGCCCTCACTCCCTCAAGCTCTCACAGATCCCACCCAAGCTCATTGTTTCATTAATTGACAGAGTACTCATTGCTGGAGGTCTTGCAGAAGAATCTCATGGAAAATTGTGTGTTGCCCACATGGAATTCCCTGCCTGGTGCCAGCACTGTGTGTATTTCAGCACGTGTCACACCCGGCCATCAAAAGCTCCATCACCAAAGCCGTCTGGAACCTGGGCAGTTCGGGACAAACGTTTGGCCAAAGGAACTGAGACAAGATCTGATTTACACCCACTGGGACATACCACCACTGCCTTTCATCGCCATTCCCACTGCCGTCGGCTCCATGGCTCTTCCTCCCTTGGCTCATTTGGAAGACAGGGCTGGTAATCCCCATCACCTATTTTCGAGGCTGTTGTGAATTTTCATGAGCTCCCATCTGAACGGGGCTTTGAGCAGGAAAACTGCTGTATCAGCTCTAGGCAATGATAAACAATACTCAGCATTTACATATTCAAAGCACTTTGATTAACTCTTGGGGTTTAAGGACTTGAGTCGATTCCCACCCGACCGTAATGGCAGCTGGACGGGGCGAGCGGCGGTGCTGGGGGAGAGCCGAGGGTTCACCCCGCCGGGCAGGGCAGGGAGGACCCCCCGACAAAGTCGCACAAAGCACGTCCTGCCTTAAATCCCTTCCTGGACCAGAGAAATAATAAATCCGGCTGGTCCCCGCCTGTGGGAAGGGGCAGATCCCGCCATGCGGAGCGGGTGCCGAGCGTGGAGTATCAGCGGTTCTGCTGCAGAAGCTGTAACCAAGTGTTAAATAGCTGTGAAATGCCAACTTGGTTCACGCAGGAGTTGCAAAATAAAGGGATTTTTCTCTTCCTTAAAAAAAAACAAAACCAAACGATGGGCCCACACCTGCCCTTGATGCACAGCGCCGTGAGCTCCTCCCCAGCCGCCTGCTAATTCCACGGGGGGAAAAGCCGCGGAGACCAAACCCAGGAGCACGACTGAGCATTTTATTCAGCGGGGTTTTTTCTTTCTTACCAAGTCTTCCCAATCCCCTGGTTTTAAATGCCGCCCGCCGCCCCTCCCCAGCGGATGCTGAGCCCCCCGGGGTTCCTGCTGCCACAGGGATCCTCCAGCATTATTATTGAAATCACTGTCAAACAAGAGCAAAACCTGATGAAACTTTGGTGCCGCTCTCACCCAGCGACTTCAGATCCGACAGCGGCCGGGGGCAGCCTGCGCTGGGGATGGGGGGTGGCCGTGGGGAACTGCAGCTCCAGGGCTAACCCCTTTCCCGAGCGCTGCCGAGCCGCCCCGACAGCTCCTTCTGCCATTCATTAACGGCACTCTCGGAAAAAGTAGCTCTCCCTGCTCCGGCGTCGGGGGCCAGTCATCCCGCCCCGCAGGATTCCCCCACCCTGAGGCAGACGAGATGCTGCTGCCATGTCCGACGCCGTCGTCGCACACCCGCCACGGTGTCCCCGGCCCTGAAAATCCGGCGCTGGCTGGGAAAGATAAAGGGCAGGGACACAGCCATCGCTGCGGGCGGCTGGAAGCGGTGAGCTGGGCTGTGCTGGCCGCCACGCATGAGCACTGCGAGGCCGCCGCTTTGGTTTCCTAGATTAAAAAAGGTTTTCCGGCTGCCAGGAAGGAAACTTTGGGCACCGTCCCCTGTGCAGCAGCCTGGGAGCAGCCGCCGGAGCAGAGCCCTCGCCACCTCTAGGAGCGGCAGATGCTCGGAGCTGGTGGGGATGAGGGGAGCGTGGGGTTCTGCGTGGCCACCGCCGGTGGCTCCGTGTGGAGCTCTTTGTACCCCATGGGGGAGACAACTGGGGCTGGCCAGGGAGCGGGGACAGCAGGAGGGACACATCCAGCTCCAGAACTTCTTGGGAGAGACCCCAAGCGAGATGTCCCAGCTGGTGCCTTCAGCAGGAGGCAGGAGCGGGCAGGGCGAAGGGGTGGCGCCCGGGTTGGGGTACGAGGCTGACCCCGCCTGTCCCCGTCCCACCGGGCCACAAGGACACGGGGACGGGGCAGCGTCACCCAGCACAACTCCCGGAGTCCCTCGTGGCCTCCCAAGCGGGTCCTCCCGCTGCTGGCAGGGCACCCCAGGGACGGGCTCCTGCCGTTCTCCCCGTGCCCGGTCCCTGTCCCGAGCATCGCCCTGTGGGCTGCGGGGCGGCGCGGAGCGGGGACACCAGGGACCGCAGGGTGCCAGTGCCGTGCCGTGCCGTGCCGTGCGGTGCCGCCCGCGCCGCGATCGATCGGCATCGACCGTCCCCGCCGCGCTGCTCCAGTTTCCAGCCAATGTCGGGCGGCGGCGGCCCGGGGACCCGCCGGTGGCACCGCGCACCGCCTGGCGCCGCCCGCGCAGCGCTGCCCCGAAGAGCCGGCCTGGACCAAGCCGGCCGCGGAGCCGCTCGGCCGGGGGGCGGCGGAGGGAGGGCGGCCGGGCAGGGCATCGCACCGGGCACGGAGCAGGGCAAAGGACCGGGCACTGGGCAGGGCATCGCAGCGGGCACTGGGCAGGGCATCGCTTCGGGCACTGGGCAGGGCATCACACCGGGCACTGGGAAGGGCATCGCACTGGGCACGGGGCAGGGCATTGCACCGGGCACTGGGCAGGGCAAAGGACCGGGCACTGGACAGGGCATCGCACCGGGCACTGGGCAGGGCATCACACCGGGCACTGGGGAGGGCATCGCACCGGGCACTGGGCAGGGCAAAGGACCGGGCACTGGGAAGGGCACCAAACAGGGCACTGGGGAGGGCACTGCACCAAATGGAGCAAAGAACTGGGCACTGATCAAGGCACGGAACAGGGCACTGAGCAGGCAAAGGGTCAGACACTGAATAGGGCACTGGGTCAGGCATCGAATAGGGCACTGAACTGGGCAAATAGCCAGGCACCAAACTAGGCACTGAGCAAGGCACCAGACCAGGCACTCAACAGGGCACTGGACTGGGCACTGAGCAGAGCACTGGTCTGAGAACTGGACCAGGTAATCCACTGAGCCATGGACCAGGAAAGCAGTGGGGCAAACAACCAGATACCAGGCCAGGCAAACAGTTGTGCACTGAACCAGGCACTGAACTGGATACCAGACTAGGCACTGAAGTGTCATTGGACTGGACAAACAACTGGGCACTGAACAAGGCACCAGACTGGGGACTGAACCAGGCACTGAACTGGGCAAACAACCAGACACCAGACTGGGTACTGAGCTGGGTGCTGGACTGGGTGCTGAACTGGGTGCCAGACCAGGCAAACCACGGAGCACTGAACCAGGCAAACAATCAGGCAAACAACTGGGCATTAAACTGGGCACTAAACCAGGTACCAGGCAAACAACCAGATACTGGAGTAGGCACAGAACCAGGTGTTAGACTGGACACTGAACAGAGCACTAAACTTGGCTTTGACCTGGGCACTGTACCAGGCACTGAACCAGGCAAACAACTAGGCACCGAACTGGGTAAGCACCCGGGCACCAGACCTTGCACCAGGCTGGGCACCAAACCAGGCTCTGAAACAGGGACTGCACTGGGCAAACAACCAGGCACTGGAGCAAGTGTGGAACCAGGCAGTGGATCAGGCACTGAACTGGGTACCACACCAGGAACAGAGTTAGGCATTGTACCGGGCACTGAACCAGGCACCAAACTGGGCATTGAACCAGGCACCAAACTGGGCATTGAACCAGGCACTGGACTGGGCATTGAACTAGGCACCAAACTGGGCATTGAACTAGGCACTGGACTGGGCAAACAGCTGGGAACTGAACCGGGCAGGACAAAAAAACAGGCACAGAACCAGGCACCAGGCTGGTCACTGGGCTGGGCATGGAACCAAGCAAACAACTGGGCACCAGGTTGGGCAATGCTGTACTGAGCACTGAACTGAGCATCAACCACGCACTGCATCAGGCAGTGCTGGGCAGGCTATGATGGCACTGAACCAGACACTTAAACAGGCACAAAACTGTGCTGGGCACCATTCTGGGCAGCGCCATGGCTGCACCAAATTGGGTACTGCCACACCAGGCACTGATACTGAACTAGGCACAGTGTCAGACAGCAAATGGGTGCTGGTCACCACACAGGGCACCCCAGCCCTGGGTGCTGCACTGAGCTCCACTGTGCCAGGCTGTCCTGTCCTGCAGCAGTGCCCTACAACACCCCACACCACTGCTCCCACACTGTGCCCTTCCAATCCCACCCTGGCACCCTCCTGCCACCCAGTGTGACACCAGGCCAGGTCCCTGCCCTGTGCCCTGCTGCCCTTCACGTTTGCTCCCTGGGAAGGGGCACATGTGCCCTGCCAGGACACTGACACCACAGCTCTGTCCCCTTGGATCCCATGAGGGACACCCACCCAGCGCTGCCACCCTGAGACCCTATTCCCAGAGATGCAAGTGCCACCCACTGCCACAGTTAACCAGGTGCAGCAGCAACAGGTCTGCCAGCCCTCGGCTGCCAGGAATGACAGAGCAGCACCCCACTGCCCTCAGTACCCTTGGGATTTTGGGAAGGGGACCAACCCGGAGAGCTGGGGGCTTCACCTGGCTTGTTCCCAGCACAGCCAGGCCCGTGGTCCCCCAAGTGCCCGTGGTGCAGCTGCAGGAGGGTTGCCAGCTCGCGTTATTTCCGCGATAGCGCCAGAACATGCCCAAACACTGCCTCCATTATCCGCCCCTGGGCTCGCGGCACAAGCGGGAGAGTGACCCGAGCGTGTTTTGAAAGGCAGCCCTCGCTCTAGGTACACAACCCGGCAGCTCTGCTTACCGCGGAAACGCTCGGCCCGCCTGGATAGAGCAGCTTTTGATTGTGTGGGTGTCGCTCCCGGAACCCGCCCGCCGCTCTCGCCTCAACCGCTCCGCAACCGGCAGCGCACCCGGGGCGAAAACAAGGCTGGCCGGAGCCCGGGGGAGCTCCCTCCAAAGGCAGGTCCTGCCCCAAGAGCCACGCTCGAGATGGGTGTTAGGAGAGAGCCCTGGTGATGTGGTTTTCAAGGCATCCTTTGTGGAAAAGACAGGGCAAGGGGATTTTTAAGGGTCTGTTGCCGTGGCATTGGGAACTTCAGAGGATGGTTTTAAAGAGCAGCGAGATAATGCTCTGAGGCGCCGGGTGGGATTGTTGGGGCTGTCCTGTGCGGGGCCAGGAGCTGGATTTGATGATCATTGTGGATTCCTTCCAATTTTGGATATTCCATGATTCTATGAGTAGCTGGAGGGACCAGGAGAGGGAGAAGTGTTGGGAGCGCTGGGAAAGGTGGGGCATGAGGGCTCCCAGGATGGGTTCAGAGCTGTGGAGCATCTGTCCCCACTGACAGAGCACAAACATGAGCTGGCATCACTCGTCTCATGGGTGCCCTGTGCCACTTCCCGGGGCCAGCAGTGCCCCTTCAGCCCTGGGGCAGGTTAGGGAAGCTGGCATAGGCTGACTGTCCATGCAGGACTGTGCCCGTACCCTGGCAATGTGGGGGGTCCCTATGGGTCCTATATTGGGTAATACTGTGTATGACCAGTCTACTCAGCAAGGAGGCAATGGGTGACAGAGATCAGGCGGTGAGGTGGGTTAGAGGTTCCCAAGGGTTGGTGGGAACAACCCAGATGTGCCATCATCACCCATGCTGGGGCTGGGGGAGGTGAAGTCAGGAGCTCAGGGTGGCTTGGGAGGTGACTCAGTTTCCCCTCATGGACACCAATAGGGGGCCTGGTGCCCCTTCCCGCTCTCTGGGAGGCTGGGGCAGTGGTGGCAGTGGTGGTGGTGGCCGTTGGGCTGGCAGCGGGCGGTTGCAGAGGCTTCCTGTTTCTGCAGGATCCGGCTGGCATTGTGCCGCACAGCGAGGGGGGCAGAGCCTCTTCTTGCACCTGCCCAGAGCATCTGCTAGGGAGAAAATCTCCATGGCAACTCTGCCAGTTCCTCCATCCCTGCTCCATGGGGGACAGGGCGCTTTGCCTCTGCCTCCCCCACGCAGCTGGGATGTCCCCATGGTGGGGACAGGCCACTGGTGCCCTGGGAGATGGGCTCTGGGAAAGGGCAGCTTTGCAGCAGGGCAGCCCCTTGCCAGGGAAGCTGCTGATCCCTCCCTGTCTCAGACCACCAGCGATGGCAGGTGAGGTCTGGAATTCACCAGATTTAGGGTGTGGTTCTCCACTTTGCTCCCAGTTTCAGAGAAGGCAGATGGTTTCCCATCTTCCCTGACACATCCCATCAGGACACGCCGAACCTCTCTGTGCCTCAGCTTTGCCCTTTCCAAACTGTGTGTGTGTGAATTTGGGGAGGTGGCATGAGGTCCAATGGGATTGGAGGCTCCTGAGCCTGGAGCTAGTGGTGAGCCTGGACACAGGGTGCAAACTCCACCCCCTTCATTTGGACTTCCTTCCCTGGATGGGGGTTGTTGACCATGATGTAGACCCCTGACGTCTCCCCCTCACCTTGTACAGGTGCAGGGGAAGAGGTGGGAGCTGCTCTCTTGGGCACGGACGTCCTTGCTTCTCTGGTGTCCCTTGGGAAGCTGAGCAGTGTCAGCTCCCTCAGCCAGTGCCCACGAACCCTGAGCACCCATCCCCTTGCTCTGCCCAAAGGGCTCTCTGTGGGTCTGGACTCCATGTGGGCACTGGAAGGGGACAAGGAGGAGGTGAAGGAGATGCCTTTTGGTGAGACTGGAGAGAAAAGGGAGGGAAATGCAACTGGTAGAGCTATGGAGACTCCTCACATCTTCTGGCCCTGACTTTTATACAGCTATTGAAGGAAATGCTGTTGGGGTTTTTTTAAGGGCTGGAGTGACTCAGTGTCAGCAAACTCTCTCCTGGTCCCAGGAGCGACTGGGATGCTGGAGGATAACCTCACCTGTCCAAAGGCCTTTAGTATCAGCAGTCCCTCTAGGAACCAGACTGGCTGGTGGGGCCTTTTCTCCTCCTTCCCCCTGACATCCAGAGGAATCCTTGCTCCATCCCTGGCCTCCTGGCTGAGCCCTTTCCCAAATCAGGGCATTCAGGCAACCACTCAGCTGCTGGAACCTCACAATCTGCATTTTTTCAAGGGGAAAGCCAGTTGCAGTGCCAAGGAATTGAATGAGGGGATCCAGCCCTTCCTCTGGGTTAGGGTAGGAGCATCTCCCAACTGAAGACAGATCACCCCATTTAAGCAGGATGCCCCAAGGTTTCATTTCTGCAGCCAGGATGCTGCCAGTTATTGCACCAAGAGGCAGCCTCTGACCCAGGGGGTTTCCAGGGGGAAGATGAAGCAGGACAACTGAGGGAATGGCCTCTCTGTTTTATAAAGGTGGAAACTGAGGCATGGGATGATTTAGGGACTCAGTCAAGCCATGTGTGACAGAATGCAGATGGCCTGAATCCCAGACTCTTTTCTGAATTGCTGCTGAATTTTCCCAGAGGCAAAAAATAGCAATTTTGGATTGCCTCTGAAGCACCCATTGAGGATGCTGAGTCCCCAGGAAGGAGGGAGCAGTCAATGGAATGGATCCCAGGGCACCAACCAGAGCATGGGGAGATGGTCCAGGCTGGGGGGAGCAGGGGACAGAGGTGATGAAAGGACAAGGGGGAACAGTTTTAAACTAAAAGAGGATTTAGACTGAAGGATTGAAGGATTTAGGGAAGAAATTCTTCCCTCTGAGAGTGGTGAGACACTGGCACATGTTGCTGAGAGAAGCTGTGGCTGCCCCATCCTTTGAATTGTTCAAGGCCAGGTTGGACAGGATTTGGAGCAACCTGATCTGGTGGAAGATGTCCCTGCCCATGGCAGAGGAGTTAGAACTGTAAGATCTCTAAGGTCTCTTCCAGCCCAAACCTTTCTGTGGTTTCATAGTGTCCTCCTCAGGATCATGTTGGAGATGGATATTTGGGATGATCCACAAACTGGAGTGAGTGTCACCAGTGAGATCTCTGTGGAGCATCTGCTAGGGCACATGGCAGTCCCCTTCCTGGGAGTCATTCATGCCTGGAGAGCTCAGGACAGTCTGTACAACCTGCCAGTGCCACGTGCAGATAGGGTCCCACTTGTGCCAGTCTCTGTGCCCATCTCCAGACTGGCCCCGGAATGTGCAGTGGCCAAAGCAGCACCAAAGCATCACCCCTGGGATGAGGACCAGCTGCCCTGGAAGCCATAAATCTCACCCAAGCCCGGGTATTACTTGAAGGAACCTGGTTTTCCTCTCTGGGAAGCAACTGCCTCTTCCTGGGGCCCTTGCTGTGGTCTCCAGCCGGGTGCTGGGGACCAGGTGACCCTTTTCCTGGCTGCCTGTGGGACGTGTGCTCTCAGCCCAGCTTTGTCCCTATCCCAGCTTATGTGCCAGGTGGTAGAAGAGTTTGGCCTTTGCTGCTTGTTGAGAACTGCCCATGTGTGAAGATAAAACGGAGGGAATGTCACGTCCTGGTGCTGCTGTCTCCAGGAGCGGCCGAGGGGGTTGGGACGGGCTGGAGGTCAGCACGAGGAGCTGGGATGGGCTGAGCTCATGGACTTCACCCCTCTCAGACATCATCTGTGTGGTTCATCTGGAGCAAAAGGCCTCCAGGGCTGTTTGAACCCCAAACCCCTTTTTGGAGGATTGTGTCCTCCTGCCCCGCTGTGCCTGGACACGAGTGGAGGTCCCCAGTTGGCTGTGGGGGATCTCATCCTTGCAGGTGCTGGACTTTTCAGGTGGGTCTGAAAAGTGGTCTTGAAAGCAAGAGGTTTCATGAGCTGCCCCACTGACACCCATGGGGTGACTGGTGTCCTCAGTCAGGACTGTGACAGGACTCCTGGTCGGGAGGAGCTTGAATGCTTTGGACCTGGGCAAATGCTGGACAAAATGTGCTCATCACCCCGATTTGGACCGGAATCTGCTATTTTAGTCACTGTGACCTCATGGTCTGTAGGTGCCTTTGAAAACAGCCCGAGGGCAGCTGCAGGGGCTGGGTTTTAGCAGTGCTCCCAAACCTGAGCCGCGATGGAGCAGCACCACAGTCCCACAAACCAGGGCACTTCGGCAGAGACACCCGAGGGGATGAAACTGCTGGATGTGGAGAGAGGGAAAACTTCTGATCCACAGCATGCCAGAGCTCCAGCTCATTGCAGAATGTGAGAAAAGGTGGCAGAGTCCGAGGGGACGATGCTGAAGTCATCAGTGTTAAAAATGGCACCAAAATGAGCCTTTTTCCTGTGTAATAATTTGGCTGGATTGAAATTGCTTTTCCTGATGGCAGCCAGCCCCTTTAGGGGTTAACTGCAGCCCTGCTGAGAGAACTGTAAAAGGCGTTTCCGAAATATTTCCACTGCCCCATTGGTTTTATGGCCAGGAAAGGCAGGGCAGGCCCGCCTGGGCAGCGGGTGGTTCCAGATGGACTTGCAGATGGAAACCAAGTTTGGGAAAGCAAGCAGGGATTCCAGGCTGGACACTGGGAAAGTCAGGATGGATGCAGGAAAGGACCCCTCATTGATGTACACCTGATACTCTGGGGGTGATGAAAGGCCTCCCTGGGTTGGGGGACAGTGTGAGGCTGCTCAGATGTAAGTCATGGGGTCACTTTCAGGTTGGGTTTTGGAAGGTCTGGAGAGCCTGTGGAAAGGATTGAGTTTTGGGGATTGTGGAGTCACACTCAGTCAGCCTAATTCCCCCACCCTTGCCTGGTGTGGATGGCTGAGACCTTTGTAGGTCTCAGACAAGGGAGAGGATGGGGAGATATCTTACCCTGCTGATGTTGGACCTCAAGGGCACAGTGGGTAGAGACACAGGTTTGCAGGTCTGAAGGCCACAGGAGATGCCACGATGCTGCTCCACAAGCCCTGAGCTATTTAGCTTCATCCATGTACCCTTGGGTTGGGCTTGGACACATGGAAACATTGAATCACTGAGGCTGGAAAAACCCTCTAGGATCATGAAGTCCAACCATTCCCCCAGCACCACCAAGCCCACCACTAACCCATGTCCCCAAGTGCCACATCCACACGGCTTTTGAACACTTCCAGGGGCAGCGACTCCACACTTCCCTGGGCAGCCTCTTCCAATACCTGACCGCCCTTTCAGGGAACAAATTTTCCCCAATATCCACTCTAAACCTCCCCTGACACAACTTGAGGCTATTTCTTCTTGTCCTGTTGCTTGTTACCTGGGAGAAGAGACCAACCCCCGCCTGGCTGCCCCCGCCGGGCAGGGAGTTGCAGCGCACAGGAAGGTCCCCCCTGAGCCTTTTTTTTTCCAAGGTGAGCACCCCCAGGTCCCTCAGCTGCTCCTCATCAGACTTGTGCTCCAGACCCTTCCCCAGCTCCCTTCCCTTCTCTGGACCTGCTCCAGTCCCTCCATGTCTTTCTTCTTGTGAGGGGCCCAGAACTGAAGAGCATCCTGAGGGACACAGGGGATGCTGGGCATTGGTGTGCTGGCCATCCCAAAACATCTGTTGCAGAGAGCATGGCCAGCACCAAGCTTTGCTCTGGCCCATGATGCACATGCCAGATGATCCCTGCTGCCTTATCTCTCCTTTCAGCCACCCCCAGCACTGGTGCTCACACTGTGCCTGCCCCCTCCAGCTCTCCTGTGCAAGCCTTGGCTCCTCTCTTCCCTCTGCTTCCAGGCCAGGTTTCCAAGTGCTTTATGCTTAAGGTCAGGCCCAGAATTTGGTGTCCAGGCTGCAGCAAAGAGACAGCAGCCAAGTCTGATTTGGGCAAAAAGTAGATTGAATTCCCTGACCTGTGCAGGCAGGACATGAAAGAGGGGTCACCTCAGTTTGCAGGGGTGTCCTGGGGACCCCAGGTGGGTCGGTGGCTGGGAGGGTTCTGATCACCTCTGGACCTGCGAAGGGCCATCCCAGGGTTAAGAATAAGTGAAGCAAAGATACTTTTTGCTGGGATTTCTGCAGCCATGTGCCATGGCCAGGCCCAGCTCATGGCCACATGTGCGGGGGCCTGGCAGGAGCCGGCACTCGGTGTCCAGGCCAGCCTGGCGGAGTTTAAGGGAATTTTTATTTTTGCTCTGTGCAATTCCTTGCTCTCAGAAGTAATGAAATGCAGGAGCCAGCATTAATGCACCATTAAGACTGCAAATTTCAGCACGCAGCCATCAGGAAATGCAAATACTCAGGTCTGCTGTCAGCACTGGCTCTGCCATGACAGCGGAGGAAGGGGCTGGCACGTGGCTGACCTTTGCTATCGGGATGAAATCCCCAGTGATGCTCAGCTGCTGGCTCTCACCTCATTCCCTGAACCCTTTGAACCCTTCATCTTCTTCCACCAATGTCTGAGCTCACCCCTCTGCCAGCACTGAGGGGAACAAGGAGGAAGAGAGCGGCATGAAGGGGTGTTGGGACTCACCTGTGCCCTTTCCATGGAGGGTCTCATGCTCCTACCCGAGGTTTGTGATACTCCCAGACAGCTGGGGGGAGGCAAACTGTGCCAGGGCTATTTCACTTGTGCAGGTATGTGTCTGTCCTCAGGCCACTGAGGGTGACAGCCTGAGGAAGAGGAAGAGAAAGGCTGCAGGAGCCTTTGCTGCAGTTGATGAGCACTGCCTGTTCCACCTCACAATTGCACTGTGTGTCGCTGGCAGGGACCTGCTTTTCCATAAATTTGGGTGGAAGGGAGAGCTTGGCAGAGCCCTGGGCTGCAGGAAAGGATTTATGGCTGCTCTGGCTGCTCTGTGTTCTCTTTGCAGGGGCTCCTGCAGAAATGCCCCGTGGGAGGAGGAGGAGGAGATGGAGGAGGGAGCCCATGCTGGCATCCAGCCAGGGAACAGAGTCCCAGACAGCACAGCATGAGAGGAGCATGGGGTCTGGAGGAAGCAGGATGGAGAAGGACATCCTTGGTTCATGTACAGATCTCTGGTTACCATGGGCTGGGAGAGCTGGGGCAGCCTGGGAGAGCTGGGCAGGGGTAATGGGGAGGACCCCCATGCTGGGCTGGAGGTGGGTCCAGCGTAGGAATGGGTAGACACTGAGACTTCCAGCAGCAGGGAGATGGTGGGGAGACACCTCATCCACCTCTGGGAAGCTGGTGACATCTCCCAGCTCCAGCCTGGCCTGGTGCCACAAGCCCCTGAAGCATCTCTGGGCCCCTGGAGCACCTCAGCCCCTGGAGCACCTCAGGCAAGACCACCAGCTGCTGTGGATCCCAGTGGTGAGCACCATCCTCCTCGAGCAAGTAACAGCTCAGTTCTAGGCACAAGTTTGCTGACAAGTGATGTGTTTCCACCACCATCCCGTTGCCTCCTGCCTGGCAGCCCAGCAGGGGGTCCCAGGCAGTCACCCTAGCTTGGGCAATGCACATCTCTGTATCCCTCCTGGAAGACATGGATCCCAGGAATCATCTGG
Source organism: Hafferia zeledoni (assembly GCA_035583235.1). Classification (NCBI taxonomy): domain Eukaryota; kingdom Metazoa; phylum Chordata; class Aves; order Passeriformes; family Thamnophilidae; genus Hafferia; species Hafferia zeledoni. The sequence continues at coordinate 3,415,199 of JAWWEV010000029.1, read as the reverse complement.
GTGGGGTCACAAGGATGAAAACATGCTCTGATAGCTCCAGTTTGCTCTGGGTTATCCGAGGTGATGAGCTGTGCTGCCCCAGACTGCTGGGAAAAGACCATTTTCTGTCTTTCCACCGAGGTTTGAGTTTTCCAGGCAGCCTTAAGCAGCACTGGAGCTTTCCCAGAGATGCCTCGTGCCTCTTCATTCTTCCTGTCTCTCCTGCCTCCTCTCCTTAACTCAAAACAACAGTAGCTCGAGGAGGGAGACACATCCCAAACGTCCCTCCTCTCTCCTTCGCAGCGAGCACAAAATAGGTATTGGCCACATTTCCAGATGGGAACGTGAGGCCTGAGGATGGATTAAGAGTTTTCTAAGGCTTCGGAGCAAGGTGTGGACAGCGCTGAGAATAGCATCGCGAAATCTCAACTGCCAAGCCCTTAGCCTAACCAGAAGGTTATTCTTCTTCCCTTATGCTCATACATATCCATTAGGATGAGACCATATGTGTGAGATGTAGATGAATTTCTTTCCTCTTGACAAGTCCAGTTGGTCTTCCTAGGTAAGGAGATGGTGGTCTGTTCCCATCCAACTCCAGGCTGGCTCTTTGCCGTGATTTCTTGGGGTGTGTCTGCCCTGGAAGAAATGGAGCTACAAGTCAGAGCTTCAGGCCTAGCCCTTCTCCACAGGCTGGGGCTTTTGATGCCAGACATCCCTGGGAGGCTGTGAGAGTATCCCCTGAGTGTGGGGAGAGCAGGGAAGCTTTCAGAAGAGAGGGACAGATGGGATAGGGCAGGGGGAAGGGCTGCTGGCTGGTCCCCAGTAAGGACCGATGTTCCCAGCTAGGTCACAGAGGGTTTCCTAGGGAAGAAGTGGCTTCTCCCACAGCAGGAGCAGCAGGTGAGTGCACCCCACTGCTCCTGCTCTTCAGGTGGCTGCACCAGCTATCTCCTAGAAGACCTCGATGGGACCCTTGCATATCTCAGCTTGCCCAAGAATTGGGTGCTGCCCTTGTAGCTGAACAACAGTTTTGAAGGGTCCCTTGAAGATAAAGCAAGGAGAGAGATCTTAGAGGCTTTAGGCGGTTACAGAGACACATCCAGTTGTTGCTCAGCCCCAAAGTCTCCTGTCTGGAGGAAGAGTGGTCTGGACGTAAGGGGTCCTTTTGACATCTCCCAGTGTATTAGAGGCTGTGGACCAGTGCAGAGCTGGGATGGTGGGTGGTGTTTAGGTGATCACAGCAGGACAGCTTCCTACACCCATAGGGTCAGCTCTGTCAGCTCCTTTCAATGCCTGGGTCATGTGTCACTGCTGTGTCTGTTACAGGCAGAGAGGAGTGTGGTGGGTTCAGGGCGCTGCTCCAGAGTGTGAGGGGTGTCAGGGGGTGATTGCTCCTCATGTCTAAGGTGATGGAGCTGGGCATAGAAGACCAGCCTGAGCAGAGAAGGCAGATAATCACAGAATCATAGAATCCTGAAGGTTGGAAAATCCCTCTAAGAACATCAAGTCCAACCACTAACCCAACACCACAGTGTTCACCACTAACCCATGTCCCCAGGTGCCACATCCACACATCTTTTGAACACTTACTGGGATGGTGACTCCACTACTGCCCTGGGCAGCTGTTCCAGTGCCAAAATCCTTTCTGCAAGGAAGGATGTGCATGGCTGATCTCCACAGTGTCTTGGTCAAGGCTCAGCTGTAGAGGCATTGATGGGGAGGGAATGTGAAATGGAGTGAAATGTCAGGTGGGATCCCACCGTGGAGGAGGGATGTGCCTGTTTTTAGGGGCCTTGTGACCGTGGGAGGTGACGGGGCACCACCTCCTCCTCCTGTGCCCATGGGCATTTCTGGTGGCCCACATACACCAGCGTGTCTGCAGGGATGGTGCCATAAGCCAGGCCTTATGCTACACACTCCAGGCTTCTCCATGGACTTTCACAAAACACAGCCATGTTCAGGTGACACTCACCATCATCCTCAAGATCCCAAATTACTGCTGCCTGCTGAGGCTGTACCTGCAACACCTGGGTGGCATGCTGGGCAGGAGGCAATGACCTGGCTGCCACACTGGCCAGGAGGAGGCTAGCAGAGTTTTCACCGTCATTTGTCCACAGGTCCTGACTCAAGCGTGCCCAAAGTAGCTCTTGTGGTAAGTTAACTTTGATATTTCCAATGGAAACCATGTATCTTGCAGGTCTTTTTTTAAAGTCAGGGTTGCCCTGACCTTTCTATATCTCTTTGTTTGTGTGGACAGGCAGAAGAGGTTTGGAAAGCCCCATCCAGCCCAGCAGTCCTGGTGATGAAGGCTCGTGAGGATGGAGTAGGTATCCTCCCATCCCAGGTGCTGGTGCTGAAGGGGCTGTGGCTGGATTTGAGATGACAACACAGGACTGGCCAAGGGACGAAAGGTGGGAACATGAGTGGGGCAGGAAAAACTCCCCCATGGAGTCTGGCTTGCTCTGCATTTCAGCTCCCATCTGAGGGGCAACACCCTGGTCTGAGAACCTGGTTTTGTGCCACTGGTGTCTCCCCAGGCTGGCTGCTGAGCAGCAGCTCGGGGTGAGCCAAAAATCCACACGTGCCATGAAGGCTCTGGTGTTAATGTGACCCAGGGCCAGTGTCCCCTGCCTGGCCACGCACCACGGCACCTGCCTGTCCCTCTGTCCTTGGCACAGCTCAGGCGCTGCTTCCGTGACCCCCAGCAGCACACGTAGGCAGCAGGATCCACGGGGATGGTATGGGTTGGGATGGGATGGGATGGGATGGGATG
>JAWWEV010000029.1:3384141-3407047 GCA_035583235.1 Hafferia zeledoni | reverse complement strand
AGTTTTTCTCGGCGCGGCTGAACCCCGCTGCCGGTACCCGCAGCCCGGTGGGGATGCGCTGGGAGCCGCGGGGAGGGATGGGGTGAGCCCCCCGCGTCTCCCTCCTCCGCCCCGGGCCGCGGCGGCAGCGCCCGGTGGTTTCCCGGGTGACAATGGTGGCGGCGGGGCCGGGGGGCGGCGGGGGCGGCGGCGCCGGGGGGAGGCGGTGGGCAGCGGGGCCGGCACTGCCACCCGCGACGGGGCTCGCGTGGGGGGCGCGGGGAGGGACGCCCACCCTGCGCTGGTGGCGGCTCCTCCGTGCTCGGTTTCCGCGCGTGGGTCAGTCCCGCCTGCCCGGGGTGCGCCGGGCTCCGCCGGCAGTTCGGCTCCGCCACCGGTGCCCGGGCGCGGGGTGGCCGTGGGAGCGGCGCCGCTCGCCATCGCCCAGCCATGTGCGACAACTCACCCAACTTTATCATCCCCCCCGCCCCGTTCCCGACTAACCCCCCCACTTCGCCGTCAGACGGGATTCCCGAGCGCCCCGCTGCCCCCGCCCGCGGCGGGGAGGGCACCCCGCGCACCCCGACACTCCTCGAGCCCCCGCGGTCGCGGCGTGGAACATCCCTCGTTCGCACCGGCGTGGGTGCCGCCAACCCCAGAGCCGCCGTGGGGGCTGTGGATTGTGCCCGAATTTGGGAATTACGTGCCCGAACTCCGCCGAACCGCGGCCCCACGCGCCCCACGGGGATGTGGGGTGTGTTTTTTTGTATTTTTTCCCTTTTAATTTTATTATTTCTAGTTTTTTTCCACCGCAGCCGGCACCGTCCTTCCTGCGGGGCCGGGGCTGCTTCGGGTCGGGTTATTCTTTGCTGGGATGACTGATTGGGGAGAGGAGGATGGGGGGATGGAATGGGGGGGTGAGAGGTGGGATGGGGATTGTGGGGGGGCCATCCCACGCACAAACAAAGCTGCGCACACATCCTGCGGTAACGGCCCCGCGTGAGCGCTGACCCGGCCGGCCAACCTTCACCCCCCGCCGCTCCCCGCCGCGGGGCACGGGAGGAATGACGGGGGGTGCCGTGCTGCGGGAGGGCGGGTGAGGCCGGGTTTGAGGGGGGTGGAGGGGATGCCCATCCCGGCTACCTGGGGCGCGGAGCCGGGACCGGCGAAGTTTTGTTTCTCTGGAAACGGGCCCTGCTGTGTCAGCGGCCCCTTTGTGCCCCTTTGTCCGCGCCCCCCGGCCCCCAGCCCGGCGGCGGGGCCGCACCTGGGGCCGCGGGGGGACGGGGACCCCCTCGGCCCCCCCCACGCCCCGGCCCCCCGCGTGTCCCGGCCCCCGCTGCTCCCCGCGGGCTACGCTGCATCCCCCGGCGGGGCCGAGGCGAGGGGTGGGTCGAGTGGGAACCGGGGGGGTGACCCCCCCACGAGGTCCCGCTCAGCGGGAGCGCTTGTAGGCATGGAAACCCCGCTCCGTCCCTCCGTCTGTCCGTCCGTCCTTCGCATTCCTATCGGGAAAAGCTTAGGAGAACTGACACATCCAGCGGCACCCGCGGGGCCGCCGCAGCGCATCCCCATCGGTGGCGGTGGCACCCTAAAAGTGTCCCCGCGCGGGGTATCCCCGGAGATGCCCCCGGAGGTGCCCCCGGCCGGGCGCCCCTCCCTCCCCGGTGCCGGTACGGGCGTCGCCCCGTCGCGCTGGCAGATGTCGCGCCCTGACCTCGGGGCGGCCGCCAAGGGGGGGTGTGTGGGAGGGATGTGGGGGGGGGACACGGTGACGGGACGATGGGGACGGGGACGCGCCAGCGTGTGACAACAAAAGCAAAGTAACAAAGGACCCGCCGGTGCCGCTCAGAAGTTGGTCCCGGCGCCATTCGGGGCTCGGTGGCCCCGGGGGCAGGATCGGGGGGGTCTGTTTGGCTGGCGGCATGTGCGGGCAGAGGGCGGGGAGGGGGGTTGCAGGGCGCCACGAATATCCCCGTGTCCCTCCCTCCTCGGTGGGAAGAGGCAGGAGACGCGTCCTTGACATGGATTTTGTGGTGGGGATGCGGGCAGTCGGCGCCGCGCTGCCAGGTGCCTGCCCGCACTCCTGCCCGCACCTCTTGCCTGTCCTGCCTGCACCTCCTTCCTGTCACACGAGAGTGGCTCTGGGTGCTGCACCCTGAAATTCAGCCTGTCCTTCCTCTTCCTCCGCCTTGGCAGAGGTGGGTGTGAGGGGAGATGCTGTGGGTGTGTTTGGGGGGTGTTTTGGGGATCCCCCACCCTGGGGGTCCCTCACCCACTGGCATCCCCTGGTGTCACCAGGGCCATTCGAGGCAGGTGGCAGCAGTGCAGGTGCTGCTTGTCTGTGACCTGGGGATGCTGCAGGGCTTGGGGGTGGCATCCTCTCCCCAAAACTGTTCCCTCTGATGAATCTCCTGTGTAGGGCACTGGGAGGAGAGCCAGATCCAGGGCACTTGGCCCTCCCAGCCAGCACCTGGAGCCTCCTGGTGTGTTCATGCAAGGCTTGGCCAAGGCTGGATCTGGCCCTGTCTGGTCCTGGACCCTCCATCCCCGCCCCAGCAGAGACATTCCCTGGGGTGGCCACAGTGGGTGCCACTGTTCTCCTGACTCCCTGGTTTGTTTTCCCAAGTCTCAGCTGTAGGAACAACCTCTTGATTAAGTGTATTAATAGTTAAACTTTCAGCTCATAGCTTAAACTCACCAGACCACGAAAAGCTCCCTCCTTTACTCATGCTCTGGTGCTCAACTAAAATATTGCACTCAAAAGGGTTGGGTTTTTTCTTTCCCCTTCCTTTTCCCCTGACTCGACTTTGACTCCTGGGAGCATGTGGGGTCTTGTGGGACCCCCAGTTGTCATTGCTGCCCTTTGCAGCCACCCCTCTGCACAGAGCCCAGGCATGGAGGCTGGGGTGGGGGGCAGGTGTCCCCAAAGTGAGTGGTGCTCCAGGCTGGGGAGGAGCATGGGAAACACCATCCCAGGAAGAGGGTGACCCCCCCACGCAGCTGGGGATGTGGAAATGGATGGACTGTGGTGGTTTGGGAAGGGATGGAGATGCTGGCAGCAGCTGGTGTGTGGGATTGGCTGTTTTCCTGCCAGGCAGGTGATGGGGCAGGAGGAAGGTGGGAGGTTCAACCATGCCAAGTGCAAGGTCCTGCACCTGTGTGGGGGCAGCCCCCAGTACTGTCAGAGTCAGGGGGTGGATGGGCTGGGAGCAGCCCTGGGGAGGAGGAATGGGAGATGCTGGTGGGTGACAGATGGGACATCAGCCTGCACTGTGTGCTCGGAGCCCTGAGAGCTGAGTGTATCCCGGGCTGCACCACGGGCAGGGTGAGCAGCGGGGTGAGGAGGGGGTGCTCCCCCTCTGCTCTGCTCTGCTGAGACCCCTCTGGGGCACCACATCCAGCTCTGGAGTCCCCACCACAGACAGACATGGGCCTGTGGGAGCGAGCCCAGAGGAGGGCATGGAAATGGTCTGAGGGCTGGGACAGCTCTGCTCTGGAGACAGGCTGGGAGAGCTGGGGATGTTCAGCCTGGAGAAGAGAGAAGGATCTGGGAAGATCTTAGAGCTCCTTCCAGTGCCTAGAGGGACTTCAAGAGAGCTGGAGAGAGACTTTGGACAAGGACATGAAGGGGTAGGACAAGGGGTGAGGGTTTTAAGCTGCAACAGGTCAGAGGTAACTTGGACATAGGAAGAAAAGAAATGTTTCATGCTGAGGGTGGGCAGGCCCTGGCACAGGTTGGGCAGAGAAGCTGTGGCTGCCCCATCCCTGGAAGAGTTCAAGGCCAGGTTGGACAGGGCTTGGAGCAACCTGGGATAGTGAAAGGTGTCCCTGCCCATAGCAGGGGTTGGAATGGGATGAGCTTTACAGTCCCTGTCAACCCAAACCATTCTGTGATTCAGTGCAGGAGCAGTGAGGTAGGGGGGGCAGAAGGGAAGAGGTTTTGGAGCAAAGGAGTGGCTGGAGGAGGAAGCACCTCCAGAGGTAGCCAGTGCGAAATCCCAGGCCAGTGGGGAGGAAATGTGGGTTTGCTCCTGCTCAGCAGTGGCTCTGCTGTGGGGATCGGGTCTGCAGCAGCCTTTGCCTTCAGCAGAGGGACATGTCCTGGTGGGGAGGCTGTGACTCCCCATCATGGGGAACCCACTGGGGGAGCACCAGGGCATGTGGGGGATGAGCAGACTGCATCCCTAGCCATGTCCTGTGTCCCTTGGGAAACCCATGAGGCTGGAGCCCTCGGAGTTCTCCAGGGAGAGCCAAGCAGCAGGACAGTGTGACCCCAGTGAGTGGCTGAGGGTGACCTGTGGGTCACATTGCCTTTGGGAAAGTCCAAAGGGCATGTTTACCCTGGCCACTGGCCCTTGGGCACCTGACATCCAAGTCAGAAAGCTTTTGGGTCTGTCAACATCTCAGTGCTGATGATGTGCCCTGCCCCACAGTCTCTCCTTCTGAGGGGCTGGGGGTTGGGGGTGCATTGCTTACATCTTTGGAGTGATTTCATCTCTGCTTGTGTTGTCCCTTGGCTTTCAAGCAGGTGGAGCACACTGATGGTCTGAGATGACAGTCCTTGCTGCACATAGGTGGCAGCCTGTGATTATGTGGATAAAAGGGTTTTTGAGGTCAGAAGGTTTTCCAGAGCCTGCCTTGGTGTCCCTGGTTTTCACCATCCATCATTATGGCATGGAAAAGGGATGGGACTAACAGCTCCCAGACTGCTGGCTTGCCTTGGGATGTGTGGATCTGGCTCAATGTCCTTGTCCTGGATTGCTTGTACCAGAGCATCTTCCATCACCCAAGCTTGGACATCCTTTGTGCAGGATGAGAACCTGTCACTCCCCACAGTGATGCTGGCAGCTTGGTGGCCTGGGCATGGGAGGGTGTGTGTCAGCTGTGACCCTGGAATTAATGGCAGAGGATGAAAAAACCCCAGCTGTTTGCTGATTTTCCAAGCAGGATGTGCTTTTCCATCCCCACCCTCTGTCCCAGCTCAGAGAGGTGGGAGCTGGCAAAGGACGTGGGTCACTGGCTCTGCTCTGTGGCAGCCCTGTGAGACTTCAGTGAGGGTGTGGTGTGGGTGATGGATGGGACCTGCCCATGGAGTGGGATGGACCCTGTCATTTCTGGGTCACTCCTGAGATGGGCTTCATCCCCAGGGTCTGATTGTCACCTGGGTGGTGGCAGGGCTGGGAACAGTGCTGTTCTGGCTTCATGAGTGACTCCAGCAGGGCCTGGGTGGCTTCTGCCACCCATGAAACACTCAGTTGACTCTGGCATAGGTTTGTTGAGCATGTGCTGAGCCCCTTGGGGATGGCCCAGGCTAGAGAAAGGGTTGGGTTTGTGCTCTGGTGTGATGAGACTGGGCATGTTCCCCTCTGACCTCCTCTGGTACTGCTGTCCCTGGTCCCGCCTTTGAGTTCATGCTCCAGCTCTTCATAGAGGTATCTGGGCAATATCTGTCTCCCACAGTCTTCCTTTTGGAGACTTCAGCTGAGCCCAAATAAGCAATGAAGCTCCATCCACTAAATCCCCAGGTGTCCCCAAGAGTCTTGGTGTCATTAGTTATTTCTTCTTTTTGCTGGGACTTGCAATTGTGGCTTTTGTGCCTTTTTATTGCCCTTACAGACTGGATTTCAGGGTCCAAATCTGAGTCTTGAGTCCTGTCCTTATTTGAACATCCCAAAGAATGAGATTCTCACTTGAACATGCTGACCCTTAAGGATCCCAAGCATTTGCTTTTACTCCTCTGCACCCACTTGCTGCTCAGAGGCAGGTTCCTGCTCTCCAGCCTCTTCTGGACCTGAAGCAGGACCAGGGAGGGCCATTTATGCCCAAGGACTGTTGATGTCTTGGCATGGCAAATGAGCTGTGCCTACACAAGGTACCTGGAGGCTGTGTGGGATCTCACTCCTTTTATAGACTCAAAGAATGGCCTGGGTTGGAAGGGACCTGGAAGCTCATCTTGTTCCCATGGGCAGGGAGACTCTCCACTAGACCAGGTTGCTCCAAGCCCCATCCAGCCTGGCCTTGGACACTCCCAGGGATGGGGCAGCCACAGCTTCTTTGGGCAGCCTGTGCCAGGGCCTGCCCACCCTCACAGGGAAAAGTTTCTTGCCAATATCCAACCCTGCCCTGTGTCAGTTTAAAACCCTTGCCCTTCCTCCTGTTATTGTAGGCCCTGGTGAAAAGTCTCCCTCTGGCTTTCCTGTAAGCCCCTTTTATGTGTTGAACAGTCTTTCTGCAGGTCCAAATCTCACCTGGGCCATGGTGAGGTGAGTGGTGGCGGTGGCTGGTGACCAGAATGTGGCAGTGGTTTGGGTTGTCCTTCCCCACTTTCCTCTCCTGCATCACCACCCTGTCCTGCTGGGATCACAGCAGGGAGGTACATCCCGGGCACCCACTGCTCCCAGGGTGCCTGTGGCCACTGGGATCACAGCAGAGAGGTAGATCCCAGGCAGCCATTGCTCCTGGTGTCCATGTCACCACTGGGATCACAGCAGAGAGGTAGATCCCAGGTACCCATTGCTCCTGGTGTCCCTGTGGCCACTGGGATCACAGCAGAGAGGTACATCCTGGGCACCCATTGCTCCTGGTGTCCATGTCACCACTGGGATCACAGCAGGAGGGTAGATCCCAGGCACCCACTGCTCCCAGGGTGCCTGTGGCCACTGGGATCACAGCAGGGGGGTACATCCCAGGAACCCGTCACACCTGGGGTCCCCAGGGCTGCTCTGTGCCCTGCACCCCACTGCCAGCTGGGGATTTTTCCCCCAGTTCCTGCAGCCGGTGGGAGTGCTTGGCTGAGGATCGCTGGCTGGGAGTGCTCCTCTTGCCCTCTGCTTTACCTTCTGCATCTCACTAATCTGATGACCGGAGGTATGCGAAGCATTTCAAATATGGCCTCGTTAGCTGGCTCCGGACAGAGCACGCAAGAGCCGTTTCTTCACACTCCTATTCCAGCCGGCTGTTGCTGTTCCCTCATTCCCTCCTCCCACGGGCATCCCGCTGCCATTTGCCCCAGCGCAGGCTGGGGTTGGCATGGCTGGTTGAGCCTGTCCTGCCCATCCAGGGAATGGCTGTGTCCTGGTGGCTGTTGGGTGGGTGTTGGTGGTGAATTGAGAGCATTGTTGGCCATGTGGGCGATGGGCAAGTGTGTGCTGGTGCCGGGGAGCAAGGGTGTCCCCTCTGCCCACAGCCTTGGCAGGTGCCCAGTCCTCCTGCAGCGCACCCAGCCAGCTGGAAGGACCTGGAGTGGATCCCATGGCATGCGTGACAGTCATCCTGGGGGCTCCCAGGGAATCTGAAAGGCATCTGGGTGGTGGATATGGGATGGTGGGTGCTGGCTGGACACTGAATTGTGAGTGCCAAGCTGGGCTGTCCTTCCCCACCTTCCCCTCTGGCATCCATGGGAAGAACCCAGTGTAGGGAGTGGACTTGGGGTGCATGTGGTGCAAGTCTGGGTGCAAAGGAGGGGGGACCCTGGGAACCCCAGGGAATGGATGCTGCCCAAGAGGACTGCAGCCCTCCTCTGTCTGGCTCTCCAGGGTGGTCCTTGCAGTGCTGTGCCACCTCGGGGTTCCATGCCTTTGTCCGTGGGATGGCTAGTGGAGTATCCTGTTCATTTGTCCATCCATGTCCCTCTGTGTCCTCCCATCCCCTCCGTGCCCTGGTTGGCACAACAGACTGCCTGCTGGAAGGGGCTCTGTTGCCACTGGCCCTGCTGTGCTTCTGCCCGACCCCAGCACCAGCACTGGCTCTTGATGTCCCCAGAGTCCCCTGCCTCACCGTGAGCCCAGCACCGTCTCCCCATCCCGCTATTTAAAGCCGGGGCTGGGGGCAGAGAAGTAAACGTGGGGGACGAAGATGACGGTGGTGGCTCTGGCCGCCCTTGGGGACAGCTGGCCCCGCGTCGGCGTCCCCGGGGAGGGGATGCCATGGCCTGGCACAGCCGGGCACAGGGCTGGGAGCTGGACGCCAGGCGTTTGCGCTTTAATGCATCGGGACAGCTTGCAAATTCCAGGCTGGCGCGGCGAGGTGCCGGCCGCGGTCGAGCGTGCGCGGTGTCGCGGCGAGGGCTGCGCTGCCATAACCGGTTATCTCGCCCGCCGCCGCGGGGGGACGGGGGTCAGGGCAGGGCTGCTGGCAGCCCCTGCCTCCCACCATGCCAGGGGGCTCTGTGCAGCCCCCCACTGCAACAGAGGTGGGGGGCAACCCCGGTGTGGTGGGGGCAGAGCAGGAGGTTGGCATGGGAAGGGCGGGTTTGTAGGAGCCTCTGTCCCCCTGCTTCTGCAGGGACCCCATCTCACCATCTGCAGGGACTTCTGTTGCTCCTGTCCCCGCACCCGCAGGGACCCCAGTCCCCTCTGTCCCCCTCCTGTCGTCAAGGCATTTTTCCCCCCCGTCTGCAAGGACCTCTGACCACTCCTTCTGCAGGGACCCCTCTCCTCTCTGTCCCTCCCCATCTGCAAGGGGCCTTGTCCCCTCCATCTACGGGGAATCCCGTCCACCTTGTCCCCTCCTCATCTGCAAAGCCCCTTGTCCCTCTTCTACAGAGCCCCCTCTTCCCTCATCTGAAGGGACCCCTGTCCCCTCTTCTTCCTGTCCCACCATCTTCAAAGCCTCATGCTACCCCCATCTTCAGGTATCCGTGTCCACCACCCCTTCTGTTGAGAACCCTGTCCCTTCATCTTCAGAGCCCTGTGTTCCCCCATCCACAGGGATTTCCTTTCCCCCAAATCCACAGAAACCCACGTCCTCCCAGATCCACAGGAACCCTTATCCCCTCATCTGCAGCCCCCAACCCTCTGATTTACTGAGTCCTGAGGTGATTCCCAGTCCTGTCCCCCCAGCACTGGGGTGACCTGGATGTTGTTCAGGGACAGCCAGTGCCACCTGAATCCCCAGGAGAGGGAGTGACCTGTCATCTCTACAAATGGGGAAACTGAGGCAGGGAATGCCACTGAATCCTTTCTAAGAAGCAGTTTCTCATCTTTTCCCTGAATAGTTCCCAAATATCCAAGATCATTAGTTAAGACCCGCGTAAGCTTTACCCCCATCTCCCCACCCATGTGTTACCTCCCTCCTCCAGATCCTCATATTCAGGTTGCTTAAATAAAAAAAGCCGTTAAAAACATGTATTGCCGCCTCACTGGAAAGAATTGGAGTCACCTGGAGTGCTAATCCTGAGGCACCCTGGGGCTATGGGTGCTCCCCGGGGGTGGCAGAGGAGGGGGGCCCTTTGCTTTTCGAAGGCTTGGGGGATTAGCAGGAGGATTGGTAAATCTGACCCCAGGTAAGGATTAAGACCCAAAAAAAAAAAAAAAAAAAAGGAAAAGCAGTTGTGTTTTCTCCCCCATGCTGATGCACCGTGAAGATTAAACTGGGATGAATCCATGTGGCAGCCGGTTCCATTAGGGGTGGGGAGTGTTCTGTTGGGGTGGGGGATGGCAGGGAGGGATGTGAGGAGGGGGCAGGGATGGGGGCTGTGTCCAGGGGTCTGGAGATGCCAGAGCTGGGAGGGGTATAGGGGAGATGGAGAAAAATGTGTGTGGGAGCTATAGGGGAATGGGGGACCTGGAAGGCCAGTGGCCAGTCCTTGGGGGTCTCCAGGCTGCCTGTGGCTGGTGCTGGAGAGGGCATTTTTGGATGGGACACCCATATCTGTAACCACTGACAGCCTAATCCTGGAAATAACTGGCACTGGGCTGTGTGTGGGCAGCTTCAGCAGCTCATCCCAAAGGCAGATAGCTCGATGGATAGGGCTGGAAAACACCCTGGTAGTGGAGAATAAGTTCCCCCCTGCCAGCAGTTGCTCCTGTTAGAAGTGGGAAGTTGTCTTATCCTACCTGAGTCCACTTCTCTGCATCCCACAAACCATCCCACCCCGCAGCCACCTCGGAGGGTAACAGGGACCTCATCTTTTTCTGGGCCTCCCACCCTTCATGGCTCTGGGGCTGTGGGTGCTCCCAACAGTCTTGCAAATCTTCTCTTTCCTGTTGCTGATGCTCCCCTGGGAAGTGCTGGGAAGGGGGACAAGGGGGTCCCCTCCAGGACACGGAGTGGGGGTCGTATTCCTTCCTACAGCCAAGGGGGTGCAGAGGGACTGCCTTCCCTGCCATGGTGCCCTCATGACCCCTTGGTGATGGAGGGGGGAGATGGTGAGAGCAGGGGCAAAGGAAACTGGGGAGACCCCTCTGGGCTGTCTGGCTGTTCTGAAGGACCATGTGACCAGTATGTGTACTGGGAGGAAACTGGAGTGGCCATCCCTGTGGTGGACCATGGGATGGCTTACCCTTCCATTGGGGATGAGGCTTTCTGGGGGAATGGGCATTGGATTGGGAGTCAAACATGGTTTGGGGGGGGTTGAGCACTGTTATGGGGGGCTGAGCACTGGCTTGGGGGTCAGGCATCATTTTGGGGTTTTGAGCACTGGTTTGAGGGGCTGAGCACCATTTTGGGGAGCTGAGAACTAGCTTGGGAGTCAAGCACTGTTTTGGGGGGTTGAGTGCTGTTTTGAGGGGCTGAGCACCAACTTGAGGGTCATGCGTTGTTTTGGGAGGCTGAGCACCAGCATGAGGGTTGAGTACCATTTTGGGGGACTGAACCAGCTTGAGGATAAAACATTGTTTTGGAGGCCTGAACCTCAGTTTGATGTCTGAGCTTTGACTTGGGAGTTGTGCCCCACTTGGAGGCTGAGCAGCAGCTCAGTGGCTGAGTGCTGGGTCAGGGGGCTGAGCACCAGCTTTTGGGGGGGTCAAGCACTATTTTGGGGGTCTGAGGACTGTCTCATGGTCTGAGTGCTGGTTCAGGGGGCTGAGCACCACCCTGGGAGTTGAACACTATTTTGGGGGGCTGAGAACCATCTCAGTGGTCAAGCACTGTTCCATGGTGTTCAGCACCCACTCAGGGGTTCAGTGCTGGCTTGCGGTTTGAGCACTGTTTTGGGAAGCTGAGGACCAGTTTGGGCACCAAGCACCAGTTTGGGTGGTTGAGCACTGTTTCAGGGGGCTGAGCAGTGGCACAGAGGTTGAGCAGTGGTTTGGGGGGCTAAGTGCTGGTTCTGGGGCTGAGCCCCAGTTTGAGGGGGTGGATCCTTCCTGAGAGGGCTGGGTAGGGCACCCCACTGAGGATGTGCTGTCTTGTATCCTTTGTTGGGGTCTGGTGGTGGTGGGGCTGGGGGTTGTTCCTGCTCTGTCTTTGCTCCCTGCCCTCAGCACAGGGTGGCCTTGGGATGGGAAGTAGAAGGAAAGGCTGGTTCTGGATCCCTTTGCTGCACCAAGTGTGTGGGCCCATTCCAGCCCTTCCCTGCCTCAGTTTCCCTCCTGCAGTGAAGCTGTTCAGGGGTCTTCCCCACTGCCTCCTGCCCACAGCATTCCAGCTGCCCTTCCGTTGCCATGGGCATCCCTTCCTGGACAGGCAGGGATGGGAAGGGTCATCTCATTCCCATTCCCAGTGGTTGGGTGCTGGTATCCCTCTGGGTGTTCCCTGAGAGCTCAGGTGTGGTGGGTGTCCTGGCAAACCCTCACCCAACCAACTCCATGCTGGAGCCTGAGCCTGCTCTCCGTCCTGGCAATCAAAAGTTGAATCTCCCAGGATCTTCTCCTGGAGCAGGGTGACCCTCAGGCTGGTGCCCACGTCATGGTGCCGGTGTGTGAGGGTGGGTGTGCCTGGATGCAGGGTCCACCTTTCCTTGCTAGCTGAGCTGCTGCTGTCGGAGCAGGGAGAACCCCAGTCTCCTTCCCCAGGGATCTGCAGCTCTGGGGAGGTGAAGAGGAGCTCAAGGTGTCTCCAGACATGGGGCCAGGAGGGCACATGCTCCCACTTTTCATGCTTTGCAGGTCACCTTGAACCCTGCTGACCCTGGCCGGCCTGGGGACCCATCTGTCACCCTGCCTGTGCCCGCGTTGGCAGCAGCTGTGCCATCCCCTCTGCCCCAGGGTAGGCCAGGGGATGGGACAGGGCTTTTTCCTGGTTCCAGGGTCATGCTGTGTCCCAGGGCTTGTGCCAGCAGCTGCTGTGGAAGCACCCTTGGGCTCCTCATGGTGTTTCCTCTGTTCCTGGGGGATGCAGCCCTCCTCCTGGGGGATGCAGCCCTCCTCCTGGGGGATGCTCTCTCTCATCCTGGTGACAGGAGGTCTGCATCATCCCTGTAGGGTCGTGCCAGCACTGTGTCCCCACAGGCTTCCTGGGATGTGTTGACTCTGGAAGCTGGGCAGGATATGATGATGGTAGAAGGTCCCCTCATAGGAGGGAGATGCCACTTGGGACACGGGTCACATCCTGAGTGACAAAATCCTGCTCTTCCATCCATGGTCTGGCTTTGCTGTGTGGTGCTGATTTGGCTGCACCCCCAGCTGCCCCACAGAGTTCCTCTGGGGGGTGCCCACATGGTGAGGGGCCAGAGGTCTCCCTGTGCCCATCCCAGATTTGCCCAGGAACCCCATCCCAGGGCCGCAGTCAGTGCCCACAGCGGGAGTAGCTGCTGGGTCCCTCGGGAGTGGGTGCACCCTGCCTGGCCCCTCTGTCACTGAGCATTCGGCACCATGTATTGGGTGGAAATAAAAAGAAACTTGGAAATTCGGTGTTGGAAAAGGACCCAGGGCTGCCAGCAGAGTTTCAGGGTGCATGTGGGTGCTGGGGAAGGTGGGAAGGGACACAGTGCCCCATGGCAGGAGAGCTGGTACCCTGAGCAATGCCAAGATGCCGAGAGCATCCCTCTAAGTATTCCCTTGGGAATCTGGCCGTAGGGTGTGCACGGGGGGTGGGAGGACCCGTCACTCCAAAAGACACAAACCCTCTGTGCCCTCGAGACTGACACTGTGCCAAACTCATCTCACGAGTGAAAATAGCTGTGGGGCACGGGGGATGCGTGGCCACATCCCTGCCCAGCTTTACTTCAGCCATATCCTGGCTGGGGGGAAGGGGGGAACGCCTTACTCTGGAGGGACCCTCCAGTGGGCTTTGTGCCGGGGGAGGGGGGGGGGGGGCTGTGTCGGAAATCACGTGGCTCAGGGACTTGGGGCTTTACGGGAAGCGAGGGTTGAGGCAAGGGGCAGCTCCCATCCCCCCGGGATGCTTCGGCCGGGGTTCAGCTTTGGATCAGCCCCCCAAACCAGCTGCCCCGTGGCGGTGGCTTCCCGGCAGGCGCAGGGCGAGGGGTGACGGGGGGGATGAGGAGCCACCATCGCTCCCCGGAGCAGATGGTCCCTCGGCAGCAAGCTGCCCCTTCCGCATCGATTACCCGGCCGGGCCGTTTAACGATCGCTTTCCGGGGTTAATTAAACTCTCCTCGCCGAGGGCGGCTGGGCGGCCGTGCCCTACCTGCCTGCGGCCCTGATGGACACCCCCCAAAACGGGGGAGGGCGAGCCTATGCCTGGAACTGTGATTTGCTTCCAAGCCCAACCCTAATCTCGTGGAGTGCAGCGGGTGTGCCAGGAGGATTGCCCTCGCCGTGGCTGTACTTCTCTCCGGGGCATCCCGAGCGAGGTCAGCTGCCCAGTCTGGTTGTGTCCCACTTCCCAGGCAGCACGGGATGCTGGAGCAGAGGCTGCCTGGTGTCTTCGCCCGAAGGCTGTTTATTTTCGGGAGCTACTCCGCTACCTTGCTCTGCCCACCCGTGTCTCTATTCATAGTGATTTTGGGAGGAAGGCGTTGAGTGCTTGGTGCAGACGGTGGCTCCGGAGCAGCACGGTTTGCTGAGCAAGTCCCAGCGCTGGGATTGTCAGGAGTCGCTGCTTTTTGCATATCTAAATGTGCCCTTTCAGCCGGCGCTCTCGGTCGAAACTGCCATCTTTTGCCTCATTGTCAGCCTCGCCGAGGTTACGCATCGTTTGCTGACTCACAGCCTCCTGCTCTAATTACTCGTTCGACTCCCTCCCTGGAGCCACCCGGCCAGTCCCGGCACATCCCGCTGCTGCGCTGCCAGCCAGGGGCTGGAGCCGGGGCATCCATGCAAACCTCCTCCCTGCACCCATCCCTGCCCACGGGCATCGCTCCGCGTCTCCCGGTGCAGCTGAGAGCTGCTGTCCTGGTCGTGTGGTGCAGCATCCCACTGCTCCCACCCCCTGCGATGGTTTTGGGGTGCAGCCGGGGGGCTGGAGCTGGGGCATCCATGCAAACTCCCCTCCCTGCATCCACCCCTGCCCGTGGGCATTGCTCTGAGTCTCCAAGAGCTTCTCTCCTGGTTGCCTGCTCCAACTTCCCACTGCTCTCACCCCCCGGGATGGTTTGGGGGCGCAGCCTGGGGGTGGTGGGTGCTGGCAGGGTGAACACATGGCATACCCAACCCACCATCCAGGCATGATGCCAGGGGGGGCTCAGGGCTGGCTGTCCCACCGGGCATCCCCCCAGACACGGCCGCGCTGAGGGATGCTCGTTCCCCACGCGAACCCTCCGAGCTTCCCAGGAGCATCCCGGGCGCGCAGCCCCCCCGGGCCGAGCGGGAGGGCGGCCCCGCCTCGGCGGCAGCGCCGGCTGGAACGAGCCGCGCACTAAACCCGTTAGCTGAGCCTCTCTGATCCCCGTCCGATATGATCAGCCGCCGGGGAGCTCTGAGCCGGGCCCAGCGTGATTTCCAGCGACGCCGAGATTCGAACAAACGCCGCAATTACCGACGGGATTGGACTGATCCCGCTCCTGGTCTCGCTGCTCCCCACCGGCTGGGGTCCTGTGTGCCAGCAATGGGGAAAGCACCGGCTCTGTCCTTTTTAATATTATTTTCATCATCAAAATACCCCCCATCCCAGGCTTGCCATCACGATGTGGTGCCGGTGGGAAGAGCCTGCTCTCCTCTCCAGCATCTACCGCATCAGATCCTTGCACCTTCCAAGGACGGGGACTCCAGCTCACCCATCCCAGCAAGCCAGATGGATGCAGGGGCTCAAGTTGGCTTTAATTAATTTAATTTTTTATCTCCCCCTTTTTTGGTCGGTCATACTGAGGCGGAAGCAACATCCCTGCAAATCCATCTTGCTAAGGGAGGTGAAACCAAGCCGGGTAATCCGGTGGTAAGGACAGCGCTCCGACGGGTAATGCAGTCGCGCTTGCCTTGGAAGAGGAGATATTTTATATATTTATTTATCAAGGAAAAAAAAAAAAGCCATATATGTGTTTGTACAGGCTTCTGCCTGTCACAGAATGGTCCAACCACACATCTTATCTCGTAAAGCCATATTTTGGCCCTTTTTCCCCCCCCAAGAAAGTGAATTCTAAGCATCGGGAGACAGTGATGGTTTCTTTGGAGCTGTTAGGATCTGCCATGTACAATAAATCTGTCTTAGTTTGTGGATTATTGGCCCAATAGACCGTAACAGCTCTGTCAGCCCCTCCTGGCGTGCTGTGTCCGGCGAGCTCAGCCTTTGGTGGGTTTTCCTGTTTTTTTTATTATTTTTCAGCAGGAATTTGCTAGGGATTTTTCTGTGCCATGTGCGTGTACAGCAGCTGATAGGGAATTCACAGAAGCTCAGTAGTGTGCTTAGGGTTTGGGTTTTTTTGCTTTTTAAAATATATTTCCCCTCTGGAAAAATGTGAAGGCCAAAGTCCAAACCCCCAAAACAGGATGAAGGGGAGGGCAGAGTCATCCCTGCCAGGGTCTGCCTCCCCAAAACTTGTGCTGGTTGAGATTGGGGATTTACTGAATGTGGTTTTACTGGTTTCTAGTGGGATTTTCCCTGGATGGCTGTTGTTCCCAGTCCCTTGGGCTTGATCCAAGTCCAGAAAACCAGGATTTCCCTGGGATGGCATGGGATGGTGTGCTGGCCCCCCCAGCCTCACTGAGCTGAGTGGCACATGCTCCTGTCACCCTCAACCTGAATTTGAGGGGGTCTGAGCCTGCCAGAGCTGGGGGGACCTGCAGGTGGTCTTTCCCAGTGACAGCCCCCCAGGTCCTGCTGCTTGTGCCTGGGTGATGATGTGGGGCAAGATGTGGGGTGCAGAGGTGATGGCGTGAGCAGTGGAGTGTGGGCACAGGGTGCCATAATAGTGGTGTGCAGGCACAAGGCACAGATGTGGGGTGCAGGTGTGGGGTACAGGCTGCAGGCACAGGTACTGGCATGGAGGTGTGGATGTCCTGCCAGTGCCATGGCATGGAGGGGATTAGATCTGCTATAGGGAACAGGGAGGGACATGTGTTTGCCTTTGTCCTCAAGGCGAGCAGGAGGTGTGTGGGATTTGGGATGGAGTGAGAGCTGGCTGAGCGCTCGGTGCCGTCAGTGATGGCCCGGCCGGGGCTGGCAGGTGGCCACTGTGGTGCCAGGGACGGGTGGTGTCGGCGGTGCCACGGGGGGGCTGCGTGCTGGGGATGCCTTTAAGTCCCCCTGGGCGCTGCACTGGGGGAGCTGCTCTGGTCCCAGCAGCTCCATAAGCCCATTAAGAGCTCAGAGAGCCTTACACCTCGGGGGGCTGCAGCAGGGACTTGCACTGCTGCAGCTTAAACCCTTTGAGCCGAAGCGGGGGTGCCCACTGTGGGAACATGAGGACACCCATGGGTCTCCTCTGGAGACTCCCATTCTGAATCTTCCATGGGTGCTGGATGCTTCCCTTGGGATAGTGAGGGCTGCAGCCCTGGCACTGGAGTTTGGCTTTGTTGCATTGATAAAATGTCCATTTTTCCTCTGAAAAATCCTCAGGGGAGGATGCTCCCCTTCTGGATGCCGTGGTGTGTCACAGTGTGTAGGAGAAAGGTGCAGGGAGGGCAGGTGGGTTCATCCAGGATGTATGAGGATGGTTGAGGGGAATGTTGTCAGGAGTTGCTGGGGAATTCTTCTACCCTTAACCTGGATGTGCCTTATGTCAAAAGTGTCAGAAACTATGAAAGGAGGAAAAAAATAAAACCCCATGGGTAGGTCTTTGTGAAACCTGTGGGATGGAAATAGCTTTGTCACAACACTGAGGAGGATGTTGTGGACAGTCCCTAAATTTCCAGTGGCTCATCCCAGCCATAAGGATGGGTTTCATTTTGACCAATCCACAAGACCACATCCCCTGGTGCTTCAGCTCACTGGGGGGTGGAATCTGTGGGGTTCCCTGCCCAGCTTGTCTCATAGCCCCTGCTCATCCCTTAGCCTTGCTCAGGCTCATCCTCCATGGATCATGTCACTGAGGGCAAGGTGCAGGACCCCCCCGGCATGGGAAGAGGGAGGAGGATGGGTTGAAGCAGGCTGGGGAAGCAGCAAGAGGAGGAGAATGTCCATTGTGGAAGCTGAGAGCAGGTAGTGGGAACATCACTGCTTTGGGTGAGTGCCTTGTTCTCTGGAGCTTCCCTCCCATCCCAGGGACTTGCCAGTGCCACAGGAGGACCTGTTTGGAGATGGGGATGTGGGTTTTGGGTTTCAGGAGGGATGAAAGCCCTGATGGGATCAAACCCTTCTGTACAGGTGAGGGAAGATGGTTCTCTTGCAAGGGTCACCAGTCCAGCAGGCAGGCCCCTGGAAGGAGGCTGGGGCTCGGAGCCCACTCTCTGGGCTGACTGGAGAAGGAGCAGACCACCACATGGCAGGCACCAACCACATCCAGCTTGTTCCATGTCATTCCAGCTTGCTGCCTTGTTCCTCAGCTTGTGGGGAAGTGCAGAAAGGCAGAAGTATTGACATCTAATTCTAGTTTTAGTGTAGCCCCTGAAAACTTGGGGCCAGGATGGACCAGTAAGCCCAGACAGATTCTGACACCCTGCAATTAGTCCCCTCAAATTGCATCTCCAGTGCAGTAAGACCTTTCCAGCTCCCACCATGTGGTGTTTCCTTCATGCTCCAGCTTCCCCAGGGTCAGTCTTGTGGCTTTTCCCTATCTTTGTCTGTGTTGTGACAGCTTGTAGACGGGTTTTTCCATGGCTACTCTCCTTGAGGTCATAGAGTGAACTGCTCTGTTTCTTACTGTCCTGATTCGTGCTGTGGCTAGTGCTGGTGATGATGACCTGTTACTCCTTCCCAGGGCTCCAGTTCTGCTTTCCGACTGTCCTGTGGTTTGTTCTTGAGATCTGCCAGCTTCTTCTGTGTCACTTTACTTTTTGGATAAGCCACAGTGCTGGGAGTTAAATTGTTGTAGAATTACTCTTTGGTTTGGAAAAGACCTTAAAGCTTATCCAGTTCCAGCCCCTGCCATGGGCAGGGACACTTTCCACTAGCCCAGGTTGCTCCAAGCCCTGTCCAACCTGGCCTTGAACACTTCCAGGGATGGGGCAGCCACAGCTTCTCTGGGCAACCTGTGCCGGGGCCTCACCACCCTCATAGGGAAGTTTTTCCCCAGTCTAACCCTGCCCTGTGTCAGTTTAAACCCCTTGCCCTGTCATGACAGGCAGTGGTGAAAAGTCTCTCTCCATCTTTCCTCCACTCTTCCTTCATGCATGGAAAGGCCACATGGGCATTTTGTGGCTGTGTGAGACCCCCAGGGACAATCTCAGTATAGTGTAGCAGTCCTGATGTTTTTTGCAGCCATACTGTTACCTGCCCAAAGAGAGAAACTGGGCTTTGTTGGTACACCCTGCCCTGCCCTGCCACCCCATCAGTTTTCTGGGAACAGTTTTCTGGGAACAATTTTCCAGGGACAGTTTTCCTAAGGACTCTTCCCATCAGATTGTACCTAGGAGTGCTGTTATTCCATCCTGCCATGTACAGGGAAGGAAGATGCCCTTCCTCTTGGGCTGATTCTTGAAGAAGCATTAAGAACCAAGAGAGAGAGCCAAGGAGAGTTTTGCTTGGGTCAGTCCATCACCCGTGGCCTCTGGTTTCTGGCACATTTGCCCATCCAAAAGCATGGTGTGTATTGGGTGCAGGTCTCCTTCTAAGCCGTGGTCCTGATAGAAACCAGACCTTCTGCTTTATGACATTTGGTCACCACTGAAACCTGTGTCACAGTGACCCATCAGCTGGGATGGGGCAGTGGCACAGCTCCCTGATCCCCAAGACATGCTGCAAACCCTCCCTGTGACTCTGCTGTCCTGGAGAATGAGGTGGTACCTCATCTGTAGAATCTAATGGGTATGGAAAGGATGAGTATCATCTTCCTCTTGATCCTGGGATGCTCCAGTTTGCCCATCACTTTGGGTGCTGCATTAATGTGGTTTCCTACACTGCTCTTGCCTTTGAGCTTGGCTTGGGAGATCTGGGTCTAGTGCTGTTTCTATCCATTATGGAAAAGCCTAAGGAGGAGAGAAAGACAGGAGTGCAGGAGACCTGAGGACCAGTGAAACCAGTGTCTGAGGTGTTCTCTAGGGTGAATGAAAGTGGTGGAGCCCCTGCCAAGCGTCACCAGTACTGGAGGTGTCAGCAGCAGGTTTCCCTTTCCCCTGGCACCTGCTGGCCTGGGCAACACCCTTCCCTCTGCCCAGGGCTCCAGCACTATCCTCTTCCTTGGCATCTTCCAGCCTGCTTGCCTGTGCTGCCTGGAGTTCTCCTGGGCTCTCTCGTTCCATCCCCACCGCCTCCAGCAGGACCTGGCTTGGAGCTGGGATCACCTGTGATGTCTTGGGGAGTGGGAAGCTCTTGAGGTGCGCAGTAGTGAGCTTGGACAGTGCTTGTGTCTGAGCTAGAGAGCACCAGGGTTTGCTCTGTGTTATTCTGGATTTAAAAGGGAAAAAAAAAGGGATTGCTCTTTCCCAGTTCCTGCATTTCCTGAGAGCAGCCTAGCTCCTAGCTTATCTTCAGACAGCCTCAGGGGTATTCCCTTGGAGTTTGGGAGTTTAATCAGGCATTGCTGGGGCATGTGAACTCTGCGGCGAGTCGCCGTTCCCAGGGAGGGGAGCGCCTCTCGCAGATATTTGGGTTGGCGTGCCTGGGCTGGGGGCTGGGCTGGCTGGGAACGCGCTGCTGCTTTTCCTGGGGATGCGACTGGGAATGGCTGGGAGGTGACGACCTGCCTGCCTGGGGCGGGGATGCAGGCAGGATGCTCTCAGGAGTCGCGGGCAGGGTGGGTTCCCTCGGACACTCCTGTGGCAGGGGTGGCTGGGGTTCACCATGCTGGTTTGGACCTTTCATCCCCCACAGCCCTGCCTCTGCCACCTGCCTCTTTTCTTCCCAAACCCATGGATTTTCCTTGTAGTATCCTAGGCGAGAGCTGCTGGTCCCACCAGCCATCCTGATCCTGACCTGGCACTCTCCTCCTGGCCCGTCTGGTCCTCTCCTGACCAGTGATTTTTGAATTGGGCAGAGAATCAGGATCCTTGTGGAAATGCCCGACATTGGGCTCTGCTTCGCCGGTGGAATCGAGGGCTTTGTTGCTGGCTCTTTTGCAGGCAGTATTTCTTTTTTTGGGGGCTGGATATATTTCTGGCAAGTAAAATGACGGATGCTCTGTTTCGTTTCCAGTGGCAGCGTTTCAGATTCCTTGCTCCAGGGCAGGAGCCGAGCAAACTCCCGATTCCAGAGCAGCTCTGGTACCTTGGCAGCTTAAAGGCCACGGGGTTTGCTTGAATGACAAGCAGTGCCGAGCCGGGGAAAGCTCAGGAGAGGCAGTTCTGTGCTCCTGCCCTCCATGTCTTGTAGGAACGAGAGCCCACGGAGGCAGGGGAGGCAGCTTTATATTATCTTCCTGTTCTGCAGGCAAACTGGGAGGTGGTGGAAAGACAACATGGAGATGGATGGTGAGCCCTGCCTTGTGGGGGTGCCCCCTGTGTCACTACCAGGGAGATGGGGAGAAGCACAAATCTTGAGGCAAGGCTGTGTGTCTTTTCCCTAGGAGCATCCTTTTGGATGGTCTTATCACAGCTCTGCCTGTGCCTCCCCTCGTACCTGGCTTGGAAGGATAGAATCATAGAATTATGGAATGATTTGGGTTGGAAGGGACATTAAAGCTCATCTTCTTCCAACCCCTTGTCATGGGCAGGGACACTTTCCATTAAACCAAGGTGCTCCAAGCCCCATCCAGCCTGGGCTTGGACACTTCCAGGGATGCTGCAGCTTACCTGGACAACCTGTGCCAGGGTCTCACTAGTGCCTCCATAGCAATCCAGGTGCATATCCCAGTGGCTGGTTGAGCTGCATCCTGCAGTGTTGCTGAGCCCAAACCATTGGGGAGGATGAGACCTGCCGGCAGGGCTGACCTGCTGTTGGGACTCTGCAGTGCTGGGGTGAGGGCAGGTTGGGGATCTGCCTTCCTGAGGCTCCCCTGCTTTTTTTGGCCTGTCTGGACAGACCTGATACACATGTGGGTCTGCAGGCAGGGCTTGGTGTGATGCTGGGTTGCAGGCAGTGTTTGTCCATCCCTCACAGAGCTCCCCTGTGCTTGCTTTTGGTGCTGGAGAGAACTCTGACTGCTGCCTGCCTTCCAAAACCTTCTCCTGGAAAACCTCTCAAGCCTCTTTGGCCCACTGGGCTTACTGGAAGCCATTCCCCTGGGCACAGGGGGGAATGGGATGTGTGGGCTGGCCAGTCCCATCGCTCTGGTGAGCTTTGGCTGTGCTCAGCAAGGCTGTGGGGCTGGGAGGAGACATACCTGGACTCCCTAAGGGCTGTGGGTTGTCCCACTGCTCCCTCCCAAAGCTGAGCTGGTCTTCCCCCTGCCAAGCCGTGGCAAACCAGCCTTCCTCCTCTTTCTCTTCTTCCTCCTACTTCCCTCCTGCCAACGAGGCCAAGCAAAACGCGGTGCTGACCAAAAATAACAACCGCCAGCAGATCCAGACAATGGATAAACCCCCGGTGAGGGCGAGGGCGACCCGAATCCTCCCAGAGGAAGACGGGATTATTCGCCGTCCTCTTCGACATCTGTCAATCACTGCCGTCTGCGGACTCCGCCGGCTTTGCGTCGCCTTCCTGGTGGAAAAGTGGTTCTTCCAAAGTGGTTTCCTTCCAGAGCGGGGATCGTGGGGGCTTGGGATCTCATCACCACAAGGTTCCCAACACCCATTAGTGGCCAAACTCACATGTCGTGTGCTGGCCTTGGCACTCTCAAGTGGTGACCCTGGCATGGGTGCACTGGCCCTTCCCACTGCCAGCTTTCTTGGGATCTGAAGCTGCCTCCTGGTTTGCGCTCTGCCACCACAGAGCTGCCTGGTGGCATGTAGAGGGATGAGGTTTTGAGAGAGCTGGGACCACAAGGGGACCTCTCCAGGCTGGAGCTGTTCCTGGAGGTGGCACTGATGGATTTGGGCACTACTGGAGGTGACATTTGGAGGTGGCACAAATAGATTTGAGCACCGCTGGAGGTGGCACTTGGGGATGGCACTTAATGTATTTGGGCACCATTGGAGGTGGCACAAATAGATTTGGGCACCATTGGAGGTGGCACTTGGAGGCGGCAGGAATAGATTGGAGCACCACTGAAGGTGGTTTTGGGGCTCTTTGCCATCCAGTATTGCCATGCAACTCTGCTTACAACTTTTTTCCTTATTTTTAATTAACTTCTTGTTGCTCTGCACCTGCCAGTGGGTCCCTCCGTGACCTGGTCCTCAGTCAGACCCCCCGTAATTGATGCTGTAATTGCCCCATCTGTTAACAGAGCGATTCACATGTCTTAGCTTGGCCTGGGCGGGCTGTTTGTGGGTCTCCCCAGGGCAAACCCATCCCTTGGTCCTACCAGCTTCTCGGGGTTCCTGCTGGGATGCCCGTTGTTACTGGCATCTGCCACTGGACCTCACCTGCCCCATCCCCCTGTCCCCAGTGCCCTGGGCTCATCCTGCCTGGTCCCCTGAGCCTTGCAGCCCTGAATCACCGTGGGGACCACCCTTGGTGGAGAGAACACTGGGAACTAGTTGAACCACAGAGCTGGAGTCCCTTCAGGAGGGTCTGGGGGGGGGCTTTGTAAGGAACTGGGGGGTTCTGCTGGGCTGGGATTGATGGCGCATCTCCGGGGCGATGCCAAGCTGGGGG
Source organism: Hafferia zeledoni (assembly GCA_035583235.1). Classification (NCBI taxonomy): domain Eukaryota; kingdom Metazoa; phylum Chordata; class Aves; order Passeriformes; family Thamnophilidae; genus Hafferia; species Hafferia zeledoni. The sequence continues at coordinate 3,384,277 of JAWWEV010000029.1, read as the reverse complement.
GAGTGGGTGAGCGGCAGAGCCGTGCCACGGCGCGTGAATGTCAGATGCTGCTTGGCTGTGAGCTGGGCTCGTGCGAGAGCAGATCTGTTCAATCCCATTTGGAGAGGGGGGAGAGGCGGGAGGGGGGGGGGGGGGC